>OX155958.1:16350203-16770203 GCA_944548615.1 Micropterix aruncella
GATTCAGAGTTGCGGGAATTTATCAATATAACCGGACTTTGGACTATCATATGTGACTGACCGGCCTTTACCCAATGTGGTCGACGCACAAGAGCCACAAGGATCATGTTCTCCAACAGATTCTCAATTAGTTCAAATAGTTTCACAAGAAAGTTCCCACTTCCAGCTGCATCAGCATCAGACCCACTGGAATTGGTGCCAGAAGCCAAAGCAGAAAACGACTCAGAAATTATAACAAAAAAAAAGACAATCTCATCTTCCAAAGACAATTTCTCGCCACTTCCCTTTTCACCAGCGTCACACCCACTTGCATTTGTGACAGAAGCCGTTGCAGAAAACGACTCCTCAGACACCATGCCTCAAAACTTAAGTGAAATAGGATGCATCTCCAACCCTAGAGAAAATTTCTCTGCGCTTTCTCACGAGCCATTGTCAGACCCCCTGGAATCTAGATCAGATGCTTCTGAATCACCATCTACCACACCTAGGTCAAGGAAGCTGAGGCCACCGCTGCGTCATTCACCTTTTAATCCAGATGAAACTTCGACATTGAAATCTTTAGTTTTCTGGTAGTTTGTCCATTGTCAAAAGCACCGCCCCGCAAAACGACTAACCATGGACTTTAAACAAGAAAAACCGCTATGTATACTGACACTCCTGAAAAAAATGTGATTAAGATAGAAGCTGAAGTACTGGGAAAAAATGAAATAGCTAGGAAAGTAAAATAAATTGTAATATTTCAGGAAAAGGTGAAGGCAAGGGTAAAAAACTAAACCAAGCACAAAAGTAGCAAAACAGAATATAAGAAAAATGCGACTAAATAACAAAAAGATGAAGAACAAGAATGGTTCTGTCTTGTCTGTGGAGAGACTTATAGTACAAGCAGACCCAACGAAATGTGGGTTCTTTGTGAACAATGTAGATTGTGGGCTCATTAACAATGTACTCCACATGAATCATCTTACATTTGTCAAAATTGCCAGTAAGGGTCAGCTCATATTTAGTGATAAGTCAAAGCTAAGCTTCAACTTCACACATGAGAAGCGCATCAATGTACGCCTTCACACTGAGACTGTTCTGAAAGGCACTTTTCTGTATTCAACTAGATAGCGCTAACTGTATTCCGCGAAGTAGAAATTTTATAGTTTTTTATTAAATGGTAGCAATAAACAATTTAAGTTTGTTAACTTATAAGCTTTCTACTTCGCGGACTGTAGTTTAGCGCTATCTAATTTGAAACAGAAAAGTGACTATCAGAACTGTGTCAAGCGAAAGCACACGTTGATGTGCTGATCGTTTTGTAGTGAAATTAACGCTTACGTGTAACTAAATACAATGCCACTGTTCAATAAAAAAATCATAAATTTGCAAGCTACAGTTCAGCGGCATCTAGTTTGATACAGAAAACTGCTTTTCAGAGCTACGATTTTACGTACTTGCCATGGTCGGCGCCCCGATGCGATTACATTCTTTACTCTTATACAAATTATTGCATTACATATTGTAAATAAAGGTCAATACGACATTTAATCTTTTTACCAAAACTACGCTTGCTTGGCTTCGACTCGACTTTGCGGCAATCAGGATTGTGCTTAAGTTTAAAATGTTGTTATTATTACTTTATTTTGAGAAATGGGGTCAATTGTACTAGGGGTCAATTGTAACTTCATACCATTTGTGATTTTTGACAAAGTTGATCTTGTAGTTTTAAATACAAGCGGGGGTCACAAAAAGGGAAACGTTAAGCATTCCTTAGCTTTGTTTTTTTTAATTAAGTAAGTTATCAGACTGATTAAGTTTAATTAATAAACAAAACTACTTTGACAAATACATAAATATGGCTTTTTATTAATTTCAAAAGTTGTGGTACAATTGACTCTTAGTAGTAGTCAATTGTAACAATGGCAATCGCTGGTCAAAATCTCGATTTGTAGTGTTCTGCTATAATATATAAAAACAAACTAGAAATGCATCATAAAACTGGAATGTGTTACGTTTATGCAGAGATATAAGCCATTGTTTCAAAAGTGTTACTATTGTCCCCGGTCTAACCTACATTATTCAAGCAATTCCTTTAATATTTATAATGTTATGGAAATAAAAATAAACTTGAACTACAGCAAATCATCCAGTCTGCTTCTCACTGCTAAGCAATATAAAAAATAACAATGCTACAATGACACATAATAAAAATTGAATTAAAATATCGGCTTACAAAATGCATAATTGTTATTTGTTAATTTGTTATGGTTATGAAAATGAAATGTCATTAGTGTCAAGGAAAACATTGTAATTATAATTTACTGTTGAGGTGAATAAACTATAGAATAATTCAACAATGTCATTGATTTTCAAATTCTCTAAGAACAACTGCTGCTATCCTTTTTGAATGATTTAATTTATGAAATGGTTTTTAGTTGAAGCCGGACAAAAGTCGCCAGCACGACATGAGAGAGGCGCCGTTCGGTGATTTCCGGACGCTATCCATCATTCCGAGCGTAGAAGACATTATGGAGGAACCTAATATTCGCCCTATCATATCTAAAGGTGCTTATCAAAGCGTCGAGCATTACCTCGACGTACAGTTCAGATTATTGCGGGAAGACTTCATTTCGCCCATTCGGGAAGGAATTGGTGAGTTTCTCTTTTATGAATACAAAATTTAAAAATCGGTTATGTCACCTGTAGACTTTCTTGGCAATTGGCCAAGGCCGTCATCTCATTCTATTTAAAAATGATGCCTGCATGCCGAATTTCAGCTTAATCGGATGAAATGATTCGGCGCTACAGGCGTTTGGGTGACACACACATACACATACACACACAGACAGACAGACACACAGCCAGACTCACAGACAGACTTCAGTCTGGAAATCAGTCTTAATCGTCGGGGGGGGGGGGGGGGGTCAAAATGTATATTCATCATGTTGAGAAAAAAAAAGAAATTATGATTTATACTCACACTTTTATACATATTTTTTTATGTTGATCATTTTCTTATATGTGTATCTTTGTAATTTGTATTTTACACTGTGATTGTGATAATCTTTGTCCGGCCACACGCACTTAGTCCTTCATTAACCCCTTGAGTATGATACGACCAAATCTGGTTCTGAAACAATTATCCGTTGAATATGATACGACCAGATCTGGTTCCGCGTTTTTTTCACTTCTTTGACGTTCTCATATTTATTCATAATTATCTAATTGTTTTACAAAATGATATTTCAATATTCTATATTCGAAATTTCAATGCAATCATTGTGCAGTTGTTCTTTTTATGATTGGTGTAGTAGTTTCGTAGTTATAGTCCTTAAGGTCGATGTCGCCGAAAATCCTGCAAAAGAGACAGATGCATCCATGAAAATACCCATTTACTCCAAGGGTTAAGGACCATTTTAGGTCACTTTAAAACAGGTCAGTACTCCCAATCTACAGTTCCTGCATCAAGTCTGTCTACCTGAGAGACCAGTTTACAGAGACCACGAAGGTCAGAAGAGACTCCTCATATTCGCCCATTGCTTTTCCTCCTTATAGCCAACGCCAGACACACGCTCACCGCGTGCTCCCCGCCTCACCCACACCTCCAGACCACATATACCCTGCATCTGGGGTTTCCATTATTCCAAGAGTCAATGTGTTTGTTGATCTGGCAGTATCCTGTTAGCGGTCCCAGCGTTTTCCGCAAGTTCCTGAAAAGTCTCAAGCTGTATCTGGTTAGTCTGAGAGTGGGTCTTCTAATAGCACATCTTGCTTGCCTTATATTTGTTCCCCTCCACCTTTCTTTAACCCAATCTCCAGTTCTGTCTCGCAGTGCAGTCCTTGTATATCCCTCTGCCTCTGCTAATCGCCAGCGCAAAAGGGTAGCCAAAACTAGATTGTACCAAAAATGACCTGTCTATATAATTAATAGTCTCAGGTTTCTCAATTTAAGTGATGTTTAATATCGTTTAAGAGAAGAGGCCAATGCCTCGATTCCCCTTTCTATCTATAGAACTTGGTTTTTCTTTAATCTGTAAACCACATTGGATTGATTAGGCAGCTCAGCTGCGAGGGGATTTGGATGGGATGCCAGTCGTTCAGCTTGGTTTTGTATCGCTCAATTTCTGTGGCAATGGTGGGGACTTTCAGTCAAGAGTTTCATCATTTCTTGTAAACCACGGTGCATTCGCAATATCCCAGAGGATACTATTCTGCAAGTGATGTAGAGAGAGTATGTTACTTTTGCTTGCTACACCCCAGTTAAATGCCGTACAACCATATAGGCTTAAGTACGGAGTTATAGATGAGGAGTTTGTTGTCGATGCATAGAATTGAGTTTCTACCCATATGAGCCAATGCAGATTACGGTATCTAAGCTTCACCTCGTCCCTCTTGTGTTTAATGTGGGTTTTCCAGGTCAAACGTTTGTCTAGATCCAAACGTTTGTAGAAATCCAAGATATTTCACACATTCTGTGTGAGGTAGGGTGACATCTCCAAGCCTCACTGGACAGGTTTTTCTCCTGTAATATGATGGGACTTTAAGGCACTTGCACGAAAATGCAAGTTTTGGAGCCATCCGTCAGTTTCGTCCAATAGGCATTGAAGTTTGTTGCTTGCTGTCCTTGGACTATCATCAGTAGCCAAGAAGGCAATATCATCAGCATAGGTCGCAACAGTTACATTTTGAATGAATGAATGAAAATCTCTTTATTTCATAATAAAAACAAGGTACAATGGCGGACTTATTGCTGCATTACAATATCTTCCACTCAACAAACATTTTCAGTGGTAGATAGATCTGAAGTAAAAATATTGTACAGGACAGGCCCAAGAACTGAGCCCTGTGGAACTCCAGCCTCTATATTTCGAAGAGTGGATCTTTCCTCACCCTGCTGATATTAAACACCACTCAACAAATTCGATTATGGTCAGATAGCCGATCTCAAATCTACTCAAAAGTTTCTATATTTCCTCTTTATTGTATTTCTCAATTTCCTCTAATTTCCTTTTTAATTTTCTATAAAAAGTACTGACTGTGTTTAAGTGTAGTTGACAGTAAGCATTTCTTTGACACATCCTTATTCTACCTCTTTAAGGGCAGTTTGCATTTTGTTACATACCGGTTGCGTGAAAAGTTTCTAGCCAGAAGTGAAAGACTGTTATTTTTAGTTCAAGTTGGTGTTTTTTATTCAATATATATAATCTCCCTAAACTACAATACAATCATTTCATTGCTGCTCCATTAATTTTATTCCAGTGCACTCGTGCATTATCTTGGTGAAAGATGAGTTTTTGTGCTGCAAACTAGATTCTTTCACGAATTTTATCATCCAGTTGGTCCTAAAGGTTACAATAATAGACAAAGTTTATTGTTTTACCTTTTTCAAGATAATCGATTAACAAAATCCCTTTTGCATCCCATAAAACTGATGCCATAACCTTTTCGGCGGGCGTTTATAATTTGGCTACTTTGGAACTGAACAACCAGCTTCAGTGCACTGTAAACGTTCTTGTTTCAATTTAGGATTATGGTGGTAGATCCAAAGTTATAATCATCGCAGAACAAAGTCGGTTTAATTCTTCTTCAAACCAAACGAAGAAATTTGTTTTCAATCCAGTTTGGACCTGTGGATTACAGCTGTGGGGCACAGCAGCCATTTCGGACATAGAGATACTTCATCGGGTCCAAAACAAGATGCTTAGAATGATAGTTGATGCACCATGGTACGTCACGAATGACCGTCTACAATATCATGACCTGAAAATCTCAACAGTGAAGGAGGAAATTAAAACGAAACCGGTATCCTACCCAAATTGAGTTGTACATCACCTAAATCAACTAGCTTCAAAGCTGATGAAAAACTGGGATTTCTGCAGGTTGAAGAGGAGAGCGCCCCAAGACTTGCCTAGCATAATAATGTGCCAGCAACCATTTAAGTTCAATCAAGTCGACCAAAGGAACGGCAGAGATAAAAAGCTCAAGAGCCACAACAATTGCTGAATGTCATACCTAGAAGACAGATAGCAGTACAGAAGATAAAAAAACAGTTTTTGTTAAATTATTAACGAATTTGGCACCACTTTTCCAAGCAACTTTTTCATGGGTAATTCTTCATGGAAAATATGTTTTACTCGTTCATCTGAGATGCTTATGGTATCAGAAATTTCACAAGTAGTAACACTTAGATCATCACTAACTATACCATATACTAATTACTCTGATATTTAATAAAGAACTTATTGATTATTTTTATATTTTATTAACTATTCGTTGATGTTTTTGATCAATTTTAATTTGATTCTGATTTTTTTTTTGTATTTGAACCAAAAATTTATTTGAACCACCTTTATATAACTTGCTTTTATATAAAAACTTGCCTTTTATATAAAAACTTGCTTTTATATAAAAACGTACCTATATAAGAACTTGCCTGTATATGAAAAAAATATACATAATGAAATTACGAATAATTCGCACCAATGTAAAATTATGTAATCCACAGTTTATAGGTTTTTAAAATTATTAAACTATGACTATTGACTACATGCATTATTATTGTTGAGTGAGGCTTTTCTAAGGTCTTAATGGAGCCTTGTAACACTGCGACTATTGCTGATCTATTGTGTTGGCCACCTACTATAGTTCTGCGCTAATCCTCGTGTCATTTAAGAACCGCAGCAGGCTTTTGGCGCCAGATTGTTTTACCTCCTCAGGTTGGAGGTAGTGACCACCCAAGTGGGTGTATCTTTTACGCATCAGCGGGCCACACTCGCACATGAGGTGCTGGGGAGTTTCCTCTGCCCCTTGGCAGAACCTGCACATTTTTGTGTCTCTGAGTTTGAGGTTGAACATGTGTTTGTTAAGGCCACAATGACCCGTGTGCGCCCTCACCAGTATGCGTAGATTGTTCCTATTTAGCGATAGGGCCTCACGGGCCGTCTTACGGTCGTAAGGCTTAATAAGCGCTCCATGCATTCCGAATGCTTTCTATTTTTATTAAGTCTCGTTTTGTTGATTATTATTTTTCCATTCTTTATTTTTTTTCAGTCGATTATATGGGTAAAAAAGAAGAAAGCGGCTATCATGGACATAAAAAGAATGGTAGTATAAGGTAGGCTATGAATATTCTCTTCTATTTTTATAATATCAAAGTTGATATTGGGCATTGACAATCCGAAAATCCAAGAATGGTAAAACTTTCAGAGAATAAAAAAAGACTTTTTTATAATTTTATTTTACATATAGTTACTTGTCCGGAATCAGCGACTAGATGGGTGCTCACTAATAAAAATTGACCTTTTTTAATATAAAAACGAAAATGACAAATCAAAAATAAAATAATCTCCTTTCATTCTTGATGAACGCCATAGATATCTCGAAATAAAAGTGATGGCTTGATTTTTATTTGAAAACAACAAATAAATTTAGATTATTTCCAATCTAGATATTTTAGTGTTCTAAGTCTCCAACAAAACAGAGAATGCTGCGTAATCTGTAATTCTACTGTTTTAATAGTCAAGCAAAGAACAAACAAAATAGCAATGGTCAAGGCATTTTATAAACTTGCAAGGATTCAACGCTTGTTCGTCTTTTCTATGGAGAGCGCAATAAGGATTTTGACATCCTCGCAAATGCAGTACCTTGAGTTTTGTGAAGCCATATTCGACTTTCTTGCCGATGTGGTTTTTTGCCGATGTGGATATTGCATATGAAAATGAGACAAGTGCGCATTGCGCACTTGACTTTTAACGTATTTTAGTATAGGGTGGCCACATGACTGTCGCGCAAACGACTGGTTAAAATGTGTTTTATATTTTGTAGGTTATATCAAAACGTGCAGTTTCTACACTCTTCCTTTGCGGGAAAAAAGATTGGCATTCTAGTAGACTTCGAGGCCGGTTATCGCAATGAGCATGGCGAGAGGATAAAAAGTAAATATGCCAAGTTTAAGTGGGAGAGATGCAAACGATTTATGTTTGGATCTCTTTTACTATTTACGAACAACGATTTCAAGAACATTATTTTCGCTCGAGTCATCGGCCGAGATATAGCTATGCTCAAGATGGGGCATGTGAGTATTTTAAACCTTTTATTACACTACTTTTCAAGATTTACTAATCAATCCTTTATCTTGCACCTTGCATCCTTAACTTGCAATCACACTCCTTTACTTTGCAATCAATCCTTTATATAGCATGGATTGTAGACTTTATGATCGTTATATCATCCGATGCGGTGAAAAGATTTATAAATGAGATAATTAGCTTTCTCACCATCTAGTAATCATAATGATTGAGATACGTGTGGGATTTCACTGTAGAAAATTTGAGGTGATACATAAAATATGGTCGCATGACGTTCTTTCTATCAAAACGAATAACGAGGAAAAGGGTTGGGCTTATTCGTATCCGAACCGTAATGTTTTATTTGAAAATGTCTTAGTCTCTGATTCCTTCGTCTCTGCCAACAAGGGTTTGACCATACCTCCGAAACCCCAATACATTTTTGCAGGATGGCTCTAAAGGCGAAAAACATTTCGCTACAAAACCATTCTCAATAATCGAGCTTCAGATTGGATTCTGGAGGTTGATTCCGTTTCTAAGCAGTATAAATTCCCTGAAAGTCTCGGATGCACAGCCCTCTGTCCACATATAACTCTTTGCTCCCACTCTCAGAAGATGGGGAATCAAATAACCTGAAAGACCACGAGTAAATTAAATACCATGATCTCGCATATAAAAGATTGTAGCTTCCAAAAAAAGAACTTTAAAGGAGCATATTCTCTATACACTATCTTTCTGCCATGGAATTCACCGGCTGGAGTCAGGCCCATTATAATACTATTTTATACACTTCTGCAGGATGAGCAATAGACTACTAACGACCGGCCGTGGTACGTTTAAGACAGCTGTCTTGTTAAATTCACCCATTCACTCCCACTTTAAAGTCATAGAATTTGAGATGTGGAAATCGCAGTTTTAAATATGTATTCTAGAAAGGAGTTTATTATTTTCCTAGAGAATAAAATATATAGAAATAAAACTGTGCAATAAAACTTATAGAAATACAGTATTTTAATCTTAAATTCACGTCTACAAAATTACGTAAATTCACGAAATGCGCAAAATTTCGTGTACGGCCTCTTAAAATATACCACACAAAATACGAGGTGTGGCAATAAAATTTCGAGAATTTAGTTGCTGTGTGCGAACCGGCAACACTGTATGCCTAGCACGCATGCACCTGGTTAGATGGGTCCTTGCACTCAGTCGCAGTGAAGATTTCATGGTAATCGCGAGTCTAGTTCGTTTTTTACGGGTGTTCTTCGGAGACAAGTTTTTTAACTCGGTCGCAGAAATGACACTCAGTTTTCAAGCAAAGTGCTGTGATCCAATTTTTTATCATAACTGGTGAAAAACCTGCAGCAATCCTACAAAAATTACGGAAGGTGTATGGAGATGAGTGTCTGTCACAATCACGTGTGTTTGAATGGGCAAAACGTTTTAAAAATGGTCGTGAATCGTTGGATGACGATCTGCGGTCAGGAGCGCCAATTCTTAGACGCACAGATGCAAATGTCGACCGTCTTCGAGAGCTAGTCCTGTCTGACCGTCGCCTAACCCTTCGTGGGTTATTATACGTGTTAAATATAAATAAAGAAACAATAGAGAAGATGTTACAGGAAAATTTGAATATGCGAGAGCTCTGGGCGAAGATTTTGGCCAAAATTCTCACAATCCAACAACAATATTTGGCGAAAAAAAGTATCCCAACGTTACCGCATCCACCCTACAGCCTCGAATTGGCCCATTGTGACTTTGTTACCTAAAATGGTTGCTGGAGTCTGGAAGTGTATGCTGAAAGGTATTTAAATGAAATTTCAGCATCTGGCATTCAGTCAAACAACATTACCTTCCAGTAGTGCATTGGAGGAGCAACGCAAAAGTCCCCAATTGTTGTCCAGTCTTTCTGGCAATGAAGGCCAATAGCATGAGCCATATAGTTACTGACGTGATCTCCTCGCAAGAGTGATTTCAACTCCACATCGCTCATTATTATATTGTCATACCTCAGAGACCAATGCCATTCTGGCTGATTCAGCAAGATTTTTTTTTGTGGATGTCTACGCAGGCTTGTAGATCATTAGATTTGTCTTTTAAATCCATTGCTGGATCCTTGGAATTGGACAGAATCGAAGTTTTCAGTATTCTGGAGTTTGAATATAGCAGAGAGGTAATAAGTCGTAAATAAACAATATCATTGACATTTTACCAACTGCTAGATAGCGCATCGTGACCATAGCTTTTCATACTATTTAAAAATAAAATTAAAAAAACAATTTTTCGAAAAAAAAATGATTTGTAAGTTTTTTCAACAACTTTTTTTAAAGTTGCTTATTTTGTTGTACTGATTCACACACAAAAAAAAACCGCGTGCAGTAATAACATCATATATCATTATTGAATATTATGGTTTTTCGTTGCAAGTCTGGCAACACTAGCACAGAACTGTCCACAATAAATGTTTGTAACCTCAAACTGAGTCGCTGTGTTTTTTCTCTCATCGCGTCCCGTTTTCATTTTTGCTAGGACTTTAATTCACGCGGAACTTCCTGACTGGAACAATTCAACAGGTTATGGGCCCAGCTCACGACGACTGTGTAAAGAAAAGTGCAAATGCTGAAAACTCGGTTTTCGCGACTGAAATAGTGCAAGCGGAGAAAGTGACTATTCTGGTGAATCGTTTTAAATCGCGTGGAATAATTCAACTGAATTAGTGCGATTTTAGATAAACGGACAAAAACAAAAGTGTCATTTCGTTTTGTGCGGTATTTTTTTAGTGGGTGCAGCGATTACTTTTAGAATCAGCAATTTTTCTGTCTGAAAAACTGTGGTGCGTCGATAGCTGTTTTTTTGTGCGTGATTTCATCATCGCGTGGTACAAGGAAAACGTTTTTCTCAACGCGCAGTTTTCGGGAGCGAGTTTCTTTTGGATTGAAATTGAAAAGTTTTTTTTCGGAAAATTTCAAATCCGGCAATTCGAAAACAGAAGAAATGGAAGGTGATCGAATAAATATCGAAAAATTGGAAGGTGTCGGTGAGTCTTGCAATTGGCTGACATGGAAATTCCAAATGCGTCAAATTCTGGAGGACAATGAATTATTCGATATTGTCGATGGAGCCGAAGAGAAGCCAACGGCTGCAGAGCCGGACTATGCAACAAAAATCGTCGTTTGGAAGAAGAAAGACGCCAAATCGAGACGAATCATTTCGACAGCATGCAGAAGGCAGGAGGTAATGCAAATTATGACCTGTGCGACAGCAAACGAGATGTGGGAAATGCTCAGAGGAACCTATGAGCATACATCGAAGGCAAACACACTACTTTTGCAACAAAAGTATTACAGTTATGCGAAGAAGGCAGGAGATGATATTGCGACGTTCTTATCGAAATTAATGGAAATTGTGCAACAGCTGCGAGATCAAAAGGAGACCATATCCGATTCCATGGTAATTTCGAAAATTTTAATAATGTTACCTGCTGAATTCAATCATTTTCACAGTGCATGGGAATCTGCAAGTTCTGAAAGTCAAACTTTGACAAATCTGCGAGCGCGATTAATGGCAGAAGAGCTTCGCCTGAAATCGCAGGGACAAGTCGAAGAGCTGATAGCTAAGCGAACTTTTCCCAAGAAAACCTACAACATCAAAAAGGGAAATTCGTCGAACAGCAACAACAAATTGACGAATAAAAGCGACAAACCGAAAGGCAAGTGCTTTAAGTGCGGAAAAGGAGGTCATTGGAAGCGGGACTGCCCAGAGAAGAAGCATAGCTCTGACGAGAAACGAGAAGATGGCTCGGTCGACGCGTTCATTTGTCACTCAGCGACGAGTGGAGACAAAGACACTTGGATATTAGATTCAGGGGCAACTGATCACATGAGTCACCGGCGCGATTGGTTCGAGAATTTCACTGAAATATCCGAACAAGTGAAGATAGGTAATGGCGATAGAATTGTGGCTCGAGGCAAAGGCGACATCAGCATTCACGCTTTCAATGGCAATGATTGGATTCGCAAGCGAGTCATGGGAGTTCTATTCGTACCGGATCTTCAGATGAATTTATTTTCATCAGGAAAGGTGACAGATCATGGACATCAGCTGAGCATGGACAACAAACGTTGCGAACTGCTGAAAAACGGAAACGTAGTTGCAGTGGGAGTTCGTAGAAACGGTTTGTTCCAGATGCTGTTCAAGGTGAATCAGATTTCACGAATCGAGGCTACAACAAACGCAAATAAAGATGATGTAAATGATGAGGATGTAGAGGAACTCTTTACTCCAGAGGAACGCGAGGAACGTGGTGCGATATGCGACCTTGACAACAGAAATGTCATAAATCGGCGTTTGCGCGATCGAAACACAATTACAGCAGCGAAGCGTTTGACATATTTCGCATCGGGACATCATTCGGCAATGTTAGCAGTCACCGAAGAGCCAAGAACTTTTGAAGAGGCGATTAAATCGAGTGACCACCGACAGTGGAAACAGGCCATGAACGAGGAGTACGATTCACTCATTAAAAATCGTACGTGGACTTTGGTTAAGGCACCAGTTGATCAAAGAGTTATAGATAATCGATGGGTCTATAAAGTCAAGCAGAATCCAGACGGAAGCATTGATCGCTACAAGGCACGATTGGTAGTGCGGGGATTTACGCAGCAATATGGCATCGATTACCACGAAACTTTCAGCCCGGTGGTAAAGTTCACATCGATCAGAGCAATCCTGGCGTTGGCGACATCGAAGAAAATGAAGTTGAAGCAGTTTGACATCAAGACGGCATTTCTAAATGGAGATTTAGAGGAGAATGTCTACATGAGCCAGCCGATTGGATATGATGATGAAAGCGGGCGAGTATGTAAGCTATCAAAAAGCTTATATGGTTTGAAACAGGCATCACGCTGTTGGAACAAAAGGTTTACTTTGTTCATCAACAAATTGGTTTCAAAGCAAGTGAATCGGATCCATGTGTTTTCGTTTGCAACGGAGAAAACGGCATGCTAATTCTGGCAATTTACGTCGACGACGGATTGATTGCGGCGGAAAAGCAGGAAGCCATTGTTCCAGTCATCGGACACTTGAAAAAGGAATTCGAGATAAAAATATTTGAGCTGAAATGTTTTTTGGGACTCGAAATTGATCAGCGATCTGACGGATCGATTCACATTCACCAACAGGGATATGCAAGAAAGATACTTGATCGTTTTAACATGACGAATTGCAATGCAGTGTCAACACCATTGGACATTTCTCAGAATCTTGGAGATTTTGATACAGAGAAAGAGACCGATTTTCCATATCGTGAAGCAGTTGGAAGTCTGATGTATTTGGCTGTCGCTACCAGGCCAGATATCAGCTTTGCAGTTGGAAGTGTCAGCAGATATTTGGAAAAACCATCTGCAGCCCATGTGAATGCAGTAAAACGCATCTTAAAGTATGTCAAGGGCACGGTGGACATGGGAATTCGCTTCGAGACAGAAAACGATTTACATTGTTGTGGATACAGCGATGCCGATTACGCCGGAGACGTCAGTACGCGAAGATCGACGTCAGGATACGTTTTCATGTTCGGAGGAAGCGTTATCAGTTGGGGATCAGAACGACAAAAATCGGTTGCACTGTCTACAACAGAATCCGAATATATGGCAGCATCACACGCCATAAAGGAATTGGTTTGGCTGAAAAATTTGTTGTGCGAGCTACAGCAATCGAAATTGGACGTGCCAATATTTTTCATGGACAACCAGAGCGCAATTCGACTTGTGAAGAACCCGGAATTTCACAAGAGGACAAAGCACATCGACGTGCGATATCACTTCATCCGAGAGAAATTCGAAGACGGAATATTTGAGCTAAAATACGTTCAGACGGATGAGCAGACAGCTGATATAATGACAAAGGCATTATCAAGGCCAAAACATCAACATTTTTGTACTTTGATGAATGTCATGCCAAATAATTAACGTAGAGTATTCAAGGAATTAATCTTAATTTTGAATTTGTTGGTTAATTGTATTCTCAATTTTATTTTGATTTTGGCATTGACTTGTAACAAAAAGTGGGAGTATTGAATATTATGGTTTTTCGTTGCAAGTCTGGCAACACTAGCACAGAACTGTCACAATAAATGTTTGTAACCTCAAACTGAGTCGCTGTGTTTTTTCTCTCATCGCGTCCCGTTTTCATTTTTGCTAGGACTTTAATTCACGCGGAACTTCCTGACTGGAACAATTCAACAATCATCCGCAAATAACAGATGATATATTATATTTCAATTATATATATCAGAGGTACCCAAACTTTCGTAACTCGTAGACTCCTTGCTGTTTTCCGTAGACCCCTGCCTGAATTTTCCTGAACTTACTAACATTAAAAGTTTCTTGACAGCTGGAACAGTACTGATCGCCTACATAGGGTTTTTGGTAATGTGGACAGTTGTAAAAAATAAAAAATATGTACAATTTTTATTTGTTCATTCCTAATGTCCACGATCTTAAAGTATGAATCATTTGGGAAAGCCGCACATAAGTGCACATATAGCACTATCTCGCTTGCTCATTCATGTAGCGCGTTTATCCTACGCGCTCGCACGGAAACCCATTGAAGCGCATTTTTTTTCATATATCTCATTCGCACCTTCCCCCGTTAGTCATGTGCGCTGGCCTCTTCAATCGACTAGTGATGCAATTTGAGTTGAGTGTTGATTTCATTCCGTGATACTTGTGACGCGCGCGATTGTTTATTGCTATTATAATTTTAAAATACTATGCTGTATACAAAATATGTTTAACCCCTCACGTTGCGAGGTAAAAACTCACCTATCACTTTTGCGCGCGACATATTCGCGCAAAAAATCGACGCGAGTCAACGGCCTTGAGAAAAACGATCATAACTTATAAACCACTAAACGGATTAAAAAAAGATAAAGAGAAAAATGATCGCATTGAAATTTGACATATAAAACATTATAACCTTATCTCGTAAAACAATTAAGATAATAATGAATAAATATTACAAAATTGGCAAACTGAAAAAACTCGCCTATAAAATCATCTCGATTTTTTTGTAAATACAGTTTTTGTAAATATCAAAAATTGTAAATACAGTTATGTTCTTTATTAAATGCTTTACCAAAACGATTTTTTTTTTACTTGTTTGCATACAAAAATACGGAAAAAATATTTATTTATTCAGCCAAGAAAAATTTTATGTATTCTCGTAAAAAAAAAATTTTTTAATTTGTGACTACTTATGGTATTTTTTTATATGAAATTCTTTCAAAATAACTTTATTACTACATCACTTCTTCTTAGAAATCACACCAGAACTTTGAGCTTTGTCTGATATTATAGAAAAATCTAAAGTTTTGAGAGTTTCCGCGTCCGAACCTAATAATAAACTTTGAATATAAAATTAAATTCATAATATAAAATTCGTTAGATTTTTTCAATTATATTGTCTTATCATAGACTTATTATATGTCTAATAACTAATTACTATACTCCAAAGAGTCACATTTCATCGAAAAACTATGGAAAATCGCACTTTTTTCTCTCATAGTAATTATCAAAACAAGTTTCATTTTCGCGAGCCATATTAGAAAACAACATATAATGTTCAAAATACGCCTAATTATGTGATAACTTAGGATGTAAATGAAGCAATACCTATTTTATTAGTAAATTAAAGCGACATTACGTCATGTTTCGCGATATATCGGAATATTTCACAAACATTACAAAATAAAAACGGCCATTTTTTCGCGAGCCGTGTGTTGTTGCCAAAGTGTTTTCTTCGAAAATTCGTGAAAAACAGCAAATGGACTGTCTAAATTGACTAATCCTAATGCTTAAACTACTTAAAAATGGAAATTACTCACTTTTATCCGGTATACACTGCACTTATATCCACAAAACACTTCACAAAACAAACATTTCGCGGAACTATACGCCGCCGCGGGGTGGCCGATCAAGACTGGTGTTTTGACGTCTAATGCTGACTTTTTAAATCGGCGATCGGTTTTATTTTCGTTGGCCGGCGAATGAAAGATTATTTGGCCATGTCGTCCCGCGGTCAGAAAGCATTAAGTACGACGATTCGAATCGTAAATTGCATTTTTCGCAGCGGCGAGCGCGATATCCAAAATCGGATGTTACGGATTGTAGGCGGCCGCCATACATGTCCCCAAATGGATGTTACGTGCTCAGCGGGTTAAGAAGTGATATGACATTAAGGGATCACCTGAATGCTTATGGTGACCTGCCTAGATGGAGTCCACTAACGTGGACCCCCATTTACATCCCGTGCACCCTGATTTTTGTTTTTCGCTGACATAGACCCCCTACGAATCGAAATCGACCCCTGGGGGTCCATATAGACCACTTTGGGAATCGCTGATATATATTATATAACAATAATATATTTCTAATACCGGATCTCGTACTATTAATAATACAGCTTTATTTTAACAAGATGAGGCCACAAGCCAGCCACCCGGCTTATATGAGCATGAGTGTTCTTAGCATGTTTTCGAGCAATATCCCGGAACGGAGCGATTACTTGGTTTCTCCGTTCACTCGACCTCGCAGCGTGCGTTTTTTTTTTGTGGTGGTACCTAAAGAGTTAAGTGTACCAAGAATGACCTCGTACGGTTAGAGAACTCAAAGCAAGAATCCAACTCGAAATCGAGATAATTCCTTGCTCCAAGAGCTCCATGATGTGATGAACAACTTTGCAAGAATTCCTTGAAAACACTTGCAAGAATGCCTTGATCGAGAAGGCCGTCATCTTAATGATGTCATCTCAAATGTTTTTTAACGTAGATTAAGATGGTAACAACAAAAAAATCAAATATGCATCCGTATATTTTTTTTAATTATTTCAAAAATGCAGGTTTGACTGCCGCACCCTATACTTCCCATTGGTCGCATTGCAACGTTTCACTCTATATATAACATGATTATTTTCTTTCAGTTGATTGTGACACCTGAAAATGATGATACTCAGCCTGCCATTGATTTCAAAACAATGTATCAAATGGTGGAATCTGAAGTATACTTTGAGCCATACTACCATGTGCTTAATGCATTGAAAAAGCCAGATTTAGTGGAGAAGTTTCCCTTTTCCGAATATATAATTAACGTACAGGTGAGGTTTCAATGGCTTTATTTATTAACTAGGTGTTGGCCGATGTTTTCCGCGCTTCCCTGGGCATAGCACTTGGTCCTGCAGCTTTCACGGATGGGTCTTCGGCTTTCATCGTACTGCTTTTGCATTCGATGCCATATTTTATTAGTTATATTCAGTTAGAAAGTGTAGCAGAAAGTAGTGAGACTGGCATCACTGAGAGGGACCTGACAATCTTGCGAGCTTTCCCTTCACATAGCTTGTGCAGCAGTTCCAGTATGGAAAAACTCCCATACAAGGAAAAATGTATGGAGTTCGATCTTTTAGACTGGCCGGCGGAAGCCCGGGTAATTTGTCTCTTTTGCACAAAGCCTGGAGGCAATCAATCGGCAAACACCAGCTATCAACCAACATGGCATCCTTCCTTTTACAAATGTCAACATAAATTAAATTGACATTTGTGTTGTGTTTGATTAGAAAATTTATTTAAAATAAGTAGGGATTGAAATATGTTTTTTTATATATTTCGTATTAAATCATTTCCAAGATAATATTTTCATTTCATATCATTAAATGAAACACAAAGAGCAAGCAGTGACAGCAACCTCTAGTGTTTTTCTCACTTTTTTCTTTAAAATAAAAGAAAGTCTATTTCAAAAATCATTGAAATTAAAATAAGATTATTATAAAATCAAATGATGTATCGTTTGATATAATATTTGATAATGAAGTACATTTCCATTACGAATTTTTGTATTGGCAATCCTGCCACTCACTTTTTGGTCATCCACCGCAAAAATTCTGCAACAATTTACAAAATTTAAATCCGGCCTGATTTTTTTTCCCCTAGGGCGCGCTGTTCCAGTGCGAGGTTAGCCTTAGGGCTGATTCCTATATGAGACCTGTGACTAAAAGCAAAGTATGAGTAAACTGTCGGTTTGCTCAATATGCAACACAATTGCATTTCAATATGTAACCGATATCGGTTAGGACAACAGTCAGTTTGTTAGTTTCTTTCATACAAAATACAATATAAATGTAACCGTCAAATTTGGGCCGTTGTCGGGGCGGAGATCCCGGCTGTCATTAAAATGACTGCAACACGCTGTCATCTGTAAGCTAACCTACAGGATTCCGGTACCCATGCTGGCACTAATCTGACACCGTGAAGCTTTTATTAGGTTATCACTAGGAAGCAAGTACTAGTGTTACACCCAGGATTAAGGCATTAGTTTGACTCCAGGATGGTGCTACCTGGCCAGCGGGTCCAGGATGCTGGCACCAGGTTAACACCAGGATGCTGGCACTGGGCTGACACTGCCCAATACCGGTCCCCATCAGGATGCTGGCACCAGTTTGACACCAGGATGCCAAATGACACCAGGCTGGCTCCATGATGCTGGCACCAGGTTAAAACCAGGATGCTGGCAACGGGCTGACACCAGGATGCCGGTAACTGGTTCACTCTATGATGTTGGCACCAAGAAGCTGGTACCAGGCTGACTCCAGAATACTGGCACCAGCTTATCACCAGGATGCGAGTACAGGGCCAACACCAGGATGCCGGTAACTAGTTCACTCTATGATGTTGGCACCAAGAAGCTGGTACCAGGCTGACTCCAGGATACTGGCACCAGCTTATCACCAGGATGCGAGTACCGGGCCAACACCAGGATGCCGGTACTGGTCACCAGGATGCTGGCACCAGATTGGTACTACGATAGGCTAAATGTTCTAGATTCTATCTATGATAGGATACATTTCTATATCAGGGAGGCGAAATCGAAAAAATGTGGTTTTTGTTTCCATATATGACCAATTTGGTCTCCCTAAATAAGTTTTATCAAAATAACAATACTAGAAAACATGGCCTTATTACGATTTTCCTGTTCTGGTTGGTGCCATTTTGTTGGCTACAGCTTGCAACAGGGACGTTGCAAGCTGTAGCCAATGTGGTGGATTTCTGAAACTATTTTTAAAGATCCCGGACCTCATATTTTGATATTTGTGTTTCTGCTCAAACACTTTAAGGACATCTTCATTCCTGATTCGTCAACATAGCTTATATGGAGTATCCTCCGATAGATCCACATCCCAAAAGAGTCGAGCTTTTTCAGTTAACAGTCGAGCTTTCAACTTCATAGAGCAATGTGAAAAGTACGTAACATCTACTAAGACAGATATTCAGGTTTAGGCTATTTTCCCTGCCCAATTATTTTTTAAACGCAATGAAATTGTTATGTTTTTCTTTAGACTGATGTTGCACCGCCAAAATACAGTAAAGATGGAGTTTACGAATTTCGTCTGGCGAACGGTACAATGTCATCGAAAAGAATGGCGGAAATAGAGAGTTGGCCGACGGGCGACGAGTTGGGTCTAAACGTCTCTCAGATGGAAGCCTTCCAAACTGCATTGCTGCGGGAATTTGCTGTAATCCAGGGACCACCCGGAACCGGCAAAACATTCATCGGTTTGAGAATCGCGGAAGTGTTGCTCAATACCTTCAATTTTAACAGTTCACCCATGTTGGTCGTCTGCTACACAAACCACGCCCTTGATCAATTTCTCGAAGGGATATTGAAGTTTACAGATAGTATCGTGCGAATCGGAGGGCAGTCAAAGAATGAGAAAATGGACAATTATAATATAAAAAATTTAAGAAGTAAACATAAATACAACAAAGCGGTATACGAAGCGCGAGATGAAACCGTGCGTTGTATGTACAGAATTAAACGATTGGAAAAAGACATTTCAATTATCCAGTCCAAAGAGCACATTATAAATGCTTTGACGATTTTCAAATTTATTCCCGAGCTCAAAGAACAGTTTGCGCAATGTTATAAATCCTCTTGGGATGTAATTTTGGAGTGGCTGCTGGAGAATAAGAATGTGTCGCAGCAGAATCGAGAGCCGCGCATACCGAGAAAGAAGCAACTGGTAAATGAAGAAGTCAACATCGACTTCTTAGCTACTGAGGAGGCTCGTAAAGAAATAGTATACAATGACCTAAATGAGGAACTCATGATGAACGATTCTACTGTCAGATTCAGCTTTTCGGTGGAAGACGAGAACTACGAGGTGGATGGTATGTACCAACAATTGAACGAGCTTGCAGAAGAAAACCCTTCAGCAGAAGAAAAACGTTATGCTGATAGTATAAGTCAAGAATTAAATATAAAAATTGAAAATCTGGGATACGTTACGGTAAGAATGTTTTTAATTATTAAATCTGTTGAGAAGTATTAGGTCTTTGAATTGAAAACTTCGATTTTTTTGTGATATTGAACAATTATTTCAAAGCTAATTGGAAAGTGCATTTCATTCAATGTATTGTCTATATTCTGGCAAGAGACAGATTCCCCGGCGGAAGAAGTCTTCGTCCTTGGAGGCTATCCACGAATCCAGCCATTTTTCAATATCCTCAAAAACTGGAAGCGCTGCTCGGAAAGGCCATGGCCAGAATTGACCGGAACAAATAGTAGTCGGATGGCGCAATGTCTGGGGAGTACGGCGGGTGAGGTAGGATGTCCCAGCGAAACGTATCCAAGAAGTTCTTGACCTGCATCACGTGTGGTCGAGCATGGTCATGCTGGAAAATTACCTTGTCGTGGCTTTTAGCGTATTCCGGCCGTTTTATCTTCACAGCATCGCTCAAATTCTTGAGCTGAGCTAGATAGCGATCGCCCGTGATGGTTTCTCCCGGTTTCAGCAGCTCGTAATAAGATGACACCCTTTTGGTCCCTTGGATGGTCGTGGATGCCTCTCTTCAGCGTGGCTGTTGAGGTCGATGGAAGTGATTCACGAGCGATATTTTTTGCGTTTGGGGTTCTCGTAAAAGATCCACTTTTCGACGCCGGTGATTATTCGGTGGAGAAACTTTTTCTTTTCTGACGGCGAAGGAGCATTTCACAAGTCATGAAACGTCTTTCGATGTCTCTTGGCTTCAACTCGTGAGGAACCCAATGACCTTCCGGTTGAATGGCTCCCATATATTTTAAACGTCTTGAAACGGTTGAGGGATGAACATTAAGCACTTCACTTATCTTTTCCAGCGTCAGACTCGAATATTCATGGAGTATGGACTCCAATTCGCCTTCTTCAAATTTTTGCTCCTGGCCTGGGCGCTCTTTGTCTTGCACGTCGAAATCACCACTTTTGAATCGGAGAAACCAAGTCTTAACAGTCCTTTCTGTCGGAGTGAATTCCCCGTAAGCCTCCAGCAGCAATCTATGACATTCTGCGGCAGTTTTCTTAAGATGAAAGCAGAAAAGCAGAAAAGAAGCTAACAAAATTACCATTGTTGACACTTCAACAAAATGCCACAGACTGTTGAAGCCTAATGGGCTTTGACATGAAGTATTTTGCAATTTGGTAAATGACTAGGAATATAAGTTACTGTATTTCATAGGAATCGATGTTTTCAATGCACGGTCCTAATATAATGGCCTATCAGCCCCATTATGATTGGTGGGTTATTCAGTCATATTTATTTTCTTGCTATAATTACTGAGAATGTTGACGTTTTGTGAATTTACCACAGCAAACTTTACCTGACCGTGTCACGACAACGAGGGTAGTTTTTCAATAGCCTGGATTGCCATAATTCTGGCGAACAGTTAGCCTATGTACGCTTAGCGCCACTACAGATTATTTTAATCCACGCAATTAAAATTGACTTCTAGACTCTTGAAGTTCAAATAGATTAGTAGCACAATACAAATTCTTTTCTTCCTCGGAATTTTCATTGGCTACATATACACTGCTTAGTCATATATTTTTTGATTTTTTTGTTTGATAAAGTGGTTGACCATTCCTTTCCGTATTGGCTGGGATTATGCTTTGTTTTTACTTTTGGCCTAGAGCTGCAAAATTACCTGCTTTTTGTAATATTCTTGTAAATCAAATGGACATGGGTTTGCTTTGTTAAACTCTAATTCTAGACATACATCCAATAAAATATTTTATTCAATGCAACAATAAATAACCAGTGGACTCTGCAAATAACACCAGCACTTGGTAATCCATCTATAGCCAAGCAAATGATACTCAACAAATATTAACATCTTACGTGCCGTGTACCCTATAGGGTACGGCAAACTAAGGGCTATATTGAATGGCACATGGAAGGTTAAACGAACTGACAATTTTAATACGCAATTGGCGGAAATGTACCTATTCCTGCAGGGATGGTCTTTCCCTCGTACTCATGATATTCTCAGTCACCTGTTTTTAGTAGAAGTTCGGTGAATCGCTCAGCTAAAACATCGCCCTTTCAGTGGACCTTTTTCGAGAGGGAAAGTTTCACAATGGGAGTCCATAGATACGACCCCTTGGTGCAAGACTTTACTTTTTCAGTTCGAGTTCACCTAGGCACAACTGGTAGAGTCTGCTGGCTGAAAGTCTCCAGCCAGCAACACAGTGACTCCTTCCGTTAATAATTCAGCATTGCCTGAGATGAGAGACAATGTCACATAGTACTTGGGTGCCTATGCAAATTGCCAGTCGTGTTGCTTAATTACCACTTCTATTCTTTGTCCTAACATTGTTCTGATTTGGGGTTTGGCCATTTTGAGCAATGGTTTGAATTATCTCATTGCTCCTTCAGTAGATCTGTTCATTTTCCAGTCACTTTTAGGGAGGCAGTCTGATATCAAGTTTCATCAAAACCCGAGATGTGGCCACAACCGGCCATATCAGACTATGTCCGGTTGTGGCCACATCTCGGGGTTTTGATGACCCTTCCCTGGACAGAATGTCTCCTTAAATGCTTCGGCCTAGTTGGATGGATACTTAAAGACCTAGTTCAGAGCTGGATCAGGTTTCACATTGGAGCTTTTATTTTTCAGGAGTGTCTGTCCACGTACTCATCGAACACCAGTACGGTAAATAGTAATTTGCAACTGCGTGAGCTTACCAATGAACAAAAGTGGACGCTTTATTTCCAGTGGTTGAACAAAATAGTAGAAATTATGTCACGTAAAACATTCCAGTTAGAGGTTTGTACATTTAATTTGTATTTTAATAGAAATAGATTAATAAACATACATTCTAATGGATAGTAGTTGCTCTTGATGATAATGATGATGGTGATTGGGTTTGGGGTTGGTTTTCAGTAGTAAGACACCCACACCGGGCTCTCCATATGTATATTTTCATGCCTACAGGTCCTGCAGCCAGCTTACGCCAGATGCTATTTGCACAATCCACAAAGGTCGCATTCTATATAACTTCTGCCATTTTTACCAAGTAATTTCCCTTTAATCCCCTGCTATTATAACAGGCATATACAGATCACATGCTTCACCGTCTCCTACATTCCGCAGCCCCAACAAGTTGCCTCCTCCTTGATGCTTAGAATATGTGTAGGTGTTCCGTTAAGCCTTAAATTCCCAGTGAGCATGACCATTACCTCTCCGCAGATTACTTCTATATAGGGCCAAACAGTAATTGCTCTTAAACTTTGTTAATACAGCTGAAATCGAAAAATGCAGTAATAATAACAACTTTATAATTCCATTTATTTTTTAGGCTGACTTCAGGAAATTATCAATGCAGTATGAAGAATTGTTAATGATGAATGACCGGGAATTGTTGAAAAATTTCAAATTAATCGGTATTACGACAACAGGAGCGGCGAGTCTACAGCCGCTTTTATATTCTCTTCAGCCTCCGATAGGTATGTTAAAAAAAAATCTACACCATTCTTTTTTGTATTCGGCAATTGCTAATATATTGCTTTTTGATTAAAAGTACTATGTATATAAAAATAAATCAATTTAAAAACTTACAATAATTTATTCGTCCAAAAATTAAAATTCTACTGGAGAGACTCAAAACTAAAAAGAGTATCATCCTTTTTACAAGGTGTATCATCACTGAGTGAAGTGGGTAACTAAACTTACTGTTGCTGAATAACTGTAATGGTTACTAGTAAGTATACATACTGTTACTGTTGCTGAAAAGAAAAAAAATGCCTTGGGTGGTTTCTTATAAAGGAAAAAGTCACCTACAACTTTTTTTCTATTGGTATTTTTTATGTTAAACTTTTGAATGTTCATTATTTTTTCTCCTTGATATAGTTCAACAGTATATGAACAAGTCCAGTTTGATTGTAATTATCTGTTTCAATTGCTCTTTTAAGGACAGTTCATTACTGTTTTCATCAAAAAGATTATTTGGGATTTATAAAAGACAGAAAACAAACTAGTTTTGATATAGTATAGACAAGTCTGGTTTTATTGACTTGTCAAGTACGATTACTTAGTAAATATTGTACTTTTCGCTAGTTCCTCAACTATGCATGACATCTGGCTATAGTCCTTTTTAACATGGACGAGCTCTGAAATCTACAAGCAGCCCAAGCAATCGGTGTGGGGTCAAAATTCTGGTAGTAAAATGATTAATTTTTCAATTGTTATATTTGTATTTTTATCTTTGCTGAAAACAACAATAGGACAATAAAATAAATTACAAACGGAGCTGCTATGGAATTCACCGACCAGTTGGGCCCATCATAATACTATTATTACACTTCTTGGGGTGGGCAGTGGATTCCGGACTAACGACTGGCTGTTGTAGGTTTAGGACAGCTGTCTTGCCACATGTGAACGTTTTTTTTTTGGGTTCCACATGTGATTATTTTTCTGTAGAGACCAAGATCTTTAAAGAGGTGAAACAGAGATTTGGCTGGCAGACCACGAGCGCCAACTTCCAACGCGTGAAGGTGAATTTGCAAGATCATGATATTTATTTAGTTTGTACTCCCGGTCTTTTGGAATATTCGATTCCCATGGAACAGTTAATTCAACAATAAGGACCATCTTCCGAGATAGAGTAAAGAGTTATATCTGAACGGAAGATTATATCTGTGTATCCGAGATTTACAGGGAATTTATACTGCTTAGAGACCGAATCGACCTCCAGAATCCAATCTGAAGCTTTCTTGATTATTGAGAAAGGTTTTGTAGTGAAATGTTTTTTGCCTTTAGAGCCGTCCCGCCTAAACTGTATTGGGGGTTTGGAGGGTACTGTCAGACCCTTGTTGGCATGAGCAACTGAGAGGCTAAATTACTTTGCAAATAACTGCAAGGACTTTGTTGTGGCGGTAAGTGTACCGTTCTTGATCTAAGGCCACCTTGCAGCCAGCTAGAATGTCTTGCTGTGCAAGGAGTATTGCTACAAAGGGGACACGAAGTATCTTCAGAATAGCTCTTAGCGAGCGAGGTTACTAGGGTCTGGAAGTGTATGCTGAAAGGCATTTAAATAAAATTTAAGCATCTCTGGCGTCCAGTCATTCTGGCATTGAAGGCCAATAGCTAGAGCCATACAATTGCTGTCGTAATCTCCCCGCAAGAGAGACTTCTTCAAGTCCATATCGCTCATGATTGTAGTCATACCCTAGACCAGTGCCATTCTGGCTTGATTCCAGCAAGGAACTTTTTTGTGGAAGTCTATGCGGGCTTGTAGATCATTTGACTCACTACGGCGACTTATTGCGTGCTTGGATATCGCCCGCTCTTTGAAATTGTACAATGGAATTTTTGGTTATTCTGGAGTTGGCGTAGAGCAAAGAGGGCAGTTTTAGAGCTAGCCCAAAATTGTGTTTGGACCTGAAGAGAGTTGAGGGGTCAGCTGGTTTGGCTAAGGACAGCCAGGATTTTAAACTAGCGCATCTAGACTGGACCTTAGGGCGGTGTCTACTACAACGGGCGAACCCGGCACCCCAGGCTGGTATAACGATATGTGATCGTTCTTTCAGCCGTGGGATGAACATAGAAGACTTAGAGAACAAGACAATCTAATGTCTATCTCTGCCAACAAGCCCATTAGAGGCCAGTAGTGCCGGGATGCAATCCCGCCGGGAAAAACTGGTCCACCAGCTGTGAGGCCTGAGGCGCGAGAGTCTTACCTGGGGTAGTCTTACGCACGAGGAGGCTTCTCAATAGGAGCTCAATCGTGAGTTGAGCCGATCCGAGAACAAAATGGATCTCATGACAAGCTACATGACACTGTTCGCTACTATCTATCTAGATGGGTCAACTTGGGTTGTCGACTGCAGCGGGCGAGCC
Organism: Micropterix aruncella; assembly: GCA_944548615.1. NCBI lineage: Eukaryota > Metazoa > Arthropoda > Insecta > Lepidoptera > Micropterigidae > Micropterix > Micropterix aruncella. The sequence continues at coordinate 16,376,446 of OX155958.1, forward strand.
CGTCACCTCAGGAAGTTTTAACGATTAGTCGTTCTATCTCCCTGGAGTGAGCGCAGAAGACTTGAGGACAAAACAGTCCACCGTCCAGCTACGCCACAAGCCCGTAAGAGGCCAACGCCTTAACCGCGAGATAGCCAGGAATTTTACCCAGCTGGCCTACACTCACGCCCTTACTTCCAATTGTGACCAAATTACTCCGGTCTCTCGATTGGTAACGAGTTCGAGGTCGCTTGCGCCCTTAGTTAGTTAGTTAGTTTGTCTGGGCTTTTTCCCGCACTTGGCCTCTTGATTGGGCCGTTGTACCTTGCTCATGTTTCTATTTATGTTACTCCAGCCAACCCAGGCTGTCCCAGAAGGTTAGCAGCCTGTTTGGGTTGCTACAGGCCTCCGGGACAGATGCTGGAGATTGTAGTATTCTTACCCGTTGCTCTGCCACGCTCCTGCATTCCATGAGCACATGCTGTGGCGTTTCTTCTTCCTCCATGCATCCTCTGCATAGAGGGCTGTCTGTCACACCTATGGTAAACAGGTGTTTGTTTATGGGACAGTGGCCTGTCATAGTACCTATGACTACGGATTTTGTCCCTTTTTAATCTGGTGAGGTTGCGGGCAAGTTTTTTGGACGCTTCCGGAACCGCGTTCTTTGTTTGCCTGCATCCTGCGTTTTTTTTCCATTCTGTAAGGTGGGTTTCTTCGGTGTTCCTGTGTAGCCATGTTTTTATTTGGGCCTGGGGAATGTGCATCAAGGGTTCCGGTCCATATAATATTTCCTTTGATCCCCTTTTGGCCAGTTCGTCTGCTGCGTCGTTGCCCAGTGAGTCGCTGTGCCCTTTAATCCATTGCAGGGTCACTCTATTTGACCCTGCAATGGATTGAAGCGCATTGTGGCATTCCAGTACACGGACAGAGGTTATAGTATTTTTTGCTAGCGCTTGTAGCACTGAGGCACTGTCGGAGACAAATTTCAAGCTTAGGTCTCCGACATCTTTGGCTGTAACTGCTTGTGCTGCTCTGGTGATGCCAATGCATTCTGCTTGGAAGATCGTATTTAGGTTGCCTAGGGTAGTTGATATTTTGATGTTTAGATCATTTGAGAAGACGCCGGCTCCGGTACCTTGAGTGGTTTTGGAGCCATCTGTGTATATCCTTACTTCATTTGTACCAGAGTGATCTGCTGGCTCTGCAATGAGTTGGATATTGTATCTTCGATCAAAGACATGATGGCATATTATCCTGTCCATGGGTGCGTCCAGAAGAGGTATTTCTTCTAGAACCCGTTTCAGAATTTTTGAGTGTGGTGTTTCTGTGTTTTGTTTCCATAGTCCATTTGCTCTCCAGGATCGGATCGGATGGCCGATGGTCATTTCAAGAGTAGTCGCCGTAAGGTCCGCAACCACCCCCGCTCTATAGGAAACAGTACTGCTTCCAGACTCCCCCGACTGTTAGTCAGAGTGCACAGTCGATTGGCTTACGCCGCACGGTACGCAGACTGTCCAGGAGCGCCAGAAGGTTGATTCCTAGGGGAAACTGACCATAAGGCCAGAGTCCTACCCAGGCTCGCACTTCATGCGTGGAGGCCGTCGGATAGGTGTTGACCCGTGAGTGTGACCAACCCTGAACAGAATGGGTCTTCGTGGCCAACTCAGCAAGGGCCCATTAACTCCCATCTAGATGGGTCATCTTGCGGTGTCGACTACAACGGGCGAACCCGTCACCACAGGACATTTTAACGATTAGTCGTTCTATCGCCCTGCAGTGAGCGTAGAAGACTTTGGACAATAACAATCCAACGTCTAGCTACGCCACAACCCGTTAGAGTCCAACGCCTTACCGCGAGTTAGCCAGGAATAAACCCGGCGGGCTCGAGATACTCGCGCCCTCACTTCCAATTGTGACCAGATTTCTCCGGTCTCTCGATTGGTTCCGAGTTCGAGGTCGCTTGCGCGGTCCTCTCCCTTACGAAGCGGTGAAATGGTGTACACCGAATCTATCGCGGACCAAGGCGTCCTTTGCCCGACTCTGAACCGGGATCGGATGGCCAATGGTCATTTCAAGAGCAGTCGCCGTAAGGTAGGCAACCACCCCCGCTCTGTAGGAAACAATACAGTTCCCAGACTCCCCCCCGACTGTTCGTCGGAGAGCACAATCGATTGGCTTGCGCCGCTCGGTGCGCAGACCGTCCAGGAGCGCCAGAGGTTTGATTCCCAGGGGAGACTGGTTGACCCAGTGTCCTACCCAGGATTCGCACCCCATGCGGGGAGGCCGTCGGATGGGTGTTGACCCGTGAGTGTGACCGACCCTGAACACATGGGTCATTGTGGCCACCTCATCATGGGCCCATTAGCTCCCAAAACCCTCTAGATGGGTCATCTTGCGGTGTCGACTACAACGGGCGAGCCCGTCACCACAGGACGTTTTAACGATTAGTCGTTCTGTCGCCCTGCAGTGAACATAGAAAGAAGACTTTGGACAGTACAATTCTACGTCCAGCTACGTCACAACCCGTGAGAGTCCAACGCCTTACCGCGAGTTAGCCAGGAATAAACCCGGCGGGCTCGAGATACTCGCGCCCTCACTTCCAATTGTGACCAGATTTCTCCGGTCTCTCGATTGGTTCCGAGTTCGAGGTCGCTTGCGCGGTCCTCTCCCTTATGAAGCGGTGAAACGGAGTGCACCAAATCTATCGCGGACCAAGGCGTCCTTTGCCCGCCTCTTACCCGGGATCGGATGGCCAATGGTCAATTCAAGAGCAGTCGCCATAAGGTACGCAACCACCCCCGCTCTATAGGAAACAATACAGTTCCCAGACTCCCCCGACTGTTAGTCGGAGAGCACAATCGAATGGCTTGCGCCGCACGGTGTGCAGACCGTCCAGGGGCGCCAGAGGTTTGATTCCCAGGGGAGACTGGTTGACCCAGTGTCCTACCCAGGATTCGCACCCCATGCGGGGAGGCCGTCGGATGGGTGTTGACCCGTGAGTGTGACCGACCCTGAACACATGGGTCATCGTGGCCACCTCATCATGGGCCCGTTAGCCCCCCTCTAGATGGGTCATCTTGCGGTGTCGACTACAACGGGCGAGCCCGTCACCACAGGACGTTTTAACGGTTAGTCGTTCTGTCGCCCTGCAGTGAACGTAGAAGACTTTGGACAGTACAATCCTACGTCCAGCTACGTCACAACCCGTGAGAGTCCAACGCCTTACCGCGAGTGAGCCAGGAATAAACCCGGCGGGCTCGAGATACTCGCGCCCTCACTTCCAATTGTGACCAGATTTCTCCGGTCTCTCGATTGGTTCCGAGTTCGAGGTCGCTTGCTCGGTCCTCTCCCTTACGAAGCGGTGAAACGGAGTGCACCGAATCTGTCGCGGACCAAGGCGTCCTTTGCCCGACTCTGAACCGGGATCGGATGGCCAATGGTCATTTCAAGAGCAGTCAACCCGTAAGGTAGGCAACCACCCCCCCTCTATAGGAAACAATACAGTTCCCAGACTCCCCCGACTGTTAGTCGGAGAGCACAGTCGATTGGCTTGCGCCGCTCGGTGCGCAGACTGTCCAGGAGCGCCAGAGGTTTGATTCCCAGGGGAGATTGGTTGACCCAGTGTCCTACCCAGGCTCGCACCCCATGCGTGGAGGCCATCGGATGGGTGTTGACCCGTGAGTGTGACCGACCCTGAACAGAATGGGTCTTCGTGGCCAACTCAGCAAGGGCCCATTAGCTCCTAGATGGGTCATGATTAGGCTATGCGGTGACAGGCGAGGGGAGAAACCCCGCCCACCACCCGGGCAGTTCTAACGACGTAGGTCGTTTTATCTGCCCGGGATGTCATGCAACGACAACCTCACGCTCACCAGAAGGGTGGCGCGTGAGGGGTGGACGAACGGAGCTGGTGAAGGGTTCTCCGAGTTTCTGCCCTCTCCGGCACCCCGTGAACCGTTTATTGTTATAAAGAAAAAAAATAGATACATTTCACTTACAACTAATGAAGGTAAATATATGAACTTAATTCTAGAAACAAAGTCTTACAAGCTAAACAAAATGAATATAAATCGAAGTGACGGGCGATGTGAGGCGGTGGGACCTGGCGTGAGTGTGTTCCCGACCACGAAACAAGCGGCTGCAGGGGGAGCGTCGAGGGCATCTAGACCGGGAGAACCTGCAAAGAAGGCACGCACCCACAGGGGCGGTTAGTACGACACAGTACGGGCGACTTCGGGCATGAAGCGGCCGCCGGACCGCACGGTTAAGAGGGGAGGCCCTCCCCCAATGGAGGAGAGCCCCGCTGCTTCAAATCCTCCCAATTTGACACCCAGTGGTCCGCGAACTCACGGAACGCACGAAAACATTCCCCACACCAAACCTAGATGGGTCAGTTGGGTTTTGGTGAAATCGTAAATAAGAAAGGGCCATGACAAATGTGAAGTTAGTTAATTGTCATAGATCCAAGCCCTACTACGGCCAGAAATTTGCAAGGCATCTATTTTTGCCAGGCAACTATAGAAATGCTCTTCCAACATTTTCGCCAGAGACATCTTTTCCCTGATAGGTGATTTTCCTGCCAAGGAATTTGAAATGGTTATTTGGGTCTATAAGGAAGATATTAGAGCCCTTATAGACCAATTTGAGGCCATAGCGAATTTGAGGTCCTGTAAATGCGAGGCCAAGGCAAAAAACATTTAGAGCGCTTCACTCTTATGCAACCTGACTAGTCGCTGAGCAGCTCCACTTTCTATAATAATAGCAGGGAAAGCTGCTTGGGGGCTCCTAGTGCTAAAAGTTAGGTCTTTGGCAAAAGCGAGGCACGACAAGGTGTATTTTGTGATTTCACTTACCGTATTGAGGTTACCGTCTCAAGAAAAAAATATTTTCTAATCTTGTGGTTCAAAGGTAGTTTAGATATATTACTTTCTGTGTAACATAGATCGTAGATCTACGTTACTATAGATCGTAGATCTAACTATAGAAACGTAGATCTCAAATATAAGCATTTACATTTATTCCATTTATTTAGCATTTACATTTATTACATTTACAAATATGTGCACTGTTCACCTCTCACAGGCTGTGCTGAATAAAAATGCCCTAGGGGCAGGGTTGACTCTCCGGCGATTTCTCATACACCTTTTTCTAGAATGGCGACAATTTTTAAATAGACTTCTGCTTTGCTTCGAAGGAAGAGAGGGATTTTGGACATCCGCCCCCAATAACTCTTCCAAATGTTAGAATGATCTCAACCAAAGCATGATATGTAGTTTTAAACAATAACAGGTCCGTTTTGCTGTATCCATTCCGCGTTTTCACTAGCGATGTCTGGCATTATTTTATGTATTCGTTTGCAAAGAGTGAAGGAAAGAGCCAGTCGTTGTCGACGGCTCAGGGCATTTAGGGTTGACTCTCCGGCGATTTCTCATACACCTTTTTCTAGAATGGCGACAATTTTTAAATAGACTTCTGCTTTGCTTCGAAAAAAGAGAGGGATTTTGGACATCCGCCCCCAATAACTCTTCCAAATGTTAGAATGATCTCAACCAAAGCATGATAATATCATGCATGCATGATAAACAAAGCATGATATGTAGTTTTAAACAATAACAGGTCCGTTTTTCTGTATCCATTCCGCGTTTTCACTAGCGATGTCTGGCATTATTTTATGTATTCGTTTGCAAAGAGTGAAGGAAAGAGCCAGTCGTTGTCGTCGGCTCAGGGCATTTAGCGGTAAACTGATGACAGGTAAAACAAAGTTGCGTAAATGCAGTTACATACTCTCTCGCTAATTTCCCTCTTCCAAATGGTTTTTTCTCCACTTAACCTCTTTCTCCGATTTTGGATAGTGATTATTTCAAATAAAGGAACTAATCTATTTAACCAGATATTCGGTTTAATATATTAACCAGAATTCAGATATCTATTTCAATCACTATTCGGCAAAGCATTGGTTTTCACTTGGCTTGAATATTATAATACCGAGAATCTGCTTTAAATGTGTCTGTTTTCTTTTATAGTGATCGCTGAAGAAGCTGCTGAGATATTAGAGTCGCACATCGTGGTATCGCTGACTAAGTATTGCCAACACTTAATTCTGATTGGTTAATATGATAATTTTGCTTTTTTGATTTCTTTATTATATGCATTAAGAGACCCTTGTTATTTTATTATATTTGTTTGTCCCAGGCGATCATAAGCAGCTGCGTCCGTCTACCACCGTTTACCGTTTGGCCAAACATTTGAATTTGGAGTTATCGCTGTTCGAGCGAATGGTGACTAACGGTGTTCATTGCAGCACTCTGAAAGTGCAGCATCGAATGCGCCCAGAGATCTCGTGCCTCATCACACCTTCTATTTATGAAGACCTAGAGGATCATGCGTCTGTGATGGACTTCCCCAATGTCAGAGGGATGACCAAAAATATTTATTTCATCAATCACAACTCTCCCGAGGACCAGGTATTTTATTTTTTTTAATTATGTTTTTGTACAACAGTAGAGTAGTAATAACATAAAATGCTTTATTTGATTAAACATATGGGGGAGTTATTATGCTTGACCACTTACGAGCCCTGGATCTCTTATGAGGGGGCCAGGTATTTTATTTTTTTTATTATATTTTTGTTCGACAGTAGAGTAAAAAATAAATAAATAAAATACAAATGGAGCTGCCATGGAATTCACAGACGGAAGTCGGACCTATGTAATAATAATAATAAAATGCTTCATTTGATTAATACTACGGCAGCGTCAAAATAAAAAATGGCAAAACAGCACAAGGCTTATAATCACCGGTCCATTAGGTGTATTTATTTTCAATATATTATACGCGATTAACGTTTTTGCAAAAAATAACTGTTTGACACTGCATATATCCTATTAGTCTTTTTTTATTGGAGTTTTTACAGTTTTAAAATTATTGGGGTGGACCATGGGATATGCCCAGCTTTCAATGGTAGAGATTACCGGACTCTAAATGTGCTGGAAAGCACTTACTTCGCACTCACTTCTGCATTCTTAATACTGAGGTGAAATGAGCGGTAATTTCTGATTAATTAATATTTTTTTGTTCGTAGGTGGATGAAAGTGCGAGTAGGAAGAATCAACATGAAGCTACTTTTTTGATAAAGTTGGCTAGATACATTATACAACAGGGCTATGAACCGAGTGATTTAACAATTTTGACAACCTACAAAGGCCAGATGTTTCATCTAATAGATGTAAGGTTTTTCATTTCAATAATCCACTTTTTCTGAATTATTATTATACATTCTTAGTTATCTATGTGTTTAAGAACGGTTTAAATGAATGTTACCGTTATTTGATAAAAAATAATAATATTGATGCACATTCCAGAAATTTTATAGCTTATGGGAAGCATTGACATCAGTGCGTATTTGGATCTGAATGTAAATGGGCATTTATGCCATTATAGCAAAAAAGAGCGCACCCGACAAAAAGTCTTAAAGGAGAGAGAAAATCACAACCTCTTATGGGCGTTTGACTATCTGGACTAATCTATAAATTTGCAGTGGGGCCAGTCGACTCACCGACAAATTCTCAAACATCTTTCTCTGAAATGGCAAACAAAAGCGATTATTTCACTTTGCACTAGTTTTATTAGATCAGTGGGCGCGATTCAAACGCCCGGTCAGTTCAGGCGAACAAGATAGAGCAATACGTTAGAGCGAAATATAAACCAACGATCGTCGATAAAAACTACCAGTCGATCATATACTCTTCTGAATAAATTTGAACACATTTCGTGTGGTGTTAGATTCAGACGCTTATCTTTTGTGGGTAGTTTTAATTCGAAAAAGTGACAACCGTTTATTTCACATTCCACTCTAGCGTATTACCCTGTCTCGTTTACACAGACTAATTTCCGATTTTAGTTCACGAAGAAACGCAATCGAGGGCAGCCAACGTCGCCAGCTGTTTAGCTGTTTTATTACCAGTTTTTGCCGCTTATTTCGTGAGAAAAGTATTTCAACCTGTTTTTTATTAATATTTAGCCCACATTACATTGTTTCAATGAAATATGTAATTATTCAATGACACTAATTCAATATAAAAATTGGGAGACAACTATTTACTACTTTTTTTTTATTGATCCAATTTCCAATATGCATATCCGCTAATGGTTGATTATTGCATTTTTTTAAAGGAAACTAATCTACAATTAGTTTTCTTATACAAGTTACAATATATTCCGGTATAGCTCAGTTTTCATACAAAAATGGTATTTTTCCTATAGGATTTATTAATAAACAAAAAATATGCCAGAAAAAAAAATTGTTGTAAACTTTTGGGAAAAGTTTGAAATAATTTAGTAACACTGGCATATCATTCTCTACAATACATACTAAAATGAAGCTTATTTTATCGCTCTATAAAAAATAATAAAAATGTACCAGCATGTAAAAATGTATCATGTTTTATTACCAATTTATAAATAAACAAAACTCACCCCTCGTGGGGCGCTGCACTTGCCAAACCCTCTGCCTGTAGGACACATTCCAATTCGTGAGCCCTTCATGTGAGAGGTTAGTTGTGCTTGATAAGTGCTTGGCTACATCAGTATTAAAAAAAAAAAGAAAAAAAAAATACTTTTATAAAGGATTTCTTTTTAATGTGTATCTTATCGAGACCATTTCCACTTTATTTAATTCATTATTAAATAATTTTCTCTTTTCAATTTAGCAAAAAAAACAACATAAGTATTAAACATTTCATTTAAAAGATATAATTGGCAAATTACCTAATTTCCACGTAATATTTTATATGACTCGGCCGCAACTGATGAAACATTCCCGCATTCATACTGCCATACCAACCCTTTACAAATCCAATACTAATTAAGAAAGGCCTAGACCAACATTTACGCATTTTATTAGCTACAATGAAAAATATTCAACGTGAAGCAGGTTCAGAGTATTTAAAATTTATATCTTTTCATTTACAAAATTGCGTTATATCTCTTTTGACAAATAGTTTACATTGAGTAATAAAATTGTGTCATTTCAGCGAATGTAAAATGTGGCTAAGCTAAACTAAGATGAATATTAGTAAACCTACAAAATCATTTTCATTTACATACTCTTTCTTTAGTATATCTCTGAAAATAATACTCTTACTAAAATATTAAGAATACAGCCAAATGCAAATTTTTTTTGCTTATTGCAAAGTCTTCCAAGTCTTATTCCAAAGTCCAAGTTATTTATGTCAAATTTGGCAAAAATGAGTTGCACCCTTTTATAATATGGCTGCAGAATTGCAGAGAAAACTCGGCTCGGAGTCCGGAACATCTCTGAAATGGTTTGTCATTATTACTAAATTACAATTTTTGTTTGTTTCAGCTTCGAGGAGACTACCCTATTTTAAAAGATGTCCGAATCACTGTAGTGGACAACTTTCAAGGGGAAGAAAGTAAAATAATTTTGCTGTCGCTTGTGCGCAGTAACAAGGAGGCGAATATTGGTTTTCTAAAGACTGAAAATAGAGTCTGCGTCGCTTTGTCCCGCGCAAAAGAAGGTGATAATAAAATAAACAGTACCTACCTACATGATAATTTGTTTGTTCGCGTCTATGTCAAAAGCGCACAGCTCTAGATGTTTGCATTTGGTTATTATTAGTCTCTAGCCTGGAGTATTCCTCTTTTAGAATTAGCTGTTTTCTGTAAGTAAAAACTAATAAGTAAATACTATGGTCTCGAAAATATATCATCTGGAACGGTTTCACGGTCCTAGTGGGAGCCTATTCTGGAGGACATTTTATTAGCAAAGAGCAGATTCAGGAAAGCGGTTTCTATCTACTCCCCGACGACTGTCGCACCGACATGTCATACTATTCCAAAGAGTCGGTTACTCGGGTCTCGGGTGCTCCCGAAACGACTCATTGCTCGCCCCTCTGAACCTTAGCTGCGTAGCCAGTTCTGCTTGCACCCGCATAGAGAGCTAATGGGCCCTGTTGCAGTTAGGCCACTAAGACCCATGCGTTTTAGAGTCGACCAAACTTACAGGTCCATCCCATACCCATTCGGCAGCCTTTACGCAGAAGTGCGAGCCCCGGTAGGACTCTGGCCTGCGGGCCAGTTTCCTCTAAGAGTCAACCTTCGGACTCCTGGACACTTTGCGCACTGTGCGGCGTCAGCCAATCGATTGTGCATCCGACTCGCAGCTGGGGCAGTCTGAAAATAGTACTGTTTTCAATAGAACGGGGGGCGGTTGTTTACCTTGTGGCAGCCGCTCTTGAAACAACTATTCGGCTACCGGATACCGTGGTCCGCGATAGATTCGGTTAATCACTGCTACACTAGGGAGAGGATCGCGCAAGAGACTTCGAACCTGTAATGAGTCAGGAGGTTGGAGTTATCCTGATGGTTAATTCCAGACGGAGATATCCTTCCAAAAGTAGTCAGGGGCGAGGCTGCCCACCGGTTACCTTTACCTGTGCCTCGCCGTAAGGCATTGGTCTCTGACGGGCATGTTGGCATAGCTAGACAGTAGATTTGTATTGTCTCTAAGTCTTCTATGCTCATCCCACGGCTAAAAGAACAATCACGTATTGCTGCACTCGCATAGTCACTCATTCCAGGGGACGCGAAGAGTATTTTTGTGAGTCGGCTCTTGGATAATAGACAAGAGAATCGATCATTCCGCTAGGGGCGATCTAAATATTTCCTAATAATAATAAGAGATACGAGTTTTTTTTAATTAGCATAACCAGATTTCGATATCTTGCAAATATCTTGGAATCTTATTTTTTTTTTAAAAGGAACCAGGAGTAGTCCGTATAATTTTAGAGGAAGCAGGCTTCTTTTGGGCAGAGGAGTGGGGGTTTATAATTCGTATTTATACAGATAACCGTAATTATTGCTGCACACATTGATCCCCCAGAAGTAAAATATTTTGTTTTATGGATTTGAAACTCTGTTTTATTTCTGTCGTCTCGCACCAGTCAAGACTGGCAACAAGCTGTCAACAATAAAATATACATCTTTTAGGATTTTACATGATTGGAAATATGGCAAACCTTACTACAAGCAGTGAATTATGGGTTAAAATCAATAAAACCTTAGAACAACAGCATGCCGTCGGGAAATATATCACAGTTCAATGCGAAATTCATAGAGATGTCTTCACAAAGGTAAGCATCAATAGAATTTATTGGGTAAATATATGGTCTGTCCCAAAAATAAGTTGAATAAGTCCAGGAAAAAGACACATTCCATATAAAGGTACAAGTAACAAAAAGTAGCTTCCTTTCGCGTCTGAACACTGACGCCAGCGTCCCGATGGCTTCCAAAGTCCCAAAACCATGTCCCTTAACCTGTCAGAACCCAACCTTCGCTTGCAAAAATACCGCCACACATTTTTGGTCAATTTTGTATAATAAATACTAACAATATCTGTTTTTTTATGAAATATCTCCGATTGGCATTTTTGGTCTCTCAGTGGTTAAGTTCCTTCTTGATCCTCGGGATCACAAAAAAATATCGGATCACTTTCACCCTGTTCCAAGAGGTCATGCGACATCGTTCAGCCATCATCCTTTGATTGGAAAGCACCTTGGAGACAAGCTTTGCGCAGATCTTATGAATGCCCAAATCTACAGTACCGATGCTATGCAAGGTACTTTTAAGGATATTACACTATTCTGCCAGCATTCTAACACACAGGCATCTTATCAGAGTTCAACATGTCGCTGACTTTCTTCATATTTTGGTGACCGGCGTCCAGAGCGGTCTTCGTCCTCTCTGCCCTCCCGGAAAATGTTGTGCCAGCAGTAAACCATATTTTGGGACATGGTATTATCGCCATGAGCTTCCCGCCCCATTTTTTTGTGTCTGACACAAAATTTTATTGCATAACGCTAGTCCTAGAAATACAGCATCTTGAAATCCCAATGCGTCACTAAAGCAAGCGTTCGAACTAGCAGTTATGCGCATTATGGAACAGCTTGCAAGCAACTGACGCGGGTATCATTACTTTCTTGTCACGTGGCGCGTCTTGCTAATTAATGACGCTTCGGCGGTGCAAGGTAATTCAACTTACTTTTGGGACAGACCCTGTAGCTTAGGAATTATTTTTGGATTAACTGGTGATTTTTGATAGGTATGTCAACCAAGCGACTTTGATCCGATAGCTGAGGGCGGATGCACGAGAATGTGCGACAGGTCCCTGGATTGTGGACATAAATGCAGCAGTATTTGTCATGTAATGGATCGGTCGCACCGCGAATATCGATGCAAGGAGAACTGCACAAGGTGACTTATTTTATTATTGAAGATCGAAAGAAGATCTAATAGGTTTTTATTTTTCCTCAGCCTATAAAACTTTTTATACTGGGTGATTAGAAGGTCGGTAGAAAGTTTGGTGGGGGTAATAGGGTGGTCAATAATAAACCGATTAATACATATTTACCTGTGTATAAAGTCCTAACATTTTTTGAGACATTTTACTTTTTCTGTAAATTTGGTTTTTCACCCGGTTTAAATAGAAAATGCAACCTAATTTCAAGAGCGCTGAATGAACGAGCAAACAAATTCAGACAATTTTTTCTGGAAATCGGTAAAACGTGAGTGGAATTGTGTTTTCAGATCGTGCAGAGCAGTAATATATTTGTCCATGTATGAAATTCGGCAAGACGACAAATGTGAAAAATGCGTGGTAACATTTTTGTGTATCAACAAGACAGACTTACTTTGGAAAAAATATTCTTTTACGAGGAGCATAAATCTTCTTCTGCGGCCTCCATACATTGTTTTATAAATTCGCCTTCAGTAAATGGTTTCGACTTAGGTGCTATTGTGTCTGATATAATGTAGCTCACTTTTAACACTTGCTTTATTGTCCTCATTTTGTATGTGAAATGAATACGGCTGTCTTTGAATTTGTTTCTTCAGAGCCACCCTCTTGTCAATTCGTAATTGTAATTGAAAATGCTCAAACTTACTAGAATGTTTGTAAATATAATGTCGTTTGATATTGTATTCTTTCAACGCAGAGGCTGATTCATTATATACGAGGCGAATGAGTTTTTCCCTGACACAGAAAATCAAATATTAGTTCGTCCATTTATCTTGGAATAACCGGTTCTCATCGGTGACCTTGTTGCCATCGGTGACGTTTCCTACTTGTACTTGCTGCCATCATACTCATTCGATGTCAGAAACTTACTCAAGTTGCAGCGTGTTTTCTATTCAACTCTTATTAACGCACGAGAGAGCGAATGAAACAAGAGCGTGTCCGTCGCCACCCATCGTAGGAGTGAACTACAAAGTAGGGGTGCGGGCGGGTGTGGGCGCGGTCGGGCCACCAAGAATGCCTCCGCGGCCCGCGGGTTTAAGACCTATGACTTAAGCTGATTCCTCAGGAGCAGAGTCCTCGATTTTGACGAGTCCACTGCCGCAACTAAATTTACTGCTGGTGTGCAATCAATGCAAATTTTTTGATGCTTGTGTTTTTATTTTTAGGTGTGCTATTTTTAATTTATTTTCAAATTATTGAATTTGAAAGAAATCCTTTGTTTTTATTTTTTTATTTATTTGTAAATAAACAAACTGAACAAGAGTTCCATATAAAAGCTACTTCAATAAGCTAGGATTTAATGGTTGCTAAATGAAATTCATCCTTTATGGATGCGCAACCATAAAGGATCCATAAAGCTAGATGCAACAGCGCGTGCTGTTGCATCTAGCTACACCGCACAGTTCACTGTTACTCTTTGAAAATTTACACTCTTGGCTCGCAAGAAAAGTGTTTTGTTACATATCTTGAATGATCTAAAATATGTTGATTTCTTATCTCTTACTTCTCTAAATTCACACTTGCGAGAAACCACTATTTTTTAAAGGGAATAAGGAGGAATATCTATCCTAAACCTAGCAGTCAGGTGTTATTTAGTGCAATGTTTCTACAGAACCTGCAAGAGAGAACATCCGTGTCAACTGATGTGCTGGATGGATTGCAAACCGTGCAAAGTCGAAATCACAAAGAACCTGCCCTGCGGTCATGACCAAAAGACCCCATGCCATATTAAACCAAATGATGTAAAATGTCTGACGGAGGTGGAAGTGGTATTGCAAGAGTGTGGCCATAAGGTATTTTTTTTACTTGAACTATTGAGAAGGCAGCTGTCATGTGAAAGCAAGCACTTGTTAAGCTTTATGAATGAAATAGAAAAATATATCTGAATTAGAATTATCCTTGTGTAAAGCCTCTTGTCCACACACGTTTTTTTTTCGCTGTGAAAATCCACAGTAACTGGCCATGTCCAAGCGCAGTCGTCAGTGGGGTATGAATCATTATGGAAGCTTGTCCACAAACACTGCAGAAAAACACGGCACTGGACTTTTTCGCGGCGGACAAGTATTTCGACCTCGATGTTGTTTACAAAATGCAGCGCGGCTAACGCATTGTACGGTGAAAAATCCATGTAATGGACAAGAGCTGTGTTCACAGTGGACAAGAGGCCTAACTGTGAACAGGGAGCTCCAGTTTTTCACTCTGCAGTGTTTTCCCATTGAAAATTGTTGGATTTACCACAACACTCCAATAAATCAAATATAATTTTAAAAAACCTACCGCAAAATAAACCAAATTCATTTTTATTGATTAATTTAACAAAAAGTTAAATCCTAATAAAAGAAAGTATTATCTGATAGCATGGTGGGGGACGAGATTTATTCAAGGCAGATTATTTGGAAATTAGCATTGAACTAGTGAATAAATATGTAATCAACCTAGATCATATCCAATTTGATTGGGCTAGGAACAAATTTAACCCGGTAGCTCCGTAACATCCCTTGCGGGACCAACGGCGGACTCCCCCAATTTCCAGGTTATAATTTTTATATGTCAAATTTCAATGCGATCATTTTGCAGTATTTGTTTTTATGATCCGTATAGTGGTTTTCAAGTTATGGTCGTTTGTATCAAGGTCGGTCGACTCGCGCCGATTTTACGCGCGAAAATGTCGCGCGCAAAAGTGATAGCTGAATTTTTACTTCGCGAGAGGAAGGGTTAAGGCGATCATGCAAAAGGTCACATGTACCAAAAGCTAAACTAAATAAAAATTGTTATAATATACCCTGGATATATACCAAAGATGATCTCGGACAAGAAACGCCTCTGGAGCATGTACCAGCTGAATAAATCCAAAGTCATACAAAACATATTGCAAACTTTATAACAAAAGTACAAATGATACTCTTAGATTAACTGGGAGAACGTTCACCATATTCGTATTACTAACGAGTTGAATTGTCAATTAATTTTTGTAGAGTTTGAGGTCTTCGGTATAAGTTTTTATTAATCTCTTTCAGTCACGAGTCACCAAAGCGGATAAGTCGATGGAGTGACCGACTGCCACATGACAAAATTTAATTATTGATTTTTATATTTAGGTCACCAAGAAATGTCATCAAGCCATTAATACTGTAGGATGTACGTATCCTTGCGAAGATCGACTGCCGTGCGGACATACTTGTGTTCTGAATTGCCATAAAAATAAGGATCCAGATCATATAACAGTGAGTGCGCAAAAGTAATATATCTGTAAAATTATTTTTCTTATAATACCTTTGAATTTTCAGTATAAATGTTACAAAGATTGTCAGCGTAATATGCAAGGTTGCTCCATGGAGCATAAATGTCAAGAAAAGTGTTTTGAAGAATGCTTAACTTGCACAATAAAGGTACTTACATAATTATTAATTGTTTATACAAATCTTATTTACAACCTTAGTGTAGGCAGCAAAGTCGCCAGTAGGTAGGTATAGCCCTGGTGGTCATTTGCAGTTTTTGCAAAATTATTATATTTTATAATTCGAGAAAATTTTATTATATTTTAAGGTGACGAAAAACCGGAACGGTTGCACTCATAAAGAGGAAGTGCTCTGTCATATAAACATCAACGATGTGCCTTGCAAGAAACTTTGTAAAAGGGTTATTCCAAAGTGCGGCCATCATTGTAAGAAAAGATGCTCTGAGATATGCGGCGGCTGCATTATTGAGGTAAGTACGTAATTATCATCTTGCTCAATTGTTCTCATGTCTTTGGAGCAAAATGTCCGACAGTGTGAGAACCGACTTCTATTAGGCTTTGTAAATGAACGAATATGCATATTATAAAATTGCTGTTTTATTTTTTAAGATTGACAAAGTTTTCCCATGTGGCCATACTGGTAAAATCATCTGTGGACGAGACGGAGACGAGCATTATCCGCTGCCCAATTGCAGAGAACCAATGGAGCACAACTTCTCCCCACCCTGTGGTCATAAATTCCTAATACCATGCTACATGGCTAATTCATGTAAGTCTTTAATTTCGATCACAACCAGAAAATGTATTAACCAACAATAAATTTATTTCTAGCCGAACGGCCTTCTGACAAAATATTTTTGTCTTATTGCAAAGAAAAATGCAACGTTGAAATGGCTTGTGGTCATAATTGCACCGGCGACTGCAACACCTGCTACCAAAAACGTGTTCATATACTATGCGCAGCAAAATGTGGAAGAACACTGGTGTGCGGGCATTTGTGAGTATTTCAAGTGTTAAATAATGTCGCCCTTCTATAGCTAATTTGATATCCTAAAGTTTATTTTTCCAATAGGAAAATTCACTCGACACATTCATTTGATTTTGGTTCTGTTCTGTTTCGTTTTCCATTATAAAATGTGTGTAGGGTTGATATTTTTTCAAATTATTTGCAAATGTCATAGTTTTGTCGATAATTTAAATATATCATCGCATTAGTGTGACTCACTCGGCCATAATTTTTAATGAATATTTCCAGATGTGACGTTCCTTGCAACATGGCTTGCCCGCCTTGCAATAAAAAGTGTGCCATGAGATGCAGTCACAGTAAATGTGCAAATAGATGTGGCGAAGTGTGCACTCCATGTGTAGTAAGTAATTTCATTTTGCTTCCATCAGAACTAAGATAAATGTGAAAATTGTCATAGTTTTAATGTAGAAATATATATTTTTTTGTATCTACATCTTACTGTTTTTAGTATTTTATAATACGGAGATTTCGCTAGTTTTCATCTCAATTCAAATTCAATCAAATTTCTACTCGTCCAGTGTGTCTACCTTAATGAGCAATTTAGTTTTAACCGCTCAGCCGCGGACGACTGAAAAGTTTTTCCAAAAAGTGCATTGGCTGCGGACGACTCCAGAGAGTTTTCATAAAACTTCATAATGGCTATAATGGCAAATATAAGGAATTATTTTCATTAGACAGGTTTTTTCGGTCTGTAAACCCAAATCACTAAACTAGATCCTAAACTCAGATAACCCAGATCATGAGGGCAGCCAACATTACCACAAAAAAAATAGTCCCTAGTTCGGCCCATTATTTTTATTCATTTGCCTGAACTTACCACTTAGTCTACATATTACGTAATCACGTTTTTGGGATTTTTGATCGGGGGATGGATTTTGATTGACATGGGGGAGGGGGGGCCTCCCCCAAGGTAGTCAACGGCCTGACACCTCCCCCCCCCTCCCCACGTAATCAAGCATAAGCCTCAGCTCCAACCCCCTCCTCCCCCTCGGTGGTTACGTAATATGTGGACGGCCCATTACCAAAGGGTATAGTCGCTGTTGCCATTTTAGAAGCTGTTTTTTGTTTATAGCTATTGTATACTTTTTTTAATTGCTAATCTTGTTTTACAAGAAAAGTAATTCAGCCTGTCCCTAATTCATATTTAGCCTATATTGCATTATTTTTTTATGAAATACGTGATGATTGCTAAAATGAGTGTTGACGAGTGGACAATGGCAGCCATTGAACAATAAATATTTTTTTATTTATTTTTGCGAATTGAAGTATCCTGTAGGAAACTTCGTTAGGAATCTATTTATGTAGTTAGTAAGTAATATTTTGAAGTTTTTGTGCCTCTTTAGTATTCACCAATTTTTCATACACATCTGCTAGTGTTTGTTTTTAGTATTTTTTGGTAAATAAAACCAATCTAGAAATACATAGAAAATATATTAAATTCCAGTGTCATAAATGAATAAATAACGGCCCCGATAGTTTTCAAACATCATGATATAGATCGCATGGTTTGTGCGATTTTTCCATAAAACCCAAATATTGAAAGCGGTAAAGCTATTTATTTTTTGATAGATATAAGGTATTATTAATTTTCCATAAATTGCTGGGAAATTTATTCTTCTTTATAAATAAAAAAACATAGGGAGGGGGGGTTATAAATAAAAAATTATATGTATTAGGTGTGCAAATATGTAATACTCTAAAGTGTCACAATATTAAAAAAAATGCTGTACGCACTTATTATAATAGAAATGTAACAAAAAAGAGCCTTGACGACTTTCAGGCAGCCTTGATTAAAAATAATTTCGTCGTATCTACAGACAACTCACACCGAGCATACCATGACTTTTTAAAATGGTATCTGTCAGCGCTCGATAGCTCAATTCCTATGAGGCAGTCAACTCGAAAGCAATCAAAAAGTTTTAACGATTGGGCAACACCGGGAATTAAGATATCCAGAGCGCGGATGTTTCATTTAAATGAAATTCAAAAAGAAACAAATGACAGCTTTGTCCTTGATTATATTAAATTCTATAAAAAAACATACAAAAAAATTGTTTGGGTTGCCAAGCAAAAATACTTAAAAAATAGTATTGATAATTCTAATAACAAAATTAGGGCAGCCTGGAATATCATCAAGAAAGAATGTGGCCGCAGTATGCCAGTAAATAACGGATTGCATCTCACAGTAGATGGTGAGCATATAGACAATGCGGGAACAGTCGCAGAACACTTTAATGATTATTTTGTTAATGTACCTAGAAATTTAAGTAATTTAAATACAGCACACTGCACAGCTTCAAGCTTACTTTATAGCTACTGCAATAGAAACCCAATATCATTAGGGTTTTCTCCTACCACTTCCGAGGAAATAGTCAAAGTTGCCAAAGATATAAAATGTAAAAATTCAACTGATCTGTGGAATATCTCCACAAAAATCCTTAAGAGTTCTGTCACTAGCATCGCAGACGAATTGTCGGTTATTTTTAATCATTGTTTGGAATATGGATTCTTTCCCACGGAATTGAAACTGGCAAAAGTGATACCCATTTACAAAAAGGGATGTTGTGACAACATGACTAATTATCGCCCTATATCGCTTTTGCCAGTTTTTAGCAAGATTCTTGAAAAAATTATTCTCACGAGATTGACCAATTTCTTTTCAGAAAATAATATTCTCAGCATTAAGCAATTTGGTTTCCAAAAAAATCTTTCAACCCAAGATGCCATTGCTAATCTCATAAAGAAAACACTACTAAGCCTTGACAATAGCAAAAAAACAGTTGGCATTTTCTGTGATCTCTCTAAGGCTTTTGATTGTGTAGAACATTCAGTTCTACTAGAGAAACTAGAACACTACGGGATTAGGAATAGGGAACTAGCGCTCATACAGTCCTACTTACAAGGTCGTACCCAGATTACGCAAGTGGGAAGTAGCAAAAGTACCCCACAAAGTATCTCCAAAGGTGTCCCTCAAGGCTCTATACTTGGCCCCTTTCTTTTTCTTGTTTATATAAACGACATCCCTGATTGCATTAGGTCAGTGGATGATGAGATTATCCTATTCGCCGATGACACATCCCTTCTTTTTAGCGATAAAAATAGAGACGAGCTTGAAATAAGGATTAATGAAACGATAAATAGACTTGCTGTCTGGTTCCAAGTTAATAAACTCTCGTTGAATGTTTCAAAATCTAAAACAGTGTGTTTTTCTTTACGGCCGTCCGACTCTAATAATATAGCCTTATTCTTTGGAACAGACGAATTGGAAAATGTCTCTTCTACTAAATTTCTAGGTTTGCAGATCGACCAAAAATTGCAATGGTCCGATCACTTAGAAGAGCTTAGTAAAAAGCTGTGTAGGGCTGTTTACGCAATAAAAAAGATTAGAAATTTATGCGGCTTTGAGGCTGCTAAATCTGTATATTTTGCTTATTTTCATTCTTTGATGACATATGGTCTAATGTTTTGGGGAATGGCAGCAAATTCGAAGAGGATTCTTATCCTTCAGAAAAGGGCTTTACGCAGTCTTTACAGAGCTTCTCCAAGAACTTCGTGTAAGCCGTTTTTCATCAAGTCGGGAATCATGACGATGTACTCGTGCTATATCCAACAAAATATTATGTTCGCTCGTAAGCACATATCGGATGTCCCGGCGAATAGCGATTTCCATCAACACAATACAAGAAATAAATCTGATCTACATCTAAATCGGCACAGGCTTAGTAAAGTGCGCAACAGTTTCCTTCATCAAAGCCTGTGTTATTATAACAAGGTCCCAACACATATCAGAAGTCTTGGAGAGAACCAATTTAAAAAAGTCTTATTTAATGGCCTAGTCAAGAATCCTGTATATGACTTAAGAGATTTGAATAATGCTGAATTCTTATTCCAGAGCATCCTAATGTAAAATAACGGATAATTCATGATAATCAACTTTGCCAAAGAACGTAATTTTTATTTTTATTTTTATCGACGACGGCTGTATTGCTAGATTTGACAATTAACTTAAATTTAGATATTTTTAATATACCCTCATCTATTTTCTTGACCATCATATTATTGCCTTGATAATTATGACTACAGACATTGAGCTCTTTTTTTTAATCAGCAATTCTGATTATTAGATTATTTTCTATTTATCAATGGTTTTCAAACCAATTATAATTTACTAAAATTAATTTATATTGCCACAACTATATAATGATAGTTAATATTCTTTAATTAATTACATTATTTAAAATTTTAGAGACAAAGACGCATCCAAGTGTAGGAAAGCCTACCTACTGGAGCAGAAATAAATTGAAATTGAAATTGAAATTGAAATTGAAATTGAAATTGAAATTGAAATATGAAACCGGTATTTTTTTTTTTTTAACTTGTTTATTTTGCGAAAATGGTTACAAATTTAATCTTCAAAGTAATTTCCCTCGCTAGCTACACATCTTTCCCATCTTTCAGCCAATTATGGATTCCTCGCCAAAAAAATGTTCGTTTTTTTGAGGCTATCCATTGATTGAACCATTTTTGCACTTCCTCCTAAGAATTGAAGTGCGAGTGCGTGCCATCAATGAAAACAGATAGTAATCAGACGGCGCCAGGTGTGGTGAGTACGGCGGGTGGGGTAGGGGCTCCCAGTTGTATGATTCTACCAAGTTTTTATTGACCGATGTTCGATGTGGCGATGCGTTATCTTGGAATAAAATTTTGTCATGGCGAAGTTGAAATTCAGGCCTCTCCTGGTATATAGCACGGTTCAAATCGATCCATTGTTAATGGTAGCGTGCACCAGTAACTTTTTCACCTAGTTTTAGTAGCTCATACCAGATAACGCCACGCTGATCCCAGAAAATACAAAGCATTGTCTTTCGGCCGAAGCGATCTGGCCTTGGCGTCGATTGGGGCCGTTGGCCGAGGCTCAAATATATATTTTTTCGATTGGGATTGTTGAAATAAATCCATTTTTCATCACCAGTGATGATTCGATGCAGGAAACCTTTTCTGTTTTACCTGGCGAGCAGCATTTCACAAGTGGTTTTTCGGTTTTCTTGCTGCCTGTCGGTCCATGTAGCACCCATCTACCGATCTTTAAAATCTTTCCCATGGCCTTCAAACGCAAGGAAACGGTTTGTTGTTTCACATTTAGTTGTTCAGCGAGCTGTTGTTGCATTTGACCATCATCTTCATCCAATAATGCTTGCAATTCGGCGTCTTCAAACTTTTTCGGTGGCCGGCCACTCTTCTCTTTTCTCACATCAAAATCACCACTTTTAAATTTATTGAACCACTCATCGCACTGTGCACCAAGAGCATTCTCGCCGTAAGCTTCAACAAGCATTCGATGCGATTCAGAAGCGTTTTTCTTCAAATGGAAACAGAAAATCAATGCTTCCCGCAAATGAGAGTTTTCAGGCACGAAATTCGACATTTTTACGAGCGAAACAAAATGCTTTGTTATATGAACAATTGAGACACAGTTGGTACGGTTTGGAAGCTCATACATATTCGGTTATCGACCGCTAGATGTCGTTACCGGTTTCATATTTGTACACCTAGTATACTGCAAAAAAATATTTTTTTAAAAACAATTTAGAAATCTGAGCCCTTCATAAAAATAAGGAGTCATAGGTCTACAAGATTCGTGTTAATATGGAGCTTAGTTATCGCTCTTCAAAGAATAATAATAATACTTCAAACCAATAAATATTTTATTATTAATTTAAAAACAAACAAAAATCACCCAACCCAGCGCACCCTCCTGCAAAAAACGCTGTGGTTAAGGGGTTGTTAAGTTTATGAGAAGCCGCAGCTGAAAGGTTAATATATGTCTATATATTTTTTTATTTCTGAAGGAAAAGTGTCAATGGAAATGTCCCCATCTGACGTGTACTGAGTTATGTGGGAAGACATGTTCTCGGAAGAATTGTGAGGAAAAGTGTCCTCTAGAATTGAATTGTGGGCATCCTTGTCGGGGCGTTTGCGGAGAGCCATGTCCCTCGGCCTGCAAAGTATGCGATCCTGAAAATTTCCCACGCGATCTATTAGGAGACCACTATGAGGATGACATAATGTGAGCAATATCACTTGTATAACAACAGTAATACCCAGTTTTTGGAGACTCGCCTGACAATGTAAATTTTATGGATATATTTTATTTTTTTTAGATTGGTGCAGTTGCAAGACTGCAGGCACATGATGGATGTGGACGAGTTGGATGCCTTCATGAATACGGAGGATGAGAGGGGCGAAGTGTTCCTAAAATGTTGTCCTTTTTGCAAAACTCCAATCCTCAACACGAGGCGGTGCTTGGATGTCGTCAAAAAAGTCATGCAAGAAAGCGTTCAGCAAGCCAAGGAAATAATCTATGGTGACAAGACAAAAATTACCAAAGATAGAGAATATTTACTTATGAAAATAAATGAAATCATCAAGCAATTCCCCACTTCGATTCAAGGTAATAATAAATAGTCTTTTAATCTTTCTAGCTGAACTCTTTTTTCTCTTTCAGATTGTCCTAATTTTCATAAAATCACATTACGTATTGATAAATTCCTCAAGCCAGTAGTCAAGAATCGTCGGCAAAGATTATCTTTGATGGATCTGGAAGCATTCAAGTTTACTATTGAGGTTTTGGAATTATTAGGAAATGACGCCAAAGATTTGCAAACGTTGAACACAGATAAAGCTTTGATAGTAAATCAAATGGAAGCAGTTGTTGCACATCTGATGCGTTTCCTTGGAAAATTATCATTTCAATTGCACAAGGATATCCAAATGGAAATGCAGAGGTTGGCGTCAATTATCCAATACGTCAAACTGTTGCAGAGCGAATACTACCAAGTGGGCAAGACGACATCGGACATTCTGAATGCAAACAACGCTGTAAAAGAAGTTCTTTTTGCTAACGCTCGTTTTGACTACGATCGAACGGAGGCTGCTTTGAATACTTTTCAGAAAACTTTAAATAGCGTAACAATCATCTCGAAGGCCGAGCGCAACATGGTTTTCAAAGCAGTTAATTTTTCGAGAGGGCATTGGTACAGATGCCCGAATGGTCACCTGTATGTGATTGCAGATTGTGGCCGGGCTATGGAAATATCCAAATGTCCTGAATGCGGCGAACGAGTGGGCGGAACCAATCATTCTCTACTGCATGACAACACTCCTGCAAGGGATGCAGGTATCTAAGTTAATAAAATATAATTGTTTTAAGTTAATGTTATATAATTGGTTTTAAGTTAATGATATATAATTGGTTTTAAGTTAATGATATTTAATTGGTTTTAAGTTAATGATGTTTAATTGGTTTTAAGGTAATGATATATAATTAGTTTTAAGTTAACCCCTCGAGCCTCAGAGGGACCGATCGGACTCAAACGTAAAAGCACAATTACGCCTCGTTGGAACCGATCGGACTCTAAACTTCTAATATGCAACAATTCTAAAGTGCAACAACGGTTTGGGAGAAATTAATATTTTGGTCGGCCGCCATAATAAATCTAAAATTTCCATAATTATACATAGTCTTTCAAAGACAGGCGCTCACGAAATGTCGCGGCTCGAGGGGTTAATGATATATAATTGGATTTAAGTTCATGTTATATAATTGGTTTAAGGTTAATGATATGTAATTGCTTTTTAATTATAATAATTTTAGTAAATTGCTTACAGTTGTTTTTATTGCATTGCTATATTCGATAACTGCTATGTTTGCCCACTGGACCTTCGACCTTCATCTCGATGTTTATAGAGCTGCCTTCTTGGAAAATTGTTATGAGACTCCAGAAATAGTTCTTTATGCTCCCCTGCCCTGCTGCTGTCTTATTATCTTGTATGCTGTTTGTGTTGGTGTCTTTGCTGACTTCGTCGTTTACCATTTTCATCATTCTTTTACTTTTATTATCATTTTTATTAATTTCATCAGTCATTTTTATTACTTTTAGGTGGTACAGTAGCGAGCACTGAAATCTTTCCACCTATTAGAAATGGCTAGTGCAGGTATAAATTAATTCTAAGAACTAATTACCCTCATCACCCTTTATTTTTTTCTATCTTAACCCTTCAGGCCTCGGCCCCTCAGCTGATTGACAAGTTGATGTCCCAAAAAGTTTTAGTAAAAATTAGTAAAAAAATTGAAATATGACACTGTCTCACCAAAACATTAATTACTGCCAAACCACTGTACCCATAATTAAAATAAAACATTAACAATATAAAACATAATAAAATAAAACAAATTAAATTAAAATTAAATGAAAACGGGGCCGTGACACTGAATTGTGTTTTGGCCGATATCGGCCAATCGGGGCTCTAGGGGTTAATAGAGTCATACTCAAATAATGAGACCAGTTTTATTGTGACAACAAATTGACATCAAGTATTAATATTTTTGTTAATAGCACAATTTTAACTTTGGCGATTCAAAAAGTTAGTTCCAGAGCTATAGCAGTTCAGATTGGATGCAGTTACACTGCAGTGTTAGATTGTATAAAAAAATAAAGTCTAGAGCGAAATAAAGATACTGGGCATAAAAAAAAGACAACACATGCTGAGGATCGACTGCTTGAAGCGAATCTGTGTGGGTGTTTACACCGTACGCCGAAGACTCCGGGAGAGCGGCTTTTTTGCCACGAGGCCTACAAAAAAGCCACTACTGACCAAAAAAATGCGCATTGCCCGCTTCGAATGGGCTAGTATGTATAGTAGAATGGGAGAGGTAATTGTAAAAAAAAAACGATTTTCGTTTTAGTGATTCTCTATCTTTAGAACATATAAATTATCTAAAAATGCCTGTGAGCCTCTGTTACTAGCTTTAAAATAAGCCAGTAGGATGGTAAGGAGTCGGAAAATATTTTAATTAAATGATCTCATGGGTAAGCAGCGTTTACAAAACTAACACTAAATAAAATCAATGCTAACACCAAATAGTTTTTTTAGCGAGCACTGGTACGGGTGGGGTGGGGGGGGGGGGCGGCGGCGGCGGCATCGTCGTCGTCGTCGTCTCATTATGTAGATTATTGTAGATAATTGAAGCAAATGAAAGTAAACGCAGCAGGTGTTACAGTAGGTCTCGGGTCGGTCCCTTCGTTTTTCTGTTCCGGACTCCTAGGCAGCTTAACTGAAAATACGCTCCTGTTGGATGCGGTCTGATCTCCTGTTTCTGATGCTGTGTGAAGACCAGGTTTCCAATCTTGAGTCGATTTTTACCTCAGTTGGACAGAGAGCAAGTAGACACCAATATTAATATTGAAACCATTTATTATCCAAGTCAAATAGTATAGACGACTTAGTATAGTAGATGATGCGAGTGAAGAGATGACTAAAGAGTGATTTTATACATTAAATATCGCTGTTTTTATACCCAGTATGACATTGCATTGTAAAAAATGTAAATAGAGTTGTAAGCAAAAATTTAAAAAACAATGTCAGATTATTATACTATTACAAGATTATATAATGTTTGCTTTGTGGGCATTATCTTCTAAGTATTCATTGGACTCAGTTATGATTTATCCAAAATACCTTAACAGCAGGCTCCGATGGATATATATTTTTTTTTCGTTTTGATAGTTTTGTATTCCCTGTGGTAAATCCATCTGTGCAAATCAACCCCTCCGAGGCCACGCACGCCGATCGGCGTTTATCTGTCGTGACGATTCGCGGCCGCCTAAATCCCGATTTTTTGCAATTACCGGCCCTATTTCTCCCTAAACTGTGACAAAAATCGTTTGTCATGGAATAAGGCATCGACATATTATTTGAATGCATAGACTAAAGCCACTACAAACTAAATATCTAGGGTTTGAAAAAACACAATGTTCAGTTTCATTTCCGCGACCTCTGCAGTCGGTTGTCGACCTAAATTGGTTTTTTTTTCGTGAAGTGATACCTGATACAGCCAAAAACGTAAGTAAATATTATGGCTCACTATATTACTATTCTATATTGCTAAAAGTTTTCTGAAAATATGCGTGAAAAGTAGATACATATACCTTATATTCAAAAACAGTTACGATTTCAAGCTATGCCACCACAAAATTTCACTTCCCAAAAAACGTCATTGTAAGTTCCTGTACTATGTTATTTCATATGATTACGCAATACACTAGAAATTTAATAAGGAATGTATTGGCACGCATTTATTCCACTGATTATTTCGAATTATCGAGAAATATCCTTGTTTTTACAATGCCACCTCAGAAACTTAAATACAGACGCAAAGCGTGCGCATGTATTGGTGGCTAACGGTTTTAAACTGGCAAATTTTAATTTTGAACGCGCGAATCCCGACCAACCCCGCGCAGCGCTACTGACTAGGTCCCATTGGTCGTAAACATTTTTGAATAGATGAAAAATAATGTTTCGATCCTAAATTAAAATTTATGCGCTGCATTTTTGAAGAATTCTCCCGAAAAAATAAAAGTGGTGGCATAATTATTTGTCAATCTGTAAATCCGACACCGTAACCGAATCGATCGTGTAAATACTACATAATGATCGTGTAAATACTACGCAATGATTCTTGTTCGCCTGTCAGTAGACCACTATTTTCTAACAATAACCTGTTAACTTCTAAACGCATGCACACGTGTTTGTCTCTGTGCTTCATAAAATTAAATATTATTCGTTCTGACGCCTAAAACTCTGTAAAGAACGTTGACCATATTATAACTACTGCACAAGTAAGTCTGATTATATTGTGACCGGTATTGTTGGTGGTTCAGAATATTCGACAGAGCGGACGCCTACGTCGATAAATCTTCCCAAAAGGCGAGACCCTCTTACAAAGGGTAGGAAACATAATTAGTCACGGACGCCGAGGATATGAGATTCCTTGAAAAATAGCTGATAACTCAAAGGACAGGACGAGTGGGCTATAAATATAAAATAAACGCGCTGCCGACCCTGAAACGCGAAACTTTGGCGACCGACCACCGTTTCCATTCAAAATAAATCGTGAGAAAGACTCCTTAGCAGCACATGGTAACGATAAATTACGAGCAAGGCGACGGGCAAAAGACTACGAAATAAAAACCGTGGACGTTACAAAAAAATCATACATACTCCAAATCCCACAATTACCCTAGAAATAATATAGCTTAAAATGTAAAGAAAATTGCATGATTAATTAATTTAAGCATAGCATATAGTATTTCGTTTAATGTAAAGTAAAGCGCTAGGAGAGACAACTTAATTAGCCTAATTAACGATCTAACATTAATATTAACTTGTTACTATTGATCTGAAACTAACCTATGTTTAAGACAATGTGTACTCGGGAAAGGTGGCGTTTGCGACGAGAATCTGTAATAACAATAATAATAATATTGTTTTATTTAAGAGAAAGTAGTACAAAAATTATGTCTTAAAAACTACCCAACTAGGTTAATGCCTGTACTAGGGTAGATTCTTTTCTTTTAAATTAAGCACATAATATGTCTATAAAATGTTTAAATGTAAGACAGAGACAACTAGTGTATTCGCTTCTCGCTCTAGCGTGCAAGCGAGGAAGCATGATTGCGATGTCTCTTTCAAACGGGGTTGCATCTGTTTATGCGCCCTGTCTCGTGATTGGATAATACGTGTGCGGTGCATTTATGGGGGTGTGTTTAGAAATTTTTGGAAGGAGATAGACCAATGAAAGGTAAGGGCGGTCGCTATCTTAAAAAAATGTAAGGCGATCGAGGGCAGAAAAGAGCGAAAGCTTCAGTTGTAAATTGGCAAAGGGTCAGCGTGAACGCGCCGCGATCCAAGCACCGGGACTTAGTAGTAAATTATAAGTACTCGGAACTCAATGTAAAAGTAAAGATAAGTGACCGAATAAAAGAAAGTCTCGCGAATAAAAAGTGTTTATTTTCGACGGAAGCTTATCCTGCGTGACCTGAGGAAAGTGAGGTTCTATCACGGAAGCCTCTAGCTGAACTAATTTCCTTGTGAGGTTGGAATCCACCACTCGTTCGAGACAACCACCCCTGAGAGAAAAACCAACCTAGCTGGTGAGTGATTACCATTTGAATACAGTCCAAGGTGAAAACCGTTGAAGATAATCGAAGGGGTAATTACCCAGCACAAAAGGGGTCGCGTAAATTCACAAGTTAAGTGGGTTTATACAAACCGGGTAAAAATCCCAACCAGTTGGCTTAGCGTGTTCATAATGTTCATGTTAATGCGTCGCTATATAGAAAATCAAATCTGTTGGACGTCTGTCAAAATATTTGAAATTATATAAAAATGCAACTTTCAGGTGGGAAAGTGGACCACTTGCAGTATCATTGTGGGGTGAAGTGGGACACCGTAAAAACATGCCCAGAGTATACAAGAAGAGGGTCGATAGGCCCTATTATGCAGAGTATTCGAACGAGAAACTGGAAGAAGCATTGACTGAGATGAAACGCGGTGTTTTGGCAAGAAAGGTTTCGGAAAAGTATAAAATCCCAAGAACCACTTTGCAGAGAAGATCAGATTGCAGAGAAGATCAGAGAGCTTTTTGTAATAGAATAAACATATTCTGTACTAAATAAATAATGCTTTTTGTGTGAAAATTATGGTTGTAGTTTTTATTTATTAAAAAAAATGTTTAATTCCCCAGGAGCCCCATTTTTTTAAAAGTATGATGTTATTATGAAGAACATATTTTTGGAGGTTTATTTAGGTGAACTGGGCAGGCTAGGGATTTATAACGAATGAACCACTTCACCACAATCCTGGGGTGATGTAGGCTACACGAAAAAAAATATACACATGTAACTTTTTTTGGTTATTACCCTTCGAAGTTGTCTTATCGTTAGTTTATTCATAATTCATTTTATTATCTATATTAAAATAAGTGAATAAATTGGATTAAAATGTACAGAGTTATGCGATTTTTACAAGACGCCCAGTGAGAAGGCATGTAGGTACTTAGATACATTTTTAATAAATATACAGTCGAAGTAATAAAACGAACAGTTCACGCACCAATTTCGAACAGAGAAGTTAGTAGAACACTACCGGTCTCACCACCATTTGTGAAATCGAACAGATTCCGGGTCACAACGCATCGCGTCCCAGTGGCGCCTCTTTTTGTATAATCGACAACAGTCTAGGCGTTTTTCGCCATCTCCCTTGGCCGCAACTGCTCCAGCTGCCATACATCACTCCTCCCTTACAACATCGTGTTTATATCTCTTCTATCGCTCGGATTATCGTTTATTTTTACGTAATTACGGATCTAGGCGTTCGATTACCTAGCTTTGTTTACGTTCCGGTAATTTGTTTTTTAATAAGTACCTAATGATACTAATGCTAACATTATTTACTAACCAAAACACTATAAAATAATTATGTTGACCTAAATAAAAACGCTATTAAAATGTCGGTTTTTGTACCTTTTATTGGCCTCTATTGGTGGAAGGAATCCCTCCATAGAACATAGAGCGACCAAAAACAAAAATGAAACGTTGATTCGGAGCGATTTCTATTGGTTGAATTTTTTGCATGAAGATTAACGGGAATGCCCTGGCCAGGGTTGGATTTCGTAGTATAATTATACTATTTGTACCATAATTTCATAATGTGTAGTATGTAGTATCGTAATGCCAGTATACTACACGAAAATACTATAATTTTGCCTTCAGGTCGACCGGCTTGTTTTATTAGTTGAGTCATTTTGCTTTTTATTATTTACCCTACAAAAGAATTTCTGTCTCTATGGCAACATCGGATCGGGCAATGACAAGAAAAACATAGGCAGCAAAAATACAGGGCCGAATGGGAGAGTGAATCAAAATTTAGTAAGTGGCTTATTTATGATCCTCGAGATAATTTCAAAGCACGATGTAAAGTATGCAATGTTTCAATGCTAGCCGGAAAGCATATTTTATCGAGTCATTCTGAGGGACAAAAACATAACACGACATGCTATGTCGTGTCTATGCCAAGGACGAAGTTCCGATTGACGAATTGGTTAGATAGATATTCACTTGCCACAATTCGATTCAATTTGTAAATATTTTTAGTATGTAATGTATTTTTTTTAGTATAGATATACATACTTGTAATTGTAATTGTATCTAATATTTGTAATTGTAAATATTTTTAATATATGGAATTTTGATTTTAAAAAAACTAATGCAATTTTCTTTTAATTCAATACAGAATCGGCAATAAACGAAACGTAGTATAATTTTAGGCAAGTAGTATATTTTTAAGTTCCATAGACAATAATTTTCTGAGGGCCTGAATCAGGGTTGGATTTCGTAGTATAATTATACTATTTGTACCATAATTTCATAATGTGTAGTATGTAGTATCGTAATGCCAGTATACTACACGAAAATACCATAATTTTGCCTTCAGGTCGACCGGCTTGTTTTATTAGTTAAGTCATTTTGCTTTTTATTATATTAATCCTACAAAGGAATTTCTGTCTATATGGAAACATCGAATCGGGCAATGACAAGCTCTGGAATTTCCCTCGTAATGTTTTACTATTCTTGTCATAGTATGGGTGTATTTTATGTATGCGTGTGCGTTAGGCAATGATAATTGATATGGCATAGCGATATTTTCGAGTACCACCTTCCTACGAATTACTGCAAGCCGCAAGCTCGCACGAATATTTGAAGTTTGACGAAATTTGAAAGACATTTATACATTGTTGTTTCTTGTATTTTGACAATTTTGAAAATATATTTTGTGGTCGTAATTTTTAATGATGAGTGAAAGCGAGGACGAAGGAAAGGCTGGTGTTTCAATACCAACGAAGAAACACGTTGAAAGAGGAGATGTAATTGTAAATATTTGTAATTGTATCTAATATTTGTAATTGTATATTTTTAATATATGCAATTTTGATAAAAAAAACGAATGCAATTTTGTTTTAATTCAATACAGAATCGGCAATATACGAAACGTAGTATAATTTTAGGCAAGTAGTATATTTTTAAGTTCCATAGACAATAATTTTCTGAGGGCCTGAATCCAACCCTGTCCTGAATGCAACCCTGGCCCTGACGTCATTTGAAGTGTATACGGTTGAAATTCAGTCCTCTGAGCACAGACTTAAAGGGACTTCAGACGGTCGTGTGCCTTATGACTTTTTCAACCGGGGATTATGCAAAAACACCAATAGAGGAATTATTCTATCACTCTATAGTTTCTGACTAGTTTCCTTTTTTTTATAAAGGCGTTGGAAGTGTCACTGCCTTGGGTCCCATCAAACTTGCAGAAGGCAGATTTGCAGACGGCAATCTTGCAGACGGCATTCTTGCAGGCGGCAGTTTTGCAGAAGGCAATCTTGCAGAAGGCAGTTTTGCAAATGTCAAACTGACGTTTCGAGGGTCGGCATTTTTGCAGACGGCATTTTTGCAGAAAATGAAGTTAGAAGCAAAACATCGTATTTAAAATTTAGTGTTACCAGAGTAGAAATCGACAAAAGCCGCGTTTTCATATGTCAGGGTAGGGAAACCAGTCCACTTCTTTGAGTGTCCTCTCCATCGCGGATCTCAGCAATCAACTTTCGATTTTAGGGAAAGAAAAACCTAACCTAACCTAACCTAACAGAAAAACTTAAAACATTTTTTTAATGTTTAGTTTGATGTACTGAATCATCCACTACAAGGATGCCGGTAATTAATGTCACTTCGATTTTAGGGAAAGAAAAACCTAACCTAACCTAACCTAACAGAAAAACTTAAAACATTTTTTTGTTTAGTTTGATGTACTGAATCATCCACTACAAGGATGCCGGTAATTAAATGTGGAGAGGTAAAAATATTCACCACTTTAATTTACCCTGACATGATAATTTGCTACTTCTTTTTCTAAATTTAAAATTAATAACATATGACCGCTTTACTGCTTTATTTTTGGTTTGTAAAATAATATAAAATTATTTTATTCATGTAATCATGTCCTAATGCGCCATTCTCAAACGTTGCTAACTTCGGGTTTGTATGCAAGTTTGCGTTCTGCAAGAATGCCGTCTGCAAAAATGCCGCCTGCAAGGTTGCCGCCTGCAAGGTTGCCGCCTGCAAGGTTGCCTCCTGCAAATCTGCCCTCAACAGATTTGGAACTGTCAAAAGTGACATTTGTGCAAGACTGCCGCATGCAAAACTGGCGCCCCCCACTGCCTTCATCATTCAATTTACTATAAATAAAACATGTTTTTTTTTATTTTTATTAAACGATTTATTGTTGCCAATGCATATGCAAACGTTTGTTGAAGTTTATAAAAAGTCTCTCCTCTAACTGACATACCAAATCAAATTATTGTTAACAAAGTCGTGATATTGCATATATCCGAGAAAAAAAACAGCTACCCTATAAAATAAGAAACCACGTTGATTATCAACATATAAATTAAACTAGTGGTGTTATAATGTGTATAAACATTCCATTTCCTAACTTACCACAGAACTCCATGTAATTCTGGTACTATGATGAATCGATGACAGATATAGATGTACAATTAACACGTTGAATGCCATGAGGGCCAACATGTGTCCGACAGCATACTTTCCCCCGGGGCAGCACCAATAAATCTAGAATCGTCCAAAAATCGTTAAGGTAATTTATGACAAAAAAACAGTAAATAATTTAAAAATAATGGGTGACTTACGGAAACAGCGATTTACTCATTATTTTCCGAGATGTCAAATGGCAGACACCAGTGTCTGTCTCGGGCTGTGAGAGTGTGCTTTCGTATATCCTTTTTTGTGCCAAGTGGTCAGGTTGTACTGTGGGGCCGCGCCGATCGAGCGCGGCCCCACAGTACAGGCTACTTTGGCGGCTTTGGCCGCCTACAGGCTTCTGAAGTGATCGAGGGCATGCGGAGACATGGTGTCCGACGCGGCCCCCTGGACCTGATATACTGGCAGTCACAAGGTGTCCGCCGCGCCCCACTGGGCTAAACATGGTTTTTAGTTTGGCGTTCGACGTGTTAAGAGTGTAGATAAGTGTAATGATGTAATCTGTAAAAATAAGTACATATAACTATTAATTATGAAGGACAAAGAAGTTATACAAGTATAAAAGGAGTCAGCAGTTAGACTTATTTTCTAATAAGCGGCTAGTGGCAGGTGTATTTATATACGAGTCGTGGCCGCGTCAATGGGTATAGTATATTATATATGACATATTTGAATAAATAGGAATCGCACTTATTTCTTATCTGAATAAATAGGAGCTTTTATAACATTAGATGGTATACTGGGTTCGTTCAAATGTGTAACATTAAACTCCCGATGTCGAAAGTTGTTTAAATGCAAATAATTTGGAAATAAAAGGTAACTGAGCGACAATCGGACAAATCGTAGACACCACCTCGTCCACGATATGTTACCGTACGCACTGCTGGCCGTTTATTAAAGCATTTCAAATTATATTTAATAGGTACACGATTGTTAACTTACCAGCATAGACGATTGCAGAGAATCCCACTGAAATTTTGACTACAGCCTAAAATGGGATGCAGCGAAACGGCAACTTGTTTTCTGAAATAAACCGTTTTTCGAAATTTATATGGCACATATAATTTGGAAAGTTGTTCCGAGCTCAAGCGTCGAGTTTGATCACTATTTTTTTTTATTTGTTTTATTTTATTTTAAACCAGTTGATAGGAGTTCCTACACTTGGTTATTATGTCAAAAGTAATAAAAATAACAAGTATAATATAAATACCTATTAAGGTATCAGACATGAAAGTCGGTATTGCAAGGTATGAACGTTGAACATCCAAGCGCAGATTTTCTAGGTTATATATGTACGTATATATTTCTAGGTTATGTATATATTTCTAGGTTATATAATGAGGAAACAACATTTTCCAATATTTTCAGTCAAAATTCTTAAGTAATTTCGTAAAATTTTCTACCTAATTTTCTATATTGTCCTAGGTAAGTACTAAATAATCAAACAAATATTGGATAATTTCACAAATTATCATACGGGAAGATGTTTTAAAGAAAAAACACAAATACAAAGAAATCAGTAATAATAATTATAGTCAATAAATAGTTAGAAGACGAAAAAAAACGCAATTGTAAAAGTCAATAATAGAAAGAATAAGGAATAATAATAGTCAAGTAGGTCAATAGAGCTGCGAAAAATTGATATTGTCGAAATCCTCAATGCTATAAATGGGGTTTTTAGTCAAAATACCCTGTACCTTTTTCTTAAAGTGAACCTCCCCAAGGCCCCTGATGTGTAATGGAAGTTTGTTGTAGAATAAGTAAGATTGGCAGAGAAAGCTATTCCGAACCTTACTCAGACGCACCTTAAAATGACGCAAGTCCTCTTTATTTCGCGTATTATGCGAATGAATATTTGAATGAATATTAAAACGTTGAAAGCGTTTGAAACATCGGTTGCGAAGCATTAATCTATCTATGCGGCGTGCGGCGTAACTTGTCTGCTAACACAACCAACAAAAGTTATATATATTTTAACAAATAAAACCCACGCAAAAGAACTATAACTGCTGAATACGATAGGATAAAAGCTCAAAATAACGGTAGGCTAAAAATAAACAACAAAAACAAACGGCAGTGACGCGTCGCACTTTGAAACATTTTGACAGCCGCGAAATTAGAGGCCGACCAAAATTACTTTAACTTTATCGGAATCAAAACGGAGATATTTCAATTTCTGCCGAATTTAGTTAATAGGCAAATGAAAAAAAATATTTTGATATTTTATTTGCTTTCAGCGCTGCTATGTTATATAAAATACCAAAATTGAAGTTACATGTGTATGAGATCAAATGATGTTTCAATACTATACAATACAATGCAATACAATCAACTACTCCAGTAGATAGGCATTCCTACACTTGGATGCGTCACAAAATTAAATGCTTAAAATTTAATTATTAATAACATAACTATCATGATAGTTGTCATGGCTGTAATATTATATTCAATATTACCTACTTACAAATAAACAAAATATACTAATGTCATTAAATAGTAAGAGAGAATAATATATTAAAATAGAAATGCAAATTCTATTTAGAACAATCAACGTAAAATAATTTTATTGTCAATCCAGCAATATGGCTTTGTATTTTTTAAACATAAATAGATGTAAGTATACTAAATTATATGAGAAATTAGAATGTCAGCTATCATAATTCCGTTATGTTTAAAATTTTACAAATTTTGCTAATTATCAACATGGAAAATAAACTCGGAATTTTCAAACTCCCTTATACCATAAGGGTATAAAGGTTACCCCCATAAGGGTTTCCTGTATAAATTTTGAAAAATAAGGATTGAAAATTAGGTCAATACCAATCAACTATTGTACTAATAACAAAATCTAATCAAATTACCAGGGAAAATTTCAATAATAATTTCAGGGAAGGACCCAAGTGACATTAAAATGCTAAATAAAAATATCGTCAGTCGGGGGAGTCTGGGAACTGTATTGTTTCCTATAGAGCGGGGGTGGTTGCCTACCTTACGGCGACTGCTCTTGAAATGACCATTGGCCATCCGATCCCGGTTCAGAGTCGGGCAAAGGACGCCTTGGTCCGCGATAGATTCGGTGCACACCGTTTCACCGCTTCGTAAGGGAGAGGACCGCGCAAGCGACCTCGAACTCGGAACCAATCGAGAGACCGGAGAAATCTGGTCACAATTGGAAGCAAGGTCGCGAGGGTCGGCCCGCCAGGTAACACTGGCTATCTCGCGGTAAGGCGTTGGCTTCTTGCGGGTTGTGACGTAGCTGGACGTTGGATTTGTTATGTCCAAAGTCTTCTACGTTCACTGCAGGGCGACAGAACGAGAAAATCGTTAAAACGTCCTGTGGTGACGGGCTCGCCCGTTGTAGTTGACACCGCAAGTTGTTAGTCGGAGAGCACAATCGATTGGCTTGCGCCGCTCGGTGCGCAGACCGTCCAGGAGCGCCAGAGGGTTGATTCCCAGGGGAGACTGGTTGACCCAGTGTCCTACCCAGGTTCGCACCCCATGCGTGGAGGCCATCGGATGGGTGTTGACCCGTGACTCAGCGTGAGTGTGACCGACCCTGAACACATGGGTCATCGTGGCCACCTCATCATGGGCCCGTTAGCTCCCAACCAATTTCGAACAGAGAAGATAGTAGAACTTTACCGGTCTTACCACTATTCGTGAAATCGAACAGATTCTGGATCACAACGTATCGCGTCGCAGTGGCGGCTCTTTTTGTATAATCGACAACTGCTCTAGGCGTTTTTCGCCATCTCCCTTGGCCGCAGTTGCTCCAGCTGCCATACATCACTTCTCCCTCACAACATCGTGTTTATAATAATCTCTTCTATCGCTCGGATTATCGTTTATTTTTACGTAATTGCTGATCTAGGCGTTCGATTAGCTAGCTTCGTTTTCGTTCTGGTAAGTTGTTTTTAATAAGTACCTAATGATACTAATGCTGACATAATTTACTAACCAAAACATTATAAAAGAATTATGTTGACCTAAATAAAAACACTATTAAAATGTCGGTTTTGTACCTACGATCGGCCTCTATTGGTGGAATGAAGGCCTCCATAGAACATAGAGCGACCATAAACAGATTTCTAAATGCAGTTCACCCATGACGTCATTTGACGTGTATACGGTTGAACTTCATTCCTTTGAGATTAACCCCCGTGTCTCTGATGCTGGCACTTCACATCGCTATTCGTATTCGCGTATTCGTCTTATTCGCCCAAATACTACTATGTGAAGTGGCTCTATTCGTCTATATTCGCCTATTTTCACGAACAGAGCGAATACGCAAATACACGAACACCAATATCCGCCCGCTTGTCGGTTTTTGATCGCATATCAAAGGATCGCGAATATGCCGAATAAGTTCGTTTACTGCCCACACTTCGCTCACTCAGTAGTGTGCGGTGCGCGATAGCGACGGACGTGCTTATTGTTTTGACAGCTCATAACAAGATGGATTGGACAAATGACCTTGTGATGCGATTCTTAGAATTATATCAAATGCATCCCTGCATATGGGACCCGAAACATGCCTCGCATAAAAACAGAAGCAAAGTTAACGATGCATGGAATGCTATTAAGAACAGCCTGGAATATCCAGGCATAACAAAAGAGCTAAAAAAAAAGCGAGATACGTTGATGGCTGCCTATCGGGGATACAAAATTAAAATAAAAAAATCCGAAAAATCAGGAGCAGGCATTTGTGATGTTTACCAACCGAGCTGGTACGCTTTTGCATTAATGGATAGTTTCCTGGCATCCATTTATACGTGTAAGGAATCGATGAATACTGAGGTATGTAATAAAACACTTTTCTTCTTTTGTTATTTATAATTTAAAGTAAACTGTAGAAACATATTGTAATAGTAAACAGTAGTAGGTATGTATTAATGAAGTAGGAATTTACATATATAGGTAATCAATTCGGTGATGAAAATAGGTAAGTTGCGAACTCATTTCGTATTTCTACTGCATTCCTTGGTGACCTTCAGGAATGTGTCTTATGTCACGCAAAGCTGGAGTATCTGGAATATCATCCCTCCACGATCCCCGGCTAACTAATATATCGCCATTAAATACATCAAACGTGCCTGGTGGAGTGTATGCAGCTACTGAATTTCGGCTCCTTAAAAAGTTGTGTAAAACTATGCAGGCCATAACTACTTGCGTTGCTGCTTCTGGTTCCATTAGTAGCGGTTGACGCAGCACTCTAAAGACTGAAGTCATGACGCCAAATGTATTTTCAACAATAACACGGGCTGACGAAAGTTTCTTATTAAACACCCTTTCTTTTGTACCTTCTTGGTGCTCACCAGGGTATGGTTTCATCAAATTTGTATGTAAAGCAAATGCCCCATCCCCTAAAAACACATAGGGCATATCAATATTTCCATTTGGCAGGGCAGTTGGTGCGGGTAGTCTCAACAAATTCTTTTCAACTCTGTTCCACAAGATAGTATTTTTAAAAACACCGCCATCGCTTATCCTGCCCTGACATCCAACATCGGCAAATAAAAAACTGTAGTTACTGTCAACTAAGGCCATTAAGACAATGCTGAAGGTTTTTTTGTAGTTAAAATATTCAGAGCCACTGTTGATTGGTGCCCTCAATACCACATGTTTCCCGTCTATAGCTCCAACAGCATGTGGGAATCGTTTGCAGCAGTGGCGGCGCTAGACCACACTTGGACGTCGGCGAAATTAGGTTCGCGAGGCCTTTTTTATTTCCCAGTCAAAAAGAAAACGTTAGATTACATGAGCCGAATTATAGTGAAACTAATGTATGTGTAAACGAGTTTTATTACTAATCAAACGATGTTAAAAATTACACAAATAGAAATTAAAATAGACGAACTTTTCGGCTTTTGGCCTCACTGAACTTTTTCAGGTTATGTCATCGCTAATACTAGCCGCTATTTCAGCTTCAATTGATAGAATTGATAACGCAGATAGTCTCTCTTGGGTCATCGTGCTTCTCAACTAGGTTTTAATCAATTTGAACTTTGAGAAGCTTCTCTCAGCGGAAGCTTTTGCGAGGTCCCCTCAGGTGCGAGGCCGTCGGCGGTCGCCGACGTCGCCGACGCCTAGCGCCGCCACTGGTTTGCAGAAACCACGTTCTATGGCCAACCAATCTTGTTCTGTGCTTGGTATCTGTAAAACGATATATAATGATTATAAATAGGATAAAACGAATTTACCGCGTGAAATTAGGAGGACCCGACGTTTCGGTGATGTTGCAATCGCCGTTGTCCAGGGTAGATATATAATGATACGATACTTAATAAATTTTCATTTTCAGAGTAACCAGAACGAAAGTCTCGGTTCGGAGGAAACCTTCGATGAAACTGATACTAATGTATCAAACCCTGAACAAGAGTCAACTTCAAATGTACCGTCCCAATCAACTGTTGATCAAGGACCTTCAACCTCACGACAACAACCAATGACAGGATCCAAGAGAAGACAACATGATCCGCCTGAACTTCAAAAGGCAAAAAAACAAACGGATGAAGCATTACAAATTTTAAAAACAGTTTCACAGTTTCACAATTCGCAGTTAATTGAGGATGATGAATGCAATATTTTTGGAAAACTAGTAGCAAAGAAGCTGCAAAGATTGCCAGAAGATCGGAGGGACCTGGTGATGATAAAAATTAACCAGCTAATTTATGAAGAATCTCAATATCAAAATAGGCAAAAATCTTCACTATCATCACCATCCAACACATCTCATCCAGCGAATACACCTTCCCCATTTGCAACGAGTGAAAATAAGAATATGTGGACATATCAAGACCACAATTATAATAACTCAAATCTAGGCGAACCTCATCAGCCCAGATTCCTATTTACGCAAGAAGGTAACTTTATCCCTGAAGATTTGATTCAAGAATGTAATGATGCAGATGTTAATCAGCCCGATATTATTTATGAGGGTCCAGCAGCAAAATTGAACGAAGTCATCATCTATGCCCAACCACCAAAGAAATAATTAGTCGTAATTGCAGTCTGATATAGGTTATAAGTAGGTACTAGTACCTAATTAAAAGCTGTAAGTTTTTTCATTAATAAAACTAGTTTAATTAAAATAAAGGATATTTTCTTACCTTAACATTATCCTTTAGAACCTGGTATATAGCAATGCATACTTCTTGTATTATTTTTGAGATGATTTGACTTGAAATCTTGAAGAGATAGTGTAGGCTCCGGTAGCTATCTCCAGAGGCCAGAAACCGTAAAGTCACTGCCAATCTAACTTTTGATGGTATCGAGTCTCTCCAATTAGTATCTTTCTTTGATATTATCGGATCAACTTTTTGTAATAAGAGCTCAAAGTCTGTATATGTCATTCTGCAGAAATTATGGAATTCATCCGAGGGTTCAGCCAGCATTTCTTGAAATTTTCTCTCCATACTTTCCCTAAAAAACAGTCTAAAATTAACTTCTATTAAGTAAGTAACCACAGTCTGAACATACACAGAAACTATCTAGCTATTCCGTTCAGCAATAATGTTTTTCGGTAGGTGGTACTTACTTAGTACGATTTTTGTGAATTTTTAACATCCACCAGCGTCTTCTCTTCCATGGTCTTTGAACAACTTTGTTTTTATGTACGCATAACATGTATTGGTAATTAACACAGAAGAAATAATAAGCCGCTGCTGCCGTCAATACATCCATCTTGTTGGAAGATAGCAACACGTGAACGCGTAGGAAGATAGCAAAAATATTCGGTATGTTCGGCATATTCGCTGTTCATATCGATGTGTGGACGGGGGTGTTCGTGTTATTCGGACTTCGTCCGATGAAGCCGAATAAAAACGCGAACAAAACGCGAATACCGAATAGCGATGTGAAGTGCCAGCTTGAGATTAACCCCAAATTAAACCCCGTGGATGATAATCAGCAATAATTAGTGTAGACTTGGTGAATTAAGTCTGTACCATGATCAGTGGTCTGTGCTTGGTGAAGACGGTGGTGAAGACATTTATATTATCAGTGGTGAAGACGAAGACGTGTAGAACGCCGGTGGGTGAACGACGTTTTCTTTCTTTTTATTTATTTTACTAAAGTTTACATCATCAACGGTTAACTCGAGTGGTTTTTAAAGCTTTTCTGCAGTTGTTCATTTGAACCGCTTGCAATCGACGAGGATTTTGCGCCTATCTACCTTTTTAGTGTAAAAAAGTTGCTGTTTGAGAAAATGGCGAACCGTGGCTACGGCGGACGCGGCCATAATAATCTACCGAATCGGCGAGGTTTGCAACAGAAATTTCAAGGTACTCCTTTGAATTCGCGAAGATTTCCACCGAATGACCAGAGATTTCCGCATGACATGCGAGAATTCCCGACGAATGGTCAGGATTTGCAAAAGTTCTCAACGAATTTTCGACAGTCGCCGCAGAACGTCCAAAGGTTTCTAAATGACATGCAAAGGTTTCCAACGAATTTTCGACAGTCGCCACAGAATGTCCAAAGATTTCCACGTAATATGCAAGGAGTCGCAATGGATTTTCAAGGATGTTCATCGAATATGAATCGTGAGTAACCGCTGTAGCTATTTATTTCGCTATGGGTTAAGGTGGTGGAAACGGTGGTGGGCAAATTAAAAACTTTCAAAGATTGCCGTATGCAATAATACCATGGATTTCATTGTCTTAAACTCTTGGTCCAGGTAGAACGACACCGCATCAATTATGAAGATTTTTTGTTGGCCTAGTTGTAACACCTCTAAAACACATTTAAATATAGGAGTTTTTCCTGACAATGAAACTCTTTTATCTTCTCAATGATGTCCAGTACCGTTAAGAGTGCTCTGCTTTTATTTGGCTCTGTTTTCGCTAATGGCAAGATTTTTCCCCTCTGCAGCATTTTTTGCAGGAGGGGGGGGGGGGGTTGTCGCCCGGTTACGAGCCGAGCGCGTCCATTTGAATTTTATTGGTGACTTGAATTTTTATTGGTGACTCTTGCGCTCGGTTTTGCAGATCCGAAAGCCGGAAAGCTTTCTTCCACTTTGGAGACAACTACGAAAAATGTCTCTTGCGCTCGGTTTTGCAGATCCGAAAGCCGGAAAGCTTTCTTCCACTTTGGAGACGACTACGAAAAATGTACCCGTCACCTTGTTGAGGTGAGCGAGTACAGTAGAGTTTCGATATTTCAAGTCTTGGAATTACGAGGTTCCTATAAATCCGAATAGAAAACAATTCACCATTTTTGCACTGAGTAAATATTACCAGACTGAAGTTATTTTGCCATTGGAAATGTGTACTATAAACACTTTGTTTTAGTAACGTTCATATTTTGACAGTTGTATTCTTTACAATGTCTTTTTATATCTTTTTCCCACATAAATGTCGATATTCTGAGCTTGCAATAGTTCTAGGTGATCCCGGTCTAGTTCACCTCGAACTATGGAGACTACTATACCTAGAGGAGATTCGAATAGGGAATCACCAAAGCTAAACGAAAGCGCCAAGGGTGACTGGAAACGTTTAAGAAGAGTGCTGCAGTCTCCTTAGTCTCTTTCTGGAGAGAAGATCCGATGTCCCATTCTATCGGCCCGGGAGATCGGTTGTCCCGCTAGTTGAAAAAGACCTCTGCTTTGGTTTGGGAGGGCCTCGGGTCTTGTGGGTCCTTCCTTTCAGATGAAAGTGACTACCATTCATCCTGTTGTCCGATTAGAATCCTCGAGTCCAGCAAACCGTGCAGGTTTCACTAAGCTACACAAGCTATAGCTTAGGGCCCCTATCGATGTCAGAAAGTTTGACAGTCCAAAGCGGCCCCGAAAAAAGCAAAAAGGGCCCCCGAGATTTCGACGGCATAAGCGCCCCTACATGGGCTAATCTGGCACTGCCCGCAGAGTGTTTGTATCACTGAATCGTTGCCTGTACTGCGAAGAGCTCTGTCCGTTTGGGAGTGCCAGCTTCTCTGCTACTCTGTCCATTACTCGGACAAGAGGAAGCTGTTCAGCTGGGCCCCCTATCCTAGG
This sequence comes from Micropterix aruncella, assembly GCA_944548615.1. NCBI lineage: Eukaryota > Metazoa > Arthropoda > Insecta > Lepidoptera > Micropterigidae > Micropterix > Micropterix aruncella. Next base: position 16,419,445 of record OX155958.1, read on the forward strand.
TCGGTTGCATTTGTTAGGAAATTTCAGCTCTTTAATGTGTGGATTGTCGAATTCGAGCCACCATGACAAATCTTTTTGAGTCTATCAGGGGTTCGACGAACTAGAATAAAAATAATTTAATTCATAAATGAACAAATATATATATAGATGGAATACAAAGATATCTATTTACTCAAAGGATGTGTTGATGATATACTAAATATAACTTAATGATATTAATCTGTACTACATAGCTATCTAAAGGTAAGAGATAGTAAAAAATAGCTGTTAAAATTACTAAAAATAAAAAACTTACTAAATCTGGGATTTTTATAATTAATATTGGCAAAACTTCTGAGATGATTTTGAGATGCTGGCGTCTGGCTATGGCTTTTGACATACATTGAATGATAATTGAAATCAGTTCCCGGATTCTGAAGCAACGATATGATACACGATTGTCGTATTTTGACGATATTTGCGATTCTGGAAGCAATTTGACGGTCCTTCAATCTTCAGAAGTAAGGTTAGGATAGACAACAGAACATGAGGTGTCATCTGTATGTTGTTTCTCTAGGAGACAGCTGGGAAATGGCGGTAAAAATCGCCATTCAGCAATAATTACCGACTATTCCCACCCAAGATGATTAAAATTTGAATACACCGCCGAGAAATGAGAATATTCGATTTAATAAATAAAGCATTCCGAATTGCCCAAACAATTGCCCTCAGCTCAAACGACTAAGCACATTTAGACCCCAGTCCAAATTGAGCATACGCCTATCACTACTAAATGGCGGACTCCGGCCAATCAGGGCGGACCCTGACAAATTCATATTTTTGGAAACCAGAAGAACAAAGTAATGTCAAGGATATCATTTCAGTAGTAAACTATTGTTTTGGCAAAATCTTATTTTTCATTGCGTTTTCGTATTGATTTCTGTGTGTTTTCAGGTCCTCAAAGATTTAAAAATGCTCCGGCCAACCCAGCAGGAAGAGGTAGTATGCAGTCGCTAAATAACGATTTGTTAAACAACGAGTGTTTTGCGTCGCGACCTGCACAAGCCCAGGATGAATGCCTTTCAAATGATTCCAATGTCATTATAAGGGGCTCAAAAAATAATAATTCCCCTCAAAACTCCGACCAGGACGCCATCGTCCGGGAAGGAAACATTTCGGAGCCAAGGAGAACGACTCAAGTCGACCCTTTGCCCGAACATATCTCAGTTGTCGCAGGGACGAGCAAAGGTGCAGACAGAGTAGGAAACGACTCTGATATGCCCAAAGAAATGGACCAAGACACTGAGACACACAAGATGCACAGGACAAAGTTGTCCGGTGCTGCTCGAAAACGTTACAGGATGCTGAGGGCAGCAAACATGAGTGCTGAAGAAGCCTCTGTACAATGCCACAAGCACTGGAAGGATCTTAAGAGCCTGACCCGTCAGAGCACTCCTATATCTGATGACCAAAGGGCGTCTAAACGTACACGGTCGGAGGAGGAGTCGCCGAGTGAAAACTCAAAAAAGGCTCCTAAAATATACCTTGAAGAAGGCATCAAGCCAAACTTCAGGAAGGTGGTTGGTTCTTCACGTGTGGGAATAAAAAATGAAACCCCGATGGAAGAAGACCAAATGCAATTGGTGCACCGCTCACTACTGACGCTGATTAAAAACATCACTGTCAGAGGCTCTGGCCCAAAATTTTTGGGTTTCTATTTCAGGCCTGGCTGGATTCTGATCACATGTGAAAATCAGAAGAGCCAGGATTGGCTTGTGGGAGAAATCCCAAACCTCAAACCATGGCCCGAGGCAAAGCTGTCAATCATGACGGAAAACAAAATGTCTAAGCCACTAGTTTGCACGACTTTCTTTCCCAGCAGCGAGGCGGCGAACATAAAGGACGCCCTAAGTCTGCTGTCAAATCAAAACGAAGGCATATTTCCAGAATACTGGAAAATTCTAAACAGCAGGGAGGAAAAGAATGGACACCTTGTGACTTTCTCAATTGACGAGCCCTCTGTGGAGACCCTTCGGAAAACCGACTACATGGCCACCCTTGGTTTTAGGAAGATTTCTTTCAAAATCAGGGGTGAGTCCACGAATCCCCAGGAAACAGGGCAATCCCGTCCTACTCCAACAAAGGGAAACAAACACCTGCTCCCACACAGCGAGAGGAAGAGCCAGTAAATCGGCCTTCTCCTGTTGACGAGAGTATAGGAGTGACTAGGAAGGGGAGAAAACCCGGGAATGAGCAAGACACATCCCAATCCAAATATGGACGATCTCGTCCTCCCTTAAGAAGGGGAAAAGCCCACGACAAAGCCCACAACCCCTATGGATCATTGATAGCGAACATAGGTATCTCTACGAGGATTCTCCGGATCAACCTCCGCCATGCCATTGCCGCCAGCGCAGTGGCGGAGTGTTGCTTTACCAAAGAAGAAATCGACATTGCGACTCCAAACCCTGGGTAAATCACTCAACCAATCAGGGCTTAAACTGGGGCAACATCCTCCACTCCTGGAGCAGCTCTAGATGCACTGCTGAACTTACTGCCCCTACATATTCACTTAAAACAGGTGGCGAAAGCCAGCATGTACAGACTGTCTGCCCGGGAGAAGGCAATCTGGATCTCACAAGCCCTAAGATCAGTTCTAGACTCAGTCAGTGAAACTCCTACCCTCAACATGGTATCAGACACCATGCTTCCACTCCAAAACTTTGGAAAACTTTTTACAGCCGCCTAGAGATGACTGGCTAAAAAATCAACTACACTGAGAGGCCAGTAGCCATAAATGTTATACTGATAGTTCCAAATCGGGACTTGACGTAGGCTGCAGTATATATGGAGAGCGACCAAACTTCGAAAGAAGTGTAAATTTGGGGAAATACGCCTCCATCTTACAAGCGGAGGTATACGCCATTATTGAATGTGTGGATATCAACCTCCATAAGAACTACGCCATCCACCATATCTATATCCACTCGGATAGCAAGGCAGCTCTTATGGCACTAGCCTCGAATACCATTAATTCAAAGCTGGTGGAAAACTGCATATCACTACTGAATTCCCTGGACGAAAATAACAGGGTAATTCTAAAATGGGTTGTCGGCCATGCAGGAATCGATGGAAATGAAGAAGCCGAAGAATTTGCTAAGACGGGAGCATAGGGAATGTTATACAGCCCTGAATTTTGCTGTGGCATTCCAAAAAGCCTCGCAAACTTAATGTTAAAAAAATATATGTTTAGAACAATCCGTCAACCGCTGGAACAACACGCCAGGTTTGAATCATTCAAAAGTGCTAATTAAGGGTTACGACCGTAAGACAGCCCGTGAGGCCTTATCGCTAAATAGGAGCAATCTACGCATACTGGTGAGGGCATTGTGACCTGAATAGACACATGTACAACCTTAGCTGCGGATCACGAAAATGCGCAGGTTCTGCCAAGAGAAAGGAAACTTCCCTGCACCTTATGTGCGAGTGTTGCCCACCGATGCGTAAAAGATACACCCACTTGGGTGGTCACTACCTCCAATCTGAGGAGGTAAAACAATCTGGCGCTGAAAGCCTGTTGCGGTTCTTAAACGACACGAGGCTTAGCGCAGAACTATAGCAGGTGGCGAACACAATAGATCAGCAATGGTCACAGTGTTACAAGGCTCATAAAGACCTTAGAAAAGCCCCACACAACAAATAAAATAAAAAAAGCGCAAGATGAATGCGTTTCAAATGTTTCCAATGTCCTTATGGGCTCAAACTTACAAGTTGAGGACAGAGCCCGATCCCCATCGGGTAGACGTGAAAATCCTCAAAACAAGATTGATGTTGAAAACACCAATAGGCAAAATCCTCGCGTCACCCATCCCATAGGTTTCAAAAGCTTACATGAAATTTCGAATATGGAATCGGTCAACATTGTATTAGAGCTGTTCAACAGTAATCCGTTTTTTCTTAATCTGGAGGAGGAAACAACCTGATTTAATCGTATTGATAGTCAAATTTATCTTTGTAATCACTGATAGCACGTTCGCCGAAACTAAACTAAATTCTAATAAGAATTTGCAATACGAGATTTCTCAAAACGTCAGTTTATATGACGGAACTACCAAACACGAGGATTAACGACAAGATGAGAAACAGACTGTTTTGGAACAATATTGACAGCTTTTGGCTGAACAATATTGACAGCTTTTAGCGTCGACTTTTACCTATTTTTCGAAATTATCGCTTATCAAATTAGTAAGAAAAGGAATATATATTTTATAGGAAAACATATATATTCGTAGTTCTGAGTCGAGTAAAGGTCGCGGCCAAAGAAAAGAGACTATTAAAACGGCCACAATCTTAAAACAATAAAAAAATAAAAACCCTTACACATAAGTCATTTTTAACATGATCTCCTTCCATAATTTTGAAATGTGAAGGTGTTTTTAAAAAAAAATGCTTTTGCAAACCCGATTCCGTGCACCTACGACTTTCTAAGAGGTTACATTTTAAGCATGAAAATTGTATTTTTAATGCGTATACTTTCTAATTACAAAAACCATAAAAATCAATGGCCACGTTGTCAGAGATTAGCCATGTCCAACGGCCTGCAAAGTGTGCAATCCTGAAAATTTCCTACGCGATCTATACAAGGAGACCACTACGAGGATGATATAACGTGAGAAAAATCTCTTGTGTAACAACAGTAATTCCCAGACTTTTGGGAGACTGATGTTTAATTTATGGATGTATTTTTTTTTAGATTGGTGCAATTGCAAGACTGCAAGACTGCGGGCACATGGTGGATGTAGACGAATTGGATGCCTTTATGAATACGGACAATGAGAGGGGCGAAGTGTTTCTAAAATGTCCTTTTTGCAAAACTCCAATCCTCAAGACGAGGCGGTGCTTGGATGTCGTCAAGAAAGTCATGAAAAAAGCATTCAGCAAGCCAAGGGAAGAATCTATGGTGACAAGACAAAAATTAACAGTGATCGATAATATTCACTTTTGAAAATACATTAAATTATCGAGCAATTCCTCATTTTAATTCAAGGTAATAAATAGTAATGACTTGAACCAATCCAAGATATCATTCTGAGCTGAACTCTTTTTTCTGTTTCAGATTGTCCTAATTTCCTGAAAAATCACATTAGATATTGATAAATTACTCAAGCCAATAGTTAAGAAGAAAATTACGCCAAATATTTGCAAATGTTGCACACAGATAAAGCTTTGATAGTAAATCAAATGGGGGGCAGTCATTGGACATTTGATGCGTTTCCTTGGCAAATTATTATCTCAACTGCACGCGGATATCCAACTGGAAATGCAGAGGTTGGCATCAATTATCCAATACGTCGAGCTGTTACAGAGCGAACACTACCAAGAGGGCAAGTTGACATCTGACATTCTGCAAGCAAACAACTCTGTAAAAGACGTTCTTTTTGTTTATGCTCGTTTTGACTATGACCGAACGAAGGCTGCTGTGAATACTTTTCAGAAAAGTTTAAAAACAGTCGTCACGAAGGCCGAGTGCAACATGGTTTTTAAAGCGGTTAATTTTTTGAGAGGCCATTGGTACAGATGCCTCAATGGTCACCTGTATGTGATTGCGAATTGTGGTCGGGCCTAGTTATAAATATAATTTGGTTTTTAATGATAACAATTGTGTCCTAAAAAAGCAAAGCCGGCAATCTCCATAAAACCGTTATTTGCAGAAAATGCAGATAAAAGTGATATCTTAAATGAAATCATTCCTAAGTTAGAATTATGATAAAATGCAAAAAGTTAAACAAGAGTTTGTAAATAAATAGTTATAAGCAATAAGTTGTCGGAGATTTCCGCCTTTGAAAGGAACATAAGGAGGTTGCCGTTTTTGTTGTGTCCCTTAGTGGAAATTGCTGGATTTGTTATGGAATCGAGCGTGTCCGCCATATTATTTTGGTTTATTAAGGCTTTTTGACTGACTAATGTTAATACTTTTAAATTTTGTTATTATATGGAAATATATTTTTTTTTATTGGATCATAAACACTAAAAAGTCTAATAATAATCATATCTTAAATGTAATTCCACATAAATCTAGAGACTAAGAATACATTTTATTCATTCATTATTTGTTTGTTTTTTACAAATAACAAAAGAGCTTTATTCAAAACTACTTTTTACACATTTATCGATACACGCAAGTAAATTAACTTCTTAAGTCTAGTTGTAAAGATGTTTTCACATGACATGCAGTATAATCGTAACACATTACAAAAAAATAGATATTTAAGAAACAAATTAGACATAGTTTATTTTCATTTAAACTCTTAGTTTAATACTGTCCTCTTGATGTTCACCGAGGGGTTTGTCAATAGCCACTTCTTCTTGTGCTAAAATTTTCTGGTAGAAGTTCAAGTTTTTGATTTCAGTCCAATTTTCTCCATAGTGCGTAGTCAGGAGTTTTTTTACATCAGCAACTTAATTCTGATTTAGTTTTATTTTATTTAGCATGATCGAATCTGGGTATATCATACGGATATTCTTGTTCGTTCTATTTGCTATTTTTAATGCACCTTCACTGACTATAATTGACTTCACCTTTTATTAGCACATTGCCAATACTTTTTGAACATTCTATATAGTAACGTTTACATTTCTTGAATTGAAAATGACCAACATCTTTCATGAGCACCCGTTACCAACATCTTTCATGACTGCACTATGCCTTTTTTCCAGCCATACTTGCCAATCGGAGCCAAGCCTAATCACAGTGCTCTTGGTTTCGATAATGTCAATGTAGTCTTCGGGTTTTGTCAGCATTTCTTTTTTCTTACTTCTTTTTCTATTTGGGCGAACACCCGATCGGGTGGGAGGAAAGAGTGGCCGATGACAGGAAAGATTAATTCAATTAAGTCAACGGTTTCGGGAGCTTTAATTAACCACTTAAGGGTCGTCCACATATTACGTAATCACTGAGGGGGAGGGGGGGGGTTGGAGCTGAGGCTTACGCTTGAATATGTGGGTAGGAAGAGGAAGTGCCTGTCCTGATTAAGTAATAAACTTTGGTCACTGCATTACAGTTTTTTTGGTCTAAACCTGCACGGAAATAGCGCAGTGCGGCGACGAAGATACCCCTTTGCGCAATGTGCGTAGGAACAGGGCCGGGCGGCCGGACCTGTTCTTGCGCGCGCTGGCAAGCCGGTGGCCGCTCTGCGTTGCGGCGGCATGGCTGCAACTCTGTCCTAGCGCGCCGCTGCACGCTCCAACTCTATCGCGGAAAGATTAACGTCGTCATGTGGCGCATCAACTATAACAGATTTACACATAGAGCTTCTCAGTACATACGTTTTCACTCCTCTCGGGACCTGAGGCACAATGGCGGGCCGACAAGGAGTGGGGGCAGTTTAAAAATAAATGCCAAAGGTGCACAAAGGATCCGACGTTATGCCTAATTGTGAAAGAGTCTACAAACGTCTGTTGACATGGGATGGGGGAGGGGTGGTCGAAAAATCCCAAAAACGGGATTACATAATATGAGGATGGCCCCTTACAACACATTACTATCGAATTTTTGTTTTGTCCTGCACATCTATCTGCGATGAGATGAACAGTTTTTACCCCACTCCAGTTTGTGTTATTTAGGCGGTGGTAAATAGCAGAATCAATTTCGTTTGAACCTTTACTATATTCATCTTCGGTCTAACAGTAAGCGAATGTGTTTTGATTTGTCAGTTTTGACTTTGACCACTGTTATATTGTAAAGGTAGATTTGTCGTGAGTAATAGGTCGATTGGTCCGGAACTTTGGGCAATGGCATATTTTTTTGCCGGTCAAAGGAAAACGTTTTAGTATTTGGACTATCTTCTTTTAGAAGCCAAAAAAACTTTGTATTTCAATTTGTGCATGAGTGTGTTTCGCTCTGGGGTTTTTCTCAAATTTAATTTTTTTGCTATATTATAGACAAGTCGAACAGACATCTGTCCTTGGGCTTCTGAAGCCGAGATCGTAGTACCTGTTAAATGTTTTTCGAGGTATCTTTTTTTACTTTCAGATATTTATCACATCCTGCGTTGTATTTTCTGAATATTTTGTTAACCCGTTGAGTATGAGTCAACCAAATCTGGTCGCGAAACAATTATTCGTTGAGTATGAGTCGACCAAATCTGGTCGCGCGTTTTTTTCACTTCTTTGACGTTCTCATATTTATTCATAATTATCTAATTGTTTTACAAAATGATATTTCAATATTCTATATTCGAAATTTCAATGCAATCATTGTGCAGTTGTTCTTTTTATGATTGGTGTAGTAGTTTCGTAGTTATAGTACTTTAACCCTTGGAGTAAATGGGTATTTTCATGGATGCATCTGTCTCTTTTGCAGGATTTTCGGCGACATCGACCTTAAAGTACTATAACTACGAAACTACTACACCAATCATAAAAAGAACAACTGCACAATGATTGCATTGAAATTTCGAATATAGAATATTGAAATATCATTTTGTAAAACAATTAGATAATTATGAATAAATATGAGAACGTCAAAGAAGTGAAAAAAACGCGGAACCAGATCTGGTCGTATCATACTCAACGGATAATTGTTTCAGAACCAGATTTGGTCGTATCATACTCAAGGGGTTAAGTCGATGTCGCCGAAAATCCTGCAAAAGAGACAGATGCATCCATGAAAATACCCATTTACTCCAAGGTGGGATGGAAGATAAAATCGCTTCGTGCTTCCTCTGCAGTAATGTGGCTCATCTACATGAAACATTTACGTATTTTATTATAGCCTCCTTTTATGTATATTTTTGTGATCTGTGGTCGCCTCGAGTTTCCGTCGGCATTCACCATTTTCGTGTTTTTTTTTTGTAATGGATTGAACCCCGTGCTTTGTTATATTGAATATGTCCAAAAATGCTTTCAGGTATATATGCAGTGTGTGTTTTTGGCTCTTGCAATATACCTGGTATTGATTTTGGCATTGCTTAGGTATGTTTTTACCGTTCTTTGGACGCTTTCGTTGTGTATCCAAGATTTTGCAGCATTTCAGTAGATACGCATCCTGCACTGCCTTATTCTTATTTTCATAAAAACCATTGTGTAAATGTTTTCAATCATCCATTGATAAACGTAAACAATTTAAATTTCTTGTCTTGTGCTTGCAATCTGGCGTAGTGGGCAAATTTTTTGTTGAGTATCTGAAAAAATCGAATTGTTTCTCCATATGTTTGCATTCAACACAAATATCCGCCCACAAGCTAGTCTATTTCCCTAGACTTATAACTTGGTCGCCTTGAAGAGAGTCTTTAATGGTGTACCCATACGGCTAACATGGTGTACCCATACGGCTATCATGGTGTGCACAGCCCTTGAACAAAACCGAATAGTCCTAATAGTCATTGGTAATGCTGGTGCCCAGCATCTAAATAAACTCCGCTTTCCATAAACAACACAAAACTACACTTTATCAACACAGACATTACTTTAGACTTTATCATCAACAAGACAAACAAATGTATTTATTACACACTTGCATGGTTCTAACAATGTGCCTATAGAAGTCGGATCGATTGTGTCGGAAAATGTCCATGCCAAACCCCACCGAAGTTGTTCTACCTTGATCGTTGAATAGATCCTGGAAAGATATAACCACTTTAGCATACGGAAGTAATTGTGAAAAAAAAATCATTTAATTTCAGTAAAAATTTGCATATTTTCAGGTCATACAAACATTTCTCAAATTCCCTGTGAGTCTCCGTTACCAGCTGTAAAGCTTTTATTTAAGAGCCCTATCACATATTTTTTCCAGAAAGGCAAGAAAAGTGGATTTTTGGCGTTCTAATTCCAAGAAATGAAGAGATTTCTACAAACTTTAATTACTGAATTACCTGGACCATTTCTTGATGTTGACCATAGCGGCCTTTAATTTTAGATATAACGAATATTATTTACTTATTCAGCCCATTTTCCGAAAGTCGTTATTCGTAAAACGCTCGGAAGGCAAACTTTGAGCTCCTTAATACAGTAATATCACTACAACGAAAACCGTATACTATTTTTTTTTATGTCCGTCATGTATTCTTGATGTACACTACGGCTTTATTTTTTCGTTTTTTGACCACATATCCAAGGTATACATTACTTACAATTACACAAAATTAAAAAAAATCTTCCTGTATCATTCTAATTTTCTCAGAAATAAAATAAGATTCTTATATAATACTTATACTATATTAAAGTTCACTCTTTTAGCAATACGACATAATATAAATTATTGTCATTAGAAAGGAGAAAACACTGCAAAAAACAATTAGAAATTGTGTATATATTTGCTTGCGCAAGAGAAGAGCGCTCAGTGCCGCGGTTTTCTCCCAGGGTTGAATAGTTATTTATTTATTTATTTATTTATTTATCCTATCTTTTATAGTTACATCCAAAAAAAAATGCGTACATTTTTTCAACTCATTTTAAAAGAATACCTACGCTATTTTGTAATAAGGCTCTTAAACAAGCCAGTAGGGCGGGAAGGAAGTCAGTAAATATTTTAATAAAACATCATAGGCCAGTGGCACTGATCATAAGCTAGTGGTATACCAAACTGCAACCCCAAGTACCTAATTAAAGTTTTTTCTCCAGCGATCACAGGTGGGGGGGGGGGGGGAGTCTTTTACATTATGCAGGTAACTGAGGCAAATGAAAGTAAATGCAGCAGGTGTAATTGTAGGTCTCAGGTCAGTCACTTCCTTTATCTGTTTTGCGGCTATTTTTGACGAATCCACATGTTGACCGTAAATGGGGCTTAATCTAGACAATCTAGACGAGACTGGTGGCCAGCGAGATACTGCTAAGGGGTCGTCCTTTAATGACGTGATGTTTTTTAGCAACTTTTTAACCCCTCCCTCCACCCTAGTGATACGTGGTCAGTTTTAGCTCCTACCACCCTCCCCCCACCCAAAATCATGTGTATACTTTTGGTACAAAGTAAATATCTTAAAATCTAATTTCATTCTGGAAAACTAAGCACCATGAACAAAATGTCCAAACAGACATTAAGGTTGCTGGTTGTTTCTGACTGGCATAAAAATAATAAAGGAAAGGTGTAATCATGTGAAAAACATATAATTGTACTGGTACATGAGTATATGTACCTAATGGATATTGTCCTCGGACCACAGATAAGGACTTTCTTGAATACCTACTAACAAGTGGATAAGCATCTTGCAAGTCAGCTGTTGGCACTGCTTTGTTGAAGATCAACGTCGGTCTCATCAAGCCACTCGGCGTCATCATTTTCGGGCACTACGCAGAGAATCTAGATCGTCGCGTGAGGATGCGTGAAGGATGAACATTGTGCATCTCTGGACTATTATTGCTTGTGCCATGAATTTACATCTGCCTTTATATTCTTCTTTGTAAAGACGTACAGTCCTCACAAGCTGTCAGGCCATGGGGCCAGGCCATCACCCCCTTGTGATGGCCTGGCCCCATGGCCTGACCAGGCTGCAAGTGCGCGCCGGGGTTAAATGTATGGAATCGCCGTTGACCGCTCGCCCTAACGCGGCCTATGAGACCCGGTCGGACGGATCTGGACTGAAGGCGCGGCCAGATTTGGCCAGACAATGTAGGAGCGTCGGCCACACCTCTCAGTCCATCAGTCCACTCAGTTCATCGGTGCAATGATGACGGACACAGACGCTCTGACTTTAATGGAAATTTCTCAAAAGAAGAAAAGAAATAAAAAACGCGAAGAATGGACTAAGGATTTGCTTAGAAAGAGACGGATATTAACCAATATAAATTTATTGACTGAATTAAAATTGAAACCCAAAATTCGAAACTACCTTTGTATGGACGAAGAAACATAAAAAAACACAATTTTTTCATTAGTTTAAGAAATATGCCTTAAGTACTTGTCATGATGCGGCGATGCTTTCCCATTGAGAGTAGGTAATGATGAGTAGACATGATAATATACAGCCACCGAAAATTATGTGCCAGGCGTATTTTTGAGAATGCATTTGGCATATTAGTCCAGGCCTCTCCGGCCGCCTTATCGTGTGTAGGGTCTATAGGCCGCGTGGCGTTTTCAAACATTTCGTAGTATCTCGTTGGCCGCCAGTGCGCGCCGGGGCCAAGGCCATATTTTACACCATATCCGCCTCTAGCTCTCGTGACAAAGAGACTGCTGAATTCTACAGACGACAAAATACGGCTGCCATCACACTTTTCCTACGTACATGTGTCCCGTTCATGCGTGATCAAACAATACAAAGGGGGACCATAAAATGCAGCTTTCTCTTTATATTCCTCTATCGATCTCTCGGGCTGGTCACTGATCATATAAATGGGCTGGTCGCGTGATCTATTCTAGTATGCTGTGTGGAACAAGTGTGGCGCTGGCCTAATTCATTAATGTTTTATAAAGGGTCCCATCAAACTTGCAGAAGGCAAATTTGCAGACGGCAATCTTGCAGACGGCATTCTTGCAGGCGGCAGTTTTGCAGAAGGCAATCTTGCAGAAAGCAGTTTTGCAAATGTCAAAATGACCTAACCTAACCTAACAGAACAACTTAAAACATTTTTTTTAATGTTTAGTTTGATGTATAAAAGTCATCCACTACAAGGGTGCCGATAATTAATGTCACTTCGATTTTAGGGAGAGAAAAACCTAACCTAACAGAAAAACTTAAAAACTGTACTGAAGGTTGCCGCCTGCAAGGTTGCCGCGTGGTTGCCGCCTGCAAGGTTGCCTCCTGCAAATCTGCCCTCAACAAATTTGGAACTGTCAAAAGTGACATTTGTGCAAAATTGCCGCATGCAAAACTGGCGCCTCCCTTTATAAATAACCATAGTTATCATTTTCAGTATTGCGTAAATAACTACGTATTTACGATGCATAATAATAATTATTGCTATTATAATTATATTAATTATTCGGGGTATTCCCCCTGCTTTAACATTATTTTCCTGACAATGGCAATTCGCCTCCGTCGTCCTCCACGAGAGCGCGCGTTGATCGCTGAGACTCGATGCTGAAGGCACGCTGAAGGGGGCAATCATATCGGAAGCGTCCGTAAGCCGCGGCTTACGGACGCGACTAAACAGTATGCACAGGCGTTTGGGACTCGGCTTGCGGATCTCCATTGGACGTCTGAAGCCTCCAGGTCACGTCCAATAATGTGCACGGCTCAATAGAAATTCATTACACATAACAAAATCAATGACATAACCTTTCAGTCGCGTCCATAAGCCGCAGCTTACGGACGCGTCCGATAATATGATTGCCCCTTGACAACCCATTTTGAGAGCTGTGGCGAAATAGAGAAGGTATTGTAGTTCCAATTATCGATGATAATGAACTTGTATCGTTCTTTCATAATCATGAAGATATTAAAATAGGAAGAGACGACAATACCTCCTCCGCTTATAACAAACCAGCCACTATCTTTGACAGTAAAAAAAAAAATGTTGACCAAGATATTCCAAATGATTCAAATGTGGTGTCTGAGAGTGCCCATAGACGGGCAGCTTTAGCAGTCATGGCCGACAGCTTCAAGCTGTCGCTGCGATCGGCGTAGTCGAATTTCGTCGTGCTGCCGGCAGCACAGCGGCCCGACTCGCTGTAGACGGACCGCTTCAAGCAGTCGCCTCTGACTGCTCGCCACTTCCACTCTCCGCGCCCCGCGTTCACCCCGCGTATCGCGGACTGTTTGGAACGGTCGTGTTGCGGTCGACTGAAACCGCATCATGACTGCTCTCGTGCAGCTGACCACGACTGCTTGAAGCTGTCCGTCTATGGAGGCTCTTGTGATTTATAAATGGTCTCGGTTTTGCCGACGCATACTATTTCGCCTCCTAACATTTGGACGCCAATATTATGTCCTGGTGATGAAACTATAAGACGTGTAATGAAACTCAGTGGTCAAAGCTGCAGCTGCCCTGTTTGGGATGATTTTAGTGAAGTGTAAATGTATTTAGGTTAGGTTTATTAATATCTATGTCCCCGGGCAGCATGCGACTGCGACTTAGCACTCGCTTTCAATAATCAAGCCAATAGGTAATTTAGACAATATACAAGTTACTCTACCACTTATGTTAAAATACCCACAGAATTTTCATTGCAGTAAAGAAAGGCTTGTTGCCGTATTGACTTACAAGGCTGATTCAAGCGTCAACTTGGGGGGGGGGGCACCCTATGACTCTAGTCCTTTCTTCCACCGCCAATGAGGAGGAAGCGTTATAGAATATAGAAGAAAAGCGTACATCCGTCAACTTTTATTTCACAAATTATATGAAAATAATAAAGTATTAGCGTACCTACTCATAGACCAACAACTTAACTAGCAAAGTTTAATAATTACTACAGTTGCTTAACTCCTCGTGGCGCTCGAATCCGCCGCGACTGTTTTGCCGCACTCAACATTCATCTGTGTGAAATATGACACTATTAGAAATAACCAAGTACTTAAGCAACATAGCGCCGCGGCAGGCGAAGATAGATAGCGACGTACTATAGAAATTATATGCGTAAGTATTCTGTGCCGCAGAAGCTCATTTTTTCTGCAATTCGTGGGAACAACGCAGCGGAAGTTATAAAAATTCTATTTGGCTACTAAAATCATAATTTTCAAAATATTCGTTACAACGTAGACGTTCTCTAGATCTACCTTTGAAACCAAGATATTGGTAGGTAAACAGAAAAAAAATCTGAAACACATTGAGTGAAACCCCTCGCCGAAAGAACTAAAATGGTCCGAAACATTATAGTTCTAATCGGTAAAACATTAATCTTTTCTCAACTTTGGGATATGATAATAAATTGCATCTGCATACCCGACAGGCAGTGCACATAACGTCGATATTCTTAATAAATTATCAAATCAATACATTTAAATAATATTATAATACCGAAATTGCAATCGGAGCGACACAGCCCATCGGAGCGTCCCGTTTGCGATACTGGCAAACGGGTACGTTGTACCTCCTAGCTTGAAGTTAGAGGAGAAACGTCCTTATTTGTATAGCCAAGTCTTCCTTGCAGATATTTGCTTTTGTGCTGAAAACCAAAGTAATAGTATCGAGTAGGTTTAAAATACTCGATGGAAAGTATCAATACTTATTTTGGTATCGATTAGTATATATCGATACTTATTTTGGTATCGATTAGTGTGCATCGCCAACCGAAACTGACATACGGCTACTAAAGAAGATAATATAATGACGGCTACCAAAGTAATATGATGATGGCTACCACGCTACCACATTATATTTGTAAATTTATAAGTTACTAAAGGTTTACATCATCAATGGTTATCGAATTATGGATTTAAAATGTAGTTCATGTCGCGCCGTACTCGTTTGAATCTGATTTATCGAACAAAGTGGTGTTAACTCGAATGCTTTTTATAGATTCCGGTTTCTGCAGTTCATTTGAACCTTTTGCCGTATCTACCTTTTTATATTGTGAAAAAGTTGCTGATTGAGAAAAATGGCGGACCGCGGCCGCAACCACCGCGACCGTAGTAATCCACCGGATCGGCGAGGTTTGCAACAGAAATTTCAAGGTACTCCTTTGAATTTGCTAGGATTTCCACCGAATGACCAGAGATTTCCGCATGACATGCGAGAATTCCCGAGGAACGCTCAAGAATTGCCACCGAATTTCCGAAGGTCTCCACATGTCATGCAAAGGTTTTCAGCGAATTTTCAACAGTCGCCACAGAATGTCCAAAGGTTTCCAAATTTCCAAATTCAAAGATTTCCAAGAAGTTTTCAACAGTCACCGCAGAATATCCAAAGGTTTCCAAATGACATGCAAAGGTTTCCAACGAATTTTCAACTTTCACCGCAGAATGTCCAAAGGTTTCCACATGACATGCAAAGGTTTCCAACGAATTTTCAACAGTCGCCGCAGAATGCCCCAAGATTTAATATGCAACGAGTCCCCATGGATCTTCAAGGATGTTCATCGAATATGAATCGTGAGTAACCGCTGTAGCTATTAATTTCGCTATGGGTCGAGGCGGTGGAAACGGTGGTGGGCAAATTAAAAACATTCAAAGATTGCCGCATGCAATAATATCATGAATTTCAGTATCTTAAAGTCATGGTCCAGGTAGAACATCACCGGATCAATTATGAAGATTTTTTGTTGGCCTCATTGTAACACCTCTAAAACACATTGAGATATATGAGTTTTTCCTGAAAATTAAAATTTTATATTCTCGGTGATGTCAAAGACCGTTAAAAGTGCTTTGCTTTTTTTCGGCTCTGTTATCGCTAATGGTAACATTTCTCCCTTCTCCGCAGTATTGGCAGGGGGGGGGGGGTTGCTGCCTGGTTACGAGCAGAGTCCATTCTTTATGGTGTCTTGTCACCGGGTAGGGCTCGTCCGGATCGTGGACATCAAGAACATAATAAGAGTTTAATTTTTGGGTAAAACTATATTTTTTGGGCGTTGACGATATCCAGGACCCTCGGGAGATTGTTTGTTATTTCCTGGTTCGATGATGCTATGTGATGATCCTGAAATAGAGGAAAGAAACGAGAGGACAAAATCATCACGGTGATAGGATTATTTCAGGGTAAACTGGGCTGCCAGGAGGTTCCTCAGTAGTAAGGTACTCTTCTGGATCTCCTTCTGGTAGAATTTCTGAAAGGTGTTCTCTCTACTTTCTGATACTCTCTGGGACACTTTGTATAAGGCTATTAAAGATGGCCTCCAACCGGCTCTAGATATCCTCCTCTTCGTGTGTCCAGTCTGCTATCCTGTCATTCTACACTTAAGCTTCGGTCACACGGAGCGAATTTGCTCGCAGCGAGTACTTGCTACGAGTTGATTTAGCAGCGAGTACTCGCTGCCTGCCTGTCACATGTAGCGAATGCGATTCGCTCATTTTAACGAATTCGTACACTCGGTTAGTGCTCTAAGCACAGAAATTACGTCTTATCGGACCTCATCGCGCACGTCTAGAAAAAACAGTTGATTCGTTTGGCATGTGCGGACTTAGCAGTACAAATGCTGACTAAGATTACAACTCACAAGAAAAGAAAATGGATTCGTAAATGCATTGGCCGCAGAGAAAAGTTAGTGGCTTCTAATAATCTTTTAAAAGAATTAACTGAAGAAGAACCAACAGATTACAGAAATATTCTACGCATATCGGAAGCGAATTTTCCACAATTACTTTAAAAAAGGTTATGAGAAATGCCATGGATCGTAAAACAAAATTGGAATTGGTATTGGATACTCTTAAGATAAAGCTTTTTAAACGCTTTTTAATTGTACGCTGTATTATCATAGATGTTTCGCGCTCGAAAATGACCCCTTCAAAACCACTACCGAAAGCCGGCCAGTAGTAGTTCGGTCGCAGTCCGCTGGCAGACAGCCGATCGTTTCCGGCGTGAGAGCTGCCGAGAAGTATATTGGCGCGCTATTCTCTCGCATACTCTCCAATTTATTGCTCTCTCCGTCAAATGATTTACGAAAAAATGGTATGTGGAGCCAACTAATTTGTATCTGAGGGCCTATCTAGCTAATAATATATCGATGTGTATTATAAATAGTGGAATATGTGCATTATAGGAAAAACCTTTGTCAAAAAAAAAACTACTATATTCCATCATTGTAATGATAAATATAGAAAAAAAAGCCTGAGACTCAATATTTTGAGACAAAACAAAACAAATTTACATATAAAAATAATCTTTTACTTAGTTTTTAAGACTGTTTTTAAAAAAAAACCATTTCTTTAAAAAAAACTAACTTAACTTAACAAAATGTATAGGTTTGACGCTTTTTGGAATGTCGATATATCGCTTATTTATTGAGGCCGAATAAAGATTATAGCAGATTCGGAATCAGCGTGGTAAATATAACCAGGTGACGTTAAAAATCAACAATGTATCTAGAAGAGTGAATCAACGATGCGTCAACGTGACACAACTCAGACTGATTTTGTTCCAGAATCGTCAGCTAATGTTGGAACTAGATACGTGATTTCCACCCAGATATCGTGTTCTGATTGGCCGGGGTCGACTGTTTAGGAGTGAGCGGCGTATGCTCAATCCGGACCGGGCTCTCAGAAAGCTTAGTGCCTTGAGCTAATGGCGATTCCGATCGCGTCCTTTATTTATTTAATCGAATATCCTTCCCCCGGATTCTGAAACGACGATACTTGCAATTCTGGAAGCGATTTGACAGTCCTTCAATCGTCAGAAGTAAGGCTAGGTGCGTCAGACGTAAGGCTAAATCGTATTGCGATGCAGTACGATTTTTACGCCGAATGGAAAAAACCACCGTATTTTTGGGGTACGCGGACTGCGGTTTTTGCCACTATTGCACTGGCAGACTTTCAATAATCCAAATATGTTTTTTAAATATTTCGTAATAAAACATTTCCAAGATATCGTTTCATTTCAAATAATTAAATGAACCATAAAGAGCAAGTGGTGGCAGCAACATTAGTATTTTTCTCACTTTTTTTCTTTATTATAAACGAAATTCTATTTAAAAAATCATTGAAATTGCTATTTTTTTTTTAAAAAAGGAAATTACGACTCATTTGATATAAAATTTGATAATGAAGTACATTTCCATTACGAATTTTCATAGTGGCAATCTTGCCAATCACTTTTCGGACTACCACCGCAAAAATTCTGCAACAATCCACAAAATTTAAATCCAGCCCAATTTTTTTCCCGTAGTTCGGGCGGTTCCATGTGCGTCTGTAGTCCACAAAATCTCCGGAAATAAAATGCACCACTTTGCGCAATCAGCCTAAGGTTAGGATAGACGACAGTAAATGAGGTGTCGTCTGCATGTTGCTCTAGGACAGAGGTACCCAAACTTTTTTGTCCCGTAGACCACTTGCTGTTTTCCGTAGACCCCCTCCCCTGCCTTCATAATATTGAATTTTCCTAAACGTACTAATTTTAAATGTGTTTTTGACAGCTGGTACAGTACTAATCACTTACACAGGCTTTTTACGTAAAGTGGTCAGTTGTAAAAAATGAAAAACATGTACAATCTTTACTTCTTCATTTTCTCAACTGTTTCCTACTTCAAGCGTCTACGACCTTGAAGTAGGAAGCAGTTGAGAAACCCGCACATACCTAACTGCACATGCAGCTATTAGCTTGCTTATTCATAGGACGCGTCAATCCTACTCGCTCCCTCGGATTTTTTAAAATATTGTCATCTCACCTCACCTCGTTGCATGCGCGCATGCGCGCTGGCCTCCTTAATCGAGTAGTGATGCAATTTGAGTTGAGTTTTGATTTTCTTCCATGATAATAATGTCAGGCGCGTTTGTTTATCGCTATTATTATAAGTTTAACCCCTCCTCTCGCGAAGTAAAAATTCAGCTATCACTTTTGCGCGCGACATATTCGGGCGTAAAATCGACGCGAGTCGACGACCTTGATACAAACGGCCATAACTTGTAAACCACTACACCGATAATAAAAAGAATAACTGTCATGTAATCACTGTCACTGTAAATGACCGCATTGAAATTTGAAATATATAACATTATAATTTTATCTCGTAAAACAATTAAGATAATAATGAATAAATATTACAAAATTGGCGAACTGAAAAAACTCGCCTATAAAATCATTTCGATTTTTTTGTCACAAAATACGTAAAATATGCAAAAATTGTAAATACAGTTATGTTCTTTATTAAATGCTTTACCAAAACTATTTTTTTTATGACTTATTTGCGTACAAAAATATTTATTTATTCAGCCAAAAAAAATTTTATGTATTCTCGTAAAAAAAAAAAAATTTAATTTTTTATTTGTGACTACTTATGGTATTTTTTTATATGAAATTCTTTCAAAATAACTTTATTACTACATCACACTTCTTAGAAATCACACCAGAACTTTGAGCTTTGTCTGATATTACAGAAAAATCTAAAGTTTTGAGAGTTTGCGTCCAAAACTTAATAATAAACTTTGAATGCTCATAATATAAAATTCGTTAGATTTTTTCAATTATATTGTCTCATTATATAATTATTATATGCCTAATAACTAATTACTATACTCCAAAGAGTCAGATTTCATCGAAAAACTATGGAAAATTGCACTTTTTTCTCTGTTAGTAATTATCAAAACAAGTTTCTTTGCGCGAGTCATATTAGAATACAACATATAATGTTCAAAATACGCCTAATTATGTGATAACTTAGGATGTAAATGAAGCAATACCTATTTTGTTAGTAAATTAAAGCGACATTACGTCCAATTTCGCAATATATCGGGATAATTCACAAACATTACAAAATAAAAACGCCATTTTTTCGGGAGGGATATGTTGTCGCCGAAGTCTTTTGTTTAAAAATTCGTGAAAAACAGCAAATGGACTATCTCAAATGACTAATCCTCATTCCTTAACTACTTAAAAATGCAAATTACTCACTGTTCTCCAGTAAATGGCACAGAAACACTGCACAAACACCGTTATATTACCGCACAAACACCGACTATACGCGGCCGTGAAAGAGGCCAGCGACCACTGGCGTTAGACGTTTCTGCTCACTTTTTAAATCGTCCTTCGATATTGCCAGACGGAAATCTTGAATTAAAGATATTTTGGCCCTATCGTAGCGCCCTCAGAAAGTATATAGTACGGCGTGTCGAATAGTAAATTGCATTTTTCGCAGCGGCGAGCGTTTGGTCCCGTATACGACGTTACGGAGTGTTAGACGGCCGACCTTTGGTCCGCCAGGGGATGTTACGGAGCGACCGGGATCACTATGCTGCGCACACAATCTGTTTTAGAAGTAATATGACATTTACGGATCGCCTAAATATTTATGATGACCTGCCTAAATGGGTTCCGCTAACGTGGACCCCCGTGGATTTACATCTCTTGCACCCCGATTATTTTGCTCGCTGACATGAACCCCCAGCAATTCGAATTCGGAAATGGCGGTAAAAAAACCCATTCAACAAGAATTACCGACTATTTCCACCCAAGACGAATAAAATTTAAATACAGCGCCGAGAAATAAGAATATTTGCTTTAATAAATAAAGGACGCGATCCGAATTGCCCAAACAATTGCCCAAAGCCCAAACCACTAAGCACGTTTAGACCCCAGTCCAAATTGAGCGTACGCCTGTCACTGCTAAATGGCGGACTCCGGCCAATCAGGGCGGACCTCGACCAATTCATATTTTTGGAAACCAGAAGAACAAAGTAATGTCATGGATATCATTTCAGGAGTTAACGTTTTGGCAAAATATTATTTTTCATTGCGTTTTCGTACTGATTTCACTGTGTTTTCAGGTCCTCAAAGATTTAAAAATGCTCAGGCCAACCCAGTAGGAAGAGGTAGTATGCAGTCGCTAAACAACGATTTGTTAAACGACGAGTGGTTTGCATCGCGACCTGCACAAGCCCAAGATGAATGCCTTTCAAATGTTTCCCATGTCATTATGGGGGGCTCAAATTTGCAAGATGAGGACAGAGTCCGATCCCAATCTGGCACACGTGGAAATCCTCAAAAGAAACCTGACGTTGAAAACACCAAAAGGCCTCCTCGCATCACCTATCCCATAGGTTTTAAAAGATTACAAGAAATATCGAATATGGAACCGGTAAACATTGTGTTAGAGCTGTCCAACAGTAATCCGTTTTTTCTTCGTCTAGAGGAGGAAACGACTGAACCTGATTTAATCGTATTGATAGTCAAAATAATGTCGGTAATCACTGATAGCACATTCGCCGAAACCAAAGCGCAGCTTCTACTAAGAATTTGCAATACGAGATTTCTCAAAATGTTGTCAGTTTATATGACGGAACTGCCAAACACGAGAATTAACGACAAGATGAGAAACAGGCTGTTTTGGAACAATATTGACAGTTTTTGGCTGAATTTTAATAGGTTTTGCTATTGTATGATCACTGTATCACCTACTGTCGCTTGCGAGAAGTTAGCCACACTGATCGACTTAGCAAAGTTTTGTATTGCCGGACTGGAGAGAAAACAATCTGAGATTGTGAGGGAAGACATTGTTTTAGACCTTGAAGAATTGGAAGTAAAGCTGCTGATGTGCATGGAGGAACGGGACAAAGAAGAAGTGAGTAATATTGACTTTACTAAGGCTAATATAATTCATTATTATTATTAGAGTTTGATACACTAGCAGCTTAATCTGGTGTGTATATTTCACATGCACTTGTTTGAATTTTTTTATTGTCTTCTAGATAATATAACGGCATTTATTTGATTTTTAGAACTCTTCACTAGAATTCATACTTATCTGTTTCTTCTGGTAACCCATTCCAGTTTAAATAATTCAATTACTTTTTTAAAATATTGTTCGGGACAGCTGATTACGAGCTTACAGAGAAATGCCCATATGTAACCCTTATGTCTAACAACTGTAAAATTTCATGTGACTTCCCTAGACAAAGGTCTTGATTTTTTTTATAAATTCTCAGAAAAAAATAAATGTATCGAATCCCACAGACTGGATATCTGATATAATTATAATTCTCTGTATATCTTATAATTATTTATCTCTTTACATTCATTTAATGAATTATTTAAGCAATTTAATATTAATAATGTTCATGGATATAAAAATAAACTTGAAACCAGAGATGCATCGATACGCCTTTTTGCCGATACGATACTGATACCGATAAACGTATGAAAATATCGGCGATGCCGATACCGATATCGATACACTTACAAAATTCGAAAAAAACGTAAAATAAATGAAAAACCATGTTAAGTTTTATTTTTTATTAATAAGTGAAATTGTAGTCGTTAAAAATTTAAATAGTAGAAAAATATAGTAGTTAAAATATTTTAATAGTCAAAATTAACATTTATTAGGTTTTTGTTTAAGAAACAGAGCATTCTTAAATTATGTGGAGAGAGGCGGTTTCGTAAGTCAGTTTGAACGAGGCCTGCTGTTGAAAATAGTCTCTCGGATGCAACGGAACTCATTTGGAAACTAAAGTATTTCTGTCCCAGCTTTTTTAAGTTAGGATACAAAACATCATTGTGCCAGAAAAGAAACGTATCTGCATCTCTCGATATATTTGGAGACCTTAGGTATCGCTCAACTTCTTCTTTTAGACAATTGCTCAGGGATGACAGAGGATCATCTTCCTCGGACTCTCTAATAATGTTTTCACACTCTCCAAAGGCCACCACTTTGTGTCGTCTCCGACTCCGAACTTGCGCTAGGTTCGACCACCTCTGGAATTGTTTCGGAATTTTGAGCTACGTTCAAGTTAAGTAACTCAACCAAACGCTTTTTCGCAGTAGACGTTGTAGAATGTAAATGAAATATTCGTGTTTTGCAACGAGGATCAAGCGTTGTGGCTAAGCAATACTTTTCTTCATTTTCCAAATCATCAAATCTTTCATTTAGAGCCAACAACGAGTCAGCTGCTAGTTTTTGCACCATGTTTCCTTCTGTAGACGGACTTTTCATATTTTCCAACAATTTTCGGAGACTGTTGATTAGTGGAGTGGCGTCAGACAACGTAGCAGTAGCCTTGCTAATTGACTTGGTAGCTTCTTCAAAATAACGCAAAATGCTTACAACTTTTTCCATCAATATCCATTCTTCAGTTGCGAGTTCTGTTTTGCAGTTTACACGAGGTAGACAAGCTTGAACTGCAACTCGTTGCTCTAACAAACGCCTTAATGCCTGTAGTGTCGAGTCCCAGCGTGTTGATACGTCCTGTATCAGGACATGATTGGGAACGTTATGCGCGTCTTGCATTTCTTTTAATACTTTACTGCTGGTCGTCGAATGACTAAAATGTCCAATAATAGACCTTGCTTTGGTAATCATTTCTTTCACTTTGTCATCTTTAAAAGGCTTACTTTGATTACCAGTTGCAATGAGTGCACCAAACATTGGACAGATAAAACATTATATGTTTTTTTAATCTCCCTTACAGCGACACTCATGTTCGCAGCGTTGTCAGTGACGATAGATCGAACTCGGTCTTGGATATTCCAATCTTGAAAAGCCTTGTTTAGATTGTTAGCTATGTTCACACCCGAATGCTGAGCTCCATCAAATGATAGAACTTCAAGACAGTAATTTTTGTACTCAAATGTTTCATTTATCCCATGAGCAGTCACGCTAATAAAATCATTATTACATTGCGAAAAAGAGTCACTTGTCCATATGACGGTGGTGATCACAATATGCGGCAGCTCTTTTAACAAGTCTATTACTTTAACTTTCACCCGCTGATACATATTTGGTATGACTTTTCCAGTCATGTGGAATCTCAAAACCATTTTATAATTTGGACATTGCTTTTTTACTAATCTTTGGAAGCCCAGTTTGTTAACTAAATCAAATGGCTCCATGTCAAGACAGATTTCCTCGGCAATTGTGAGAGAATGATTTTTAATCAATCATCTCTGCCAACGTTGCTTGTCTCTTCGGATGTGGGCCGCTGTCATCATCTGTTTGCTTTTTTGCATGGTTGTTTTCGACATTGAAGCAGTGTCCAATCCACTTGTATGGTGCCTCTTCATATGAATTCATAAATTTGATGTAATAAAAGATTGGGAATTTATACCACGGGACACGTTTTCTTTACAATACAAGCATAGTGCTTTGGAGTTGTCCAATCTTGAAATTTCAAAATGGTCCCATATAGCACTTTTGTGTTTTGAAGTTGACATGTTGCACTTTTACCTTAGGTGCCAACCGAGATAAGCACCAATCAATGATAAATAATTAAGTAGGTACTAGTACTAGATCAGATATATAACTTTTAAACGAACAATGTAATCAGTGATCACAAAAACTAATATCGAAGCATGAGAGTCAACAAAAGCATCTGGTTATTGAAATGGGATACGTAAACTGAAGTGACACAGTACGAAAACGAGAGAGATAGCGTTGGGATTCCCCAAATATACAATGCGGGAGTTCCCCCAAAACACTGCGTGGGAGTTCCCCTTTTACACAGCCCAGAGATTCCCCTAACGGCACAAGCGTTCATTTATACCACTTTTTTGAAGCGCGAAATTTAAAAAAGCGTTGTAACGGCTGTTAAAATATCGCCGATACTGATATATCGGCAAATTCAAAGTATTGCCGATATATCGGTATCGTATCGCATGCATCACTGCTTGAAACTACAGCAAGTAATCCAGTCTTCTCTCTTTGCCAAACAATTTGAAAAATTACAATAATGGTACGCCATCTGACATGTAATGAAAATTAAAC
Organism: Micropterix aruncella; assembly: GCA_944548615.1. Classification (NCBI taxonomy): domain Eukaryota; kingdom Metazoa; phylum Arthropoda; class Insecta; order Lepidoptera; family Micropterigidae; genus Micropterix; species Micropterix aruncella. The sequence continues at coordinate 16,444,640 of OX155958.1, forward strand.
AATTCGACACTGTCATAGATTTTCAGTTTTCCAATTCTCTAAGAATACCTGCTAATATATCTTTCTTGAATGAATTAATTTTTGAAATGGTTTTAGTTGAAGCCGGAGAAATGTCGCCAGCATGATATGAGAGAGGCGCCGTTTGGTGATTTCCGGATGCTGTCCATCATTCCGAGTGTAGAAGACATTATGGAGAAACCGAATATTCGCCCTATCATATCTAAAGGTGCTTATCAAAGCGTCGAGCATTACCTCGACATACAGTTCAGATTATTGCGGGAAGACTTCATTTCGCCCATTCGGGAAGGAATCGGTGAGTTTTTATTGTAAGAATACAACATAAAATAGTGGTTGTTGCAAAAATACTTTCTCATTTAATTACTATAGCGTTGCTTCCACTAATTGTGCTAAATTAAATAATCAGTAATTATTATGATTTATATTCACACTTCTTTCATGCATATTTTTTTTAATGTTCATTATTTTCCTTATTTGTATTTTACCCTATGATTATAAGCGTTGTTCGACCACCTGCACTTGGTCGTTCATTAACGACTATTGTAGCTTGAGTAAGCTACAATGGTCATCGGCATATCCTATTGTGTATAGACTGCGATTGTTTAGTCTCGTAATGAGAGTATCTAATTGCATGTCTCAAAGAAGGGGTGACAACACTCCTTGCGCACACCCCTTTTTCAAGACAGCTTTTACTTGGTTGTCATCGGATATTATGCAGACTACTCTGTTTTGCGATATATGTTTGATCCAGCCAAAGACAGTATGATTGACTTCATGCGTTTGGAGAGCTCTCTTTATTTTATATATTTTTTTATTATTATTTGTCTATGCAATTTCTTTATTTTTTTTTACAGTCGATTACTTGGGTAAGAAGGTAGAAAGAGGCCAGCGCGGATATAAAAAGAATGGTAGTATAAGGTAAGCTATGAATCTATTCTCTTCTCTTATTATAACATCAAAATCGATATTGGGCCTTGACAATCCGAGAACCCGAGAAGAGGCGACATAAATCTGATTTAACCTCTCCTTTGTGCATTGGCTAAAATCCATCAAATGCGCAAGTGTCTTTGGCTGTGTGCTCATATTAGTAGTACACTTCTCTCCCTGTGATCGCGAGGTTTGCGTTCCATGGAAAACCTCACGGATATTGAATTTGCAAACACCGTGGTTCTAACTCCATACAAAACAAGTATTGCTTATATGAGAGCAGGGAACACGTCCAGACACTGCATTTTTAACAACTGTCAAAATAATCTTATATCAGAAGTAGTAAAGGTTTATTTCCTAACTGAAAACAAACTATATGTGCCCCAAATGCTGGTGTATGTCTAGATCATCTCCAGGGAAATGCTTGGAATGAATTACTAGGTTTTGTAATGCAACATATGACTTCACCACTGATGGATTTAGCGATGTTTTTGAAATGTTAACGAGAGCTGTTCAACATAGCAGATATTTAGATTTATAAACAGTAGGTGCTATAACAGATGTAGACATGCATTTTTGGACCGGTTTGAACAAAACCAGTTTGAATTAATTATTCAGGAAAGAAAGGCTCCGTAAACCACGGTTGGCACCGGGCATTTATTTAAAAAAACTGCAAACCGGAGAGTAAGATGAAAGACTAGCTGGTCAATTTAACATGTACGGACTAAGTGTTGGAAGGAAGTTAGACATCCGTATAATAAGAAGAGATTGCTTAACAGCACAGTTTGTTTATTGTCACTTGGGTTTTGAATATTAAACTAAGGATAAAATTTTAGAAAGAAACTTGGCAATGCCTTGTCGCGCAAACGACAGGTTAAAACGTGTTTTTGTATTTTGTAGGTTATATCAAAATGTACAGTTTCTACATTCTTCCTTTGCCAGAAATAGAATTGGCATTCTAGTGGACTTCGAGGCTGGTTATCGCAACGAGCGCGGTGAGAGTATCAAAAGTAAATATGCCAAGTTTAAGTGGGAGAGATGCAAACGATTTATGTTCGGATCTCTTTTGTTATTTACGAGCAACGATTTTAGGAATATTATTTTCGCTCGAGTCGTCGGCCGAGATATAGCTCTGCTCAAGAAGGGACACGTGAGTATTATAAACCTTTTATTACAATACTCTCGAAGATTTGTCACTGCAATAACTTTTTTTTATATAGTATGGATTCCTGACTTTTTGATCTTTATATCATCCGATGCGATGAAAAGCTTTATAAATGACATAATTAGCTTTCTCACCATCATAGTAGTAATCATTGTGATACATATGGGATTTCCCTATAGAAAAATTGTTATTGACCACCAATAATTTTAAAATCCTCAAATGCCATCACCCGAAACGGTTTCACTGTTTTCCTTTATGCGGTGAGGTTGGCACTCGTGGCTTGCCAGCCAGTTCTCTGTTTTTCCTCTGTAACCCTTCAGGCCTCGGCCCCCCAGCCGATTGACAAGTTTATGTCCCAAAAAAATTTAGTAAAAATTAGTGAAAAATTTTTATTATAACACTGTCTCACCAATACATTAATTACAGCCAAACCACTGTACCCATAATTAAAATAAAACATTAACATAATAAAACATAATAAAATAAAACAAATTAAATTAAAATAAAATTAAAACAAGGCCGTCATGCTGAATCGTGTTGTGGCCGATATCGGCCAATTGGGGCTCTAGGGGTTAAAGATCTTGGTCTCTAGGAAAATAATCAACTCCTTTCTAGAATAAATATCTAAAACTGCAATTTCTACATTGAAATTATATGGCTTCAAAGTGGGAGTGAATGGGTGGTAAGGGTAACTCTCACATTTGGCAAGGCAACTGTCTTAACCACTGGGAAGCCAATACCACCGATTGGTGGTTTTTCTGTTGTGATAATTCGCAGGCGGTCTATCTCCGTATTTATGCAATTATATGCAATAAAAGTCACCTTCATTGAATAAGCCACCGTTATATATTAGTATACATGCACTACCACCCACTACAAACAGGTTCTTGAGGGTTGAAAACATGCCATTGTGAGTTTCATTCCCATGGCTGCTTTTTTTCAGGGTTAAACCTCCCAAATTATATAGTTGTTCGACTCTACCGCTCACCCCCCAGAATTATATAAAATACTGCTATGATTGGCCTGAGTCCGGTCGGTGAATTCTGTGGCAGCTCCGTTTGTATTTGTTTATTTATATATAACTTCCACAAACCGAAGTTGCCCGCTAGAAAAGGCTTTGGACTTGGTGTGCATTGCCGACAATCGAATCCTGCCTCTGCCGCTCTTCTTCAGCGCTCTTGTAACTCTCTCAATTGCCGGGTGCTGGTCTTCGGGGGCTTTTAAGTTCCTCTCAAACCAGTTCCTTTTTTTCTGAATGCCGTTAACTTCTATTACATTCATTTTTTAAGATTTATTTATCCCCAATACTTCATAAGTTTTCTTTTCGACGCTGCTGTAGTTCTCGCATTTGGCACTGGACGTTTAAGGCTTGCTTTCAATGCGATCTTTCCTCTGATAGGCGTTTTCTATAATTCCGAACATATTTACTAGGCATATGAGAACATGTTTAATTATTTTGTAATTTTCAACTTAATATCAATTGTCACCTATATTCCTGCAACTTTTTTTATTGTCTCACTTTAGTTCCTAGTAATGCTCCGATGGCACCAGAATCAACATCCTAGCTCGACGCATCTCTGCGCTACACTAACTTTTAAATTCAACACAAATCAAATTTGCAACTATCACATGCATGCAGCGACAAACATGAACAAAACGATCTATCCGTTGTAGGCTTAACCATTGTTCAGTCGTAGGTATTAGCGATTCAAATGTAATGATATTTTGTTACACAAGAAAGTTTGGCCGGTCACCGCTATATTGAGCGAATAGACCGACCTTTTGACATCAAAAGTTTAAAAAGGAATGCCACGAAACAGAGAATTGCTGGAGTAAGATTGTGGCTTCCAAAGAAGAGTACTTTAAAGGAGGCATACTCACAATTGACCAGAATTGACTTTATCTTGCTACAACACAAGGTCGGATACTTTCCCGACAGACTATGTATTATATATTAAAGATACTTTCATTAAAGTTGCATTGAAACGCTTCACCCTGTATTTGTACATAAATGGTTATTTTCTTTCAGTTGATTGTGGCACCCGAAAATGATGTTTCTCAGCCTCCCATTGATTTCAAAGCAATGTATCTAATGGTGGAATCTGAAGTATACTTTGAGCCGTACTACCATGTGCTCAATGCGTTGAAGAAGCCAGATTTAGTGGAGAACTTTCCTTTCCCCAAATATATAATCAACGTACAGGTGAGTTTTCAATGGCTTAATTAATAACTATTTGTTGGCCAGTTTTTAGGGCGATTCCCTGGGCTTGATACTTGCAATCGACTGCTTTTGCAATCGACATATTCTATTAGTTATAAATATTCAATTACAAGGTGCCAGTGATGCCAGTAATGGGACTGGCATCACTGAGAGGGATTTGTCAATCCTGCGAGATTCCCCTTCACATAGCTTTTACATCAGTCACTCCAGTATGGCAAAATGTTAAACCTTTAGAATGGCAGGCGGAAGTTCGGGGACTTCGTCTCTTTCGCACGAAGCCCGCGTTTTTGGATATTAGGAGATTTTTGGTACAGGAGATTATTTGAAATGAAAAACTAAATTGCAAGTCATCTACAACTTTTTGAAATAGGCCTTAATTACTGAGGAACATCCGAATCGCTTTTCCTTGGTAACCATGGCCTCAATCAAAAAATGTTGTAAATGACTTTTAACTCAGTTCGTCATCATGTTTTTTCAGGAAAAGTCAAAATCAAATAAACTTTTTTTTTCAACTCTAGTTTTACGTACAGAGTTACCCCTTGAAAGGAATGTCGGCCGAAATTTTCAAGTTCCCTTTGAAGTACTAGGCAATGGCATCTGGATTGCTTGTAAAAAAATATTCGGGAGGCAGAGAATTACGAGCCTTTCTCAAATATTGCAATGAACATCGCTCAAAATGAAGCAATCTTACGCACACCCAATCTTTTGCATAGCTGTATTTCCCTCCTACAATATTGGCACAATAATGGATATCACCCGAATCTCATGGAAATTGTACAAATATATCTGTCATTCCAATTAAGTTCAATAGCATCTGAGACATATTTTTTTAAATAATTTACAATGAATTAATTATTACTTAGGTGTTACATTTGGTATAGGTAATTTGTTTTGGTGTTAAATATTGTAGACTTTTAAAATTTGTAACTAATTAAAATTGCATGATTTTGATTAATATGTATCATTGACATGAAAGAAACGATTCCACAAATAAACTGAACTTGGCTGAATAATCTAGCATAATAAATATAAGTATCTACTCTATTTTACCCGCAGAACTTTAAGACTTACGGTAGTAAAAACTGCATAAAGACCAGTTCAGTAGTATTTAAGTTTAAGCAGTAGAAAGAGAATAAATATACAGATTCGAATTTTAAAAAAAAATGTTTACGCTTCCACTTCTGATCAATGGTCTCCTTAAATAAGTCTTACCAAAACAACAATAATAGCATACATGGCCTATTACATTTTTTTTTGTTCTGGTGCCATGTTCATTACCATGTTGTGTATCATGTTGAGTATCCATGTTGTATAGTGCTAAAAACAACAACATGGATACATGTTGTGTATCCATGTTGTATCCATGTTGTATAATGTTGTCTATCATCCATGTTGAGTATCATGTCGGCTATTACAATTTTGTTGACTACAGTTTGGAACAGTTGGCTACAGGATCTGGCAAGTTTTCTTTCTTAATGCCGGACCACTTATTATGATAGTTCTGTTTTTGGACATCTTCATTCCTGACTTGTAGGGAGCTAGCGAACCCAGCTTGTACGAAGTATCCTCCGATAAACCCACATCTCAAAAGCGTCAAGCTTTCTCAGTTCACAGTCGGCTTTCAATTCTATGATATGGGCAAATTGGTAACAATAAGACAAATGTTCAGGTTTAGGATATTTCACCCACCTAATTATTTTTCTAACTCGAAGAAACTGTTTTATTACAGACTGATGTTTTACCGCCGGAATACATTAAAAATGAAGAGCTTTACACATTTCGCCTGGCGAACGGTGCAATGTCATCGAAAAGATTGGCAGATATCGCAAGATGGCCGACGGGCGACGAGTTGGGTCTGAACGTCTCCCAGATGCAAGCCTTCCAAACTGCATTGCTGCGAGAATTTGCCGTAATCCAGGGACCACCCGGAACCGGCAAAACTTTCATCGGTTTGAGAATCGCGGAGGTGTTGCTCAATAATTTCGATTTTGACAGTTCGCCCATGTTGGTTGTATGCTATACGAACCACGCTCTCGATCAATTCCTCGAAGGAATATTGAAGTTTACAGACAGTATCGTGCGAATCGGAGGGCAGTCCAAGAATGAGAAAATGGACGTGTATAATCTTAAAAATTTAAGAAGTCGCATTGGGAACAGCACCTATGCTAAAAACAACAAAGTGATATACGAAACGCGACAAAAAACCGAGCAATGTATGGGTAGAATCAAACGATTGGAAGAAGACATTGAAATGATCCAATCGAAAGAGCACGTTATAAATGCTTCTACCATTTTCCATTTTATTCCTGAGCTGAAAAAACAGTTTGCGCAATGTTATAAATCATCTTCAAAGGATGTAATTTTGGAGTGGCTGCTGGAGAATAAGAATGTCTCGCAGCCGAATCGAGAGCCGCACAGACCGAGAAAGAAGCAACTGGACAATGAAGCAGTCAAGTTCGACTTATTAGCCCTTGAGGAGGCTCTTGAAGACATCGTTTACGATGACCTAAATTTGGAAAACTTAATGGACATAAACGTCCTTTCTACTGTCGCATTAAGCTTTTCGGTGAAAAACGAGAACGACGTGGTCGAACACATGTACCAAACATTGAATGAGCTGGCAGAAGAAACACCTTCTGCTAAGATAGATGCTGGAATGCAAAGTATAAATCGAAATTTAATTAAAAAAATTGAGAAACTGGAATACGTAATGGTGAGAAAGTTTTTAATTATTAAATCTTTATTGAGAAGTATAAATGCCTATTACACTATTGGTAGGTTATTCACTTATCTTTCTGTATAAAAATTCAGGCTGGTACGAGGTCTGTTCAAAAAGTATCACGAATTTTGTGATTTTTCAAAAATTATTTATTTATTCATGAATATCTATTTTGTCCCATTGAATGTAATCCCCACCAGATGTTATACACGTGTGCCAACGTGTTTTCCAATCCTCGAAGCACTTCAATAAATCATTTTTGTAATCTTGTTCAGCTCCTCCTTCGATGCCGTCTTTTCTTCAATTTCTGAGTCTGGCATCATGAGTTCCTGACACAGGGTAGAATGGTCAATAAGGAATATTACCTGCAAGTTTATGCGCAATTTGCGCGAAGCAATCCGCCAGAAACGCCCGGATTTGTGGAAGAACAAAAATTGGCTTTTGCACCATGATAACAGCCATGCTCACACATCGTTGCTTGTGCGCAAAGTTTTGGCCAATAACAACACACTAATAATGCCGCAGCCACCGTATTCCCCAGATCTGGCCCCCTGTGACTTTTTCTTGTATCCGAAACTGAAGAGGCCTATGAAAGGACGACGCTACGCTACGATTGAGGAGATAGACGGCATCAAAGGAGGAGCTGAACAAGATCACACAAAATGATTTTTTGAAGTGCTTCGAGGATTGGATAAAATGTTGGCACAAGTGTATAATATCTGGTGGGGATTATTTTGATGAGGACAAAATAGATATTCATGAATAAATATTTTTTTTTTGAAAAAACACAAAATTCACAATACTTTTTGAACAGACCTCGTATGTTTGTGTTTGCAAAACATGTAAAGTAGACGGTCAATGGACTAGAAATTTTGACACAACGCACATGTTTTATAGTAAAATATATTTAAAAAAAATTATTTTAAATAAACAAAAATCTTTATACATAAAAATTGAGCCTGCATGTGTTTGTGCTCGCAAAACTCGAAAAGTAGTTGGTTGATTGACTTAAAATTTTGACACAACTAATAAGGTCTATCCATCGCCATAAACAAAACCGTGAAAAAACAAAGTTGATTCCTAATTCCGCCAAACTACTGTGGCATTTGCGTCGTATACGTTGCGTACGTGGGACTAGTGTGTCTGTACCCTTAGACAAGGAAACGTCATATCACCAGCGGTATATAGATATGCCTTCATATACAACTAGAGCTGTCAACTACAACGGGCGAACCCGTCACCTCAGTAAATTTTAACGGTATTGATCGTTATGTCTCCCGTGAGGTGAGTGCAGAAGATTTGGGGCGAAAAACAATGCACAGTCTAGCTACGCCACCTTCCCGTCAAAGGCCAACGCCTTACGGCGAGGCACCGGGAAAGGCACACAGCGGGCGACCTCGCCCCCTGACTACCAGTTTGGAAGGATATCTCAGTCTGGAATTAATCTTCAGTGTACTTCCTACCTACAGACTGGTTGCAGGATTGAGGTCTCTTGCACGGTTCTCTCCCTTATGAAGCGGTGATACGGTGTCTACCTATTCTATCGCGGACCACCGCATCCTTTGCCCGGCTTATTCAGCTGGGATTGGGTGGCCGAATGGTCGTTTCAAGAGCAGTTGCCATAAGGTTAACAACCACCCTCGCTCTATAGGAAAAAATACTGTTCCCAGAGTCCCCCAGCTGTTAGTCGGAGTGCACAATCGATTGGCTGACGTCGCACGGTGTGCAAACCGTCCAGGAGCGCCCGAAGGTTGACTCCTAAAGGAGAGTGAACCGCAGGCCAGCGTCCTACCCTGACTCTCCTTTCTGCGTGGAGGCCGCCGGATGGGTGTTGACCCTTGAGTATGACCGACCTGACCTGAACGAATAGGTCTTTGTGGCCAACTCCAACGGCACCTATTAGGTCCCCCTCAAATACAAATAAGTTGGCTCCACATATCCTTTGCTCGTAAATCATGTGACAGAGAGAGCAATAAATTGAACAGTATGCGAGAGAATAGCACACCAATATTCTTCGCGGCAGCTCTCACATCGGAAACGTTCAGCTGTCTGCCAGCGGACTGCGACCAAACTACTACTGGCCGGCTTTCAGTAGTTGTTTTGAAGTGGTCGATTTTGAGCGCAAAGCCTCATCTATACAATAATATATCAATACACATTATGCGCTTATTTTGGATTAATACAAGTGCACGGTGTCATTACGCTATACAATACTCTGGCACCTCTTTTTCAGCGCGCCAGGGCTGGATCGTGACAGATAGGTATTTAAAATACGTATCTAAAATATATTTAAATATTATCACTACAAATTTTACACTATGTATATACTAAATACTGTTTTGTATACAGGGTGAGTTTTAATTAACCGGTATCCTTAAAGGGGGGTGGATCAGTACGAGCTAGTATAATAGTTGTGCCATAAAAACATTACACTGGTTTTAAAAAAAATACAATTTATGCACAAATGGCGGACTTATCGCTAGTCAACCATTGAATATAGCGATAGCATTGCTATAGCGATATCTCACAGTCAACTAATAATAATATTTAAATTCAATTTTAATTTATAATTATGGTTTAAAGTTTTATTGTAAATTAATTTAATTTTTCGCAGTAAAATAGAACACTTGCTGGGTATTGTTCACGCACTTTGAAATAAGATTTACCTTCAATACGTGTACTTAAAATGTTTTAAAATATATAATACAAAAATTTAGGTCATAAAGATTCGCAAAAAATGGCCGCTTTTCATATATGGCATCTGCAACTTAAATTTAACCTTTATAAAACTATGAGCTGCGTAAGTGAGGGCCTAGTGACTACTTCACAGCTTTAATTCTTTCTAAATCAATTACTGCACTTCAATATGATTATAAGCTGTACAAGGGTGGGTCTTGTAAACAATAAAGTGTAAACCTTTGGTGGAGTAAGCTTTTATTTTGTTTGTCATATAAAAGTTATTAATTCGACTACTATACAGCTGTCAGTTATAAAATGGTTATAAATAAGTATCCTTTATAGCGATTATACCACCCTTATTCGACTTAAAGGCCTATACAGCTAAACCGCTGTATAACATAGCTGAATAAGGGCTTATATAGAAATGTCAAGATGCCATTACCATTATATCGATGGCCATTACTCGCTCGTTATACACTGGCGAGTGAAAAAACGGGCCACCTGCAGAATTGAAAGTTTTAAATACTTGGGTCATAAAATTGTGATGCAGAAACTTTAATGTGTTTCTTAACTATTCTCTAAACTTCTCAAAAGAGTACCTAGCAATATACCTGATCGACAATACCGGCAGTAAAAATGCATTTCGTAATGGCCGCAGGTAAAATCCCATTTCGCTTAAAAGGATTTAGAGATGCAAAATCATCGTTTGTTTTAATTTAGTTAAGTTTGAGCTTTCAAACGTTACACTACGACGATAAGCTTCAATCCTACAACAAGACGACGATCAGTGATATTTGAAATATGGCTCTGGCCGAAGCAGAAGTTGCCCTTTATAATCAGGTCAGGTTATTGCCAGGCTACAGGTGGCAGATAGTGAACAACCATCCGATATGATGGTTAGCTGTGAATATACTGATTAAACAGCCCCCGACCATACAGTGGCAAGAATCTTCGGGGGGTTAGCCATTAAGATTGCGACATGGAATGCTCAAATTGTTCCGCGCCGCAACATCGCGGGCCCAAGTGGCCATAATGACCGACGACCTCCGATAGCAGATTTCACTTTCAGAACAAGCTATATCTTTAAAGCTGAAGTCGTTATTTCAATCAACAGTTTAAATTTAAAAAAAATCGTAAAGCAAAAATCAATCAAGCCCAGTATCACAGTCAGAAAGTAAACACGAAATCACATGAAAACAGAAGAAACTCAGAACACCCCAAAGTAAAACCATTCATTATTACACTGTATAATCAATGGTAAAACGAAGGAATGACAACTATCCAGGCGAAAAATTTTACCTGCCATCTGAGTATCTATCTTTGCATGCTTGTTAAATGTGTCTCTTTCATCCATAAACATGTTTAGACAACACAAACGTAAAACAAGAATACCGACGGCCCATGCGCCAAATCTTACCTTACACCCGCACACTGATCTATGTCCATCTTATGTACTTATCAGCTATTTCTTATTCGTCCATAAACTTATTTACCGCTTTAGCTTCGGGACAACACAGTCCACTGTCTAGCTACGCCAACTCACCTGTCAGAAACCAAGGCGCTGGGAAGTACCCTCGGGGCCACCTTACCCCTGACTACCAGATTTGGCAGGATTTCTCCGTTCCCCAGTCTGGTCGCAGGTTGCTCGCATGACCTCTACCTGACTTGAGCGGTTATTCAGTTCCGCCCGAGGTATTCCTATCCGCGATTTTATGATCCCAACCGCCTTCGACTGCAGGAATACAACAGTGGCGGAAGCTCACAGCGGCCCTGACAGAGGGGCTACCAGATAGGAGTTAAACTGTAGTTGGGCAGGCCAGATGACAGATGATGGTTTTAGGGAGGCTGTCTGATATACCTATGGCTGATTGCGGCTACATCTCGGGGTTTTGATGACCCTTCCCTGGTCAGGGCGTATGCTTAGATGCTTTTTCCTAGTTGGATGTGTGAAGACGACTCACGTTCAGAGCTGGATCAGCGTTCATAATGGAGCTTTTATTTTTCAGGCGTGTCTGTCGACATACGCATCAAGCAGCAGTGCAGTAAATAGTAATTTGCAACTGCGTGAGCTTACCAATGAACAAAGGTGGACTCTTTACTTCCAGTGGTTAAACAAAATTGCAGAAATCTTGTCATGTCAAACATACCAGTTACAGGTAAAATACACATTGAATTTCTTTTGTTACAAGTTTTAATAGAAAGAGATTATCAAAATATACATACCAGTTGATAGTAGTTGAGCTTGATGATGATAATTGAATTTGGGGTGAGTTTTCAGTAGTCTGACATCTGCACTTAGCTCTCCATGTGGAGTCTTCGTGGATACAGATGCAATCGAAAAATGCACTAGGAATAGTAAGAAGTTATTATTTAAAAATAAACTTTATATTATTATAGTCGTACATTTTAATAAAATTTATAGTATTTATTTGTTCTGTAAACTTCATGTTACGACATTATATATTAAATTTATTTCTATGATCATGTTATTTCGATATTTTTGAATATAATTATAAGTTTAATTTTACTTCCATTACCAATTACCGTTTTATTTATATATTAAATTTATTTCTATGATTATGTTTTTTGATATTTTTGAATATAATTATAAGTTTAATTTTACTTCAATTACTAATTACCGTTTTATTCTTTATAATTTTTGTCTGTTTTATCTTCATTCTATATGAGCATATGAACAAATCATCACCATACATGGACTCATATTAGTACGAGATATGGCCTAGTTAGGCATGCTCTGCAATGAAAACAAATAAAATGTGTTTCTTTTATGAATGAATGAATTATTATTATTAATATTAAATAACTGTAATTCTTTTTCTGTTTTAGGATAACTACAAGAAATTATCAATGCAGTATGAAGAATTGTTAATGATGAATGACCGGGAATTATTAAAAGATTTCAAGTTAATCGGTATTACAACAACAGGAGCGGCGAGGCTACAGCCGCTTTTGCGTTCTCTTAAGTCTCCGATAGGTCTGTTAAATTAAAGTATTTTCAGTTCTTTGTGAAATCTCGGACAATTCCAGTAAATAGGGTCACATACAGTGTCTGGGGGCAGAATTCTGTCAGTAATTATTGATTTTAAGTCGTTATGTCTATTATAAAATTGTTCCTTTCGAACCTCATGCGATAAAATCTATTTTTCTTATTATAGCAAGTTGTTCACGTGCCCGTGTTGAATGGACATGCCGGTTACGGGACCACGTCATAATCGAGTAAAGATATCGCGGCTGTTTATTGCGTACTACCTTGAGTACAAGGGTCGCAAGATGGAGCTGCCTTCTTTTACTCATATTCAACATGGAAGCTTTCGCAAGGAATGGTGACACATGATGACGTGGAGGAATCCTAAAGCAAAATCTTGCGCAGGCATTTTGCAGTCTCTGAAGTCTCCGCTCAGTCTTCCTATATAGACAGGGGCCGTACACACAGTCGCCATAGTCCATTACAGACAATATAAGGGCATTTACAAGTAGTATTCTGATTCTGACGCTGAGGTACTCCCGAATTCTGTATACGGCCTTTAGACGTGAGAAACCCCACCCAACGCTTTTGCTGACATGTTCCTCAAACCGTAATTTTCCATCAAATAGAATACCCAGATTTTTAGCCGTAGTGACCAGTGGTATTGGCAAACTGTCCACCATTATAGGAAGAGAGCCATAGTTAGCAATTTTAGTCCTGCCCTGTTTCGACCCAATAATCATAAAACATGACTTCGAAAGGTTGATTTGTAAGCCATGTTTATTGGACCAAGCGGATAACCTTTCAAGATCGGCATTGATTAGGCTGACTGCTGAAAATGGACAATTCGTGTCTATGGAATGCATTAATTGAGTGTCGTCGGCATATAGATGATAGCGACAGTTTTCAAAATTTGCAGCTATGTCAGAAGTATATAGTGCAAATAAGACCGGGCCCAGTATCGATCCCTGTGGTACGCCTGTTTTAACTTCACGAAGAGAGGAAATCGATTGACGGCCAGATACATCTTTCAAAATTACTTTTTGAAAACGCTCTGACAGATAACTACGTATCAATTTGCATGCTGACCCAGAAAAGCCTAGATGTAAAAGTTTTGCCACCAGAAGAGAGTGATCCAGAGAATCAAAAGCCTTGCTGTAATCTAAAAGTATGAGGGCAGTTGCTTTGCCTTTATCCATGTTGGATAGATATAAATTTGTGACGTGCGCCAGCGCAGTAGAGGGGCTATGATTGCGGCGAAAGCCAGACTGGTAATCAGGAAGCAGATTATTTTTCGCGATAAAAGGAATCATTTGTGAATAAATCGCCTTCTCCAGGATTTTTGAAAAACAAGGAAGAATACTGATAGGGCGGAGATCTTTAAAACTAGAAACAGGTGTTTTCTTTGGAATCGGGCGAATCAGTGAAATTTTCCACTGACGTGGCACTTGACAGGTTTCGATGCACTTGTTTATTATAGCGGTAATGTACTCAATTATATATGGCAAACAGATTTTTAACATTTTGATAGAAATGCCATCATTCCCAATCGCATTTGAGCTAATTTCATTTATATATTTCGTGACTTCCCTGTAAGACACCTTATTAAACTGCAAGGTATTGATGTTGCGTAAATTAGGATACATATTGTAATACTGAATAGAATCTACGTCCGCTTTTAAAATTTTTGAGTTGTCAGAGAAATATACATTTAACGACTGTGCATCGAAGTTTGGTGGCAAGGCGCTATCAAAAGAGTTTGCATTTGTCAGGTGATTGATTTTTTTCCATAACATTTTGCTATTTTTTAAATTAGTATTAACATGATGAGAAAAATATTCACTCTTCGCCCGCTTACACAAACTATTAATATAATATCCAGTCTACGAACCGAAAATTCGGTTGAAAAAAGTCATAGTTGCGTAGAAATAATTTGTTGAATAATAAAAAATATATATTCATATTTTTATTTTGAATATTCTACTGATAGCAAACGGTAAAGGGAAAAGCCGGTCTCGTTATCCAGTTGCTAAGCGCATTTTGCAGTAAACTGACGACAGGTAAAACAAAGTTGCGTAAATGCAGTTATATCCTCTCGCTAATTTCCCACCCTTCAAAATGGTTTTTTCACGCAACCTCTTTCTGCGATTTTGGATAGTGATTATTTCAAAGAAACGAACTATTCGGTTTAAGCCCATATTTGGTTTAATATTAACTGGATATCTGATATCCAGTTCAACTAGTTTTCACTCGGCTTGGATATTAAATATGGAGAATCGTGTTTAAATGTGTTTGTTTTTTTTTATAGTGATCGCTGAAGAAGCTGCTGAAGTATTAGAATCACACATTGTGGTATCGCTTACTGAGTTTTGCCGACACTTGATTCTGATAGGTTAATATAATCATTTTGCTTTTTTGTTTTATTCGTTTTATGCTTTGAGAGACCCTCGCCATTTTATTATATTTGATTGTCCCAGGCGATCATAAGCAGCTGCGTCCGTCAACCGCCGTTTACCGTTTAGCCAAACATCTGAATTTGGAGCTTTCGCTGTTTGAGCGAATGGTGACCAATGGTGTTCATTGCAGCACTCTGAAAGTGCAGCATCGAATGCGCCCAGAGATCTCGTGCCTCATCTCGCCCTCTATTTATGAAGACCTGGAGGATCATGCGTCTGTGACGGACTTCCCCAACGTCAGAGGGATGACCAAAAATATTTATTTTATCAATCACAACTCTCCTGAGGACCAGGTATTTTAATTTTTTTTAAATTATGTTTTTGTACAACAGTAGAGTAATAATAATATAAAATGTTTTGTTTGATTAAACATATTGGTGAGTTATTATACTTGACCTCTTATGTGCCCTATATCCTATAGGGTATGGAAAACTACTAGTAACACCACTTTCTTTTACCCTATAGGGAATGGCGGATGACAAGCTTTTTGTAGAATTTTAAGCTAGTGTAGTGCGGAAACCCGTTTGAGGTAATACGTTGCTTCTGGTGTCCTTGTAAAGAGCTCGCTGAGCACTTTTGAGGACCTAAAGTGAGACAATAAAATAGTCACCGGAATATAAGTGATAACTCTTATGTTGAAAATTGCAAAATAAAGGTGTCATCTCATATGATTCCTAAATATGCTCGGAATTATAGAAAACGCCAGTCAGGCAAGATTGCATCAAAAGGAACGTAATAATCCTAAAAAGTCCAGTGCTGAGCAAATGCTAGAGCTACCACAGCGTCTAAATAAAAATGAGAAAAGAAGGCAAGGCGAATGAATACGTTGCTGGTCCATTTATTTTCAATATACTATACGCAATTGACATTTTCGCAAAAGCAACTGCCGCAATGTCCGAAAATGCGTATATTCTTTTTAACTCTTGCAAGAATTTTATCAAATGGTTGAAGGGGATCATAGAATATGCCTAGCTATACATGAGGGGGAATTGTCCTGTGAACACCACTAACAACAGATATAACTAAACCCTAATAGTTCTGTGTAGTATTTACTTCTGCACACACTTCTGCATTCTCCATACTGAGGCGAAATGAGTGGCAATTTCTAATTAATTAATATTTTTTTGTTCGTAGGTGGATGAAAGTGCGAGTAGGAAGAACCATCATGAAGCTGCTTTTTTGATAAAGTTAGCTAGATACATTATACAACAGGGCTATGAACCGAGCGATTTAACGATTTTGGCAACCTACACAGGCCAAATGTTTTATCTAATGGAAGTAAGGTTTTTGGTTTTCTTTTTCTTTCCAATAATCTGCTTTTTCTGAATTACTATTGTACATTCTTAGCTACTATGTTGTATGAATAGAAGAACGGTGAAAATTAATGTTACGGTTTGAACATGAAATCTTTGTATTTTCTTAAATGTAAAATATTATAAAAAGGTACACTATAATTTTAAAAAATAATATTGATATGGATTTCAAAGCTTAACCCCTGGGAGGCCAATAACGCCAATCGTTATTGGCCTCCCAGGGGTTGCGGTGGTTAACAGATGCACGCGTAACCATTTCGGCTGGCCTCCATGTATATTATATAAATATATGATATACATGACTTACTTCTGAGGTAACGAGAGGTAATTCATAAACCAAAAAAAAGTAATTTTTATACAAAATTGACCAAAAATTTACGGATCCGTTTTTGCGCGCAAAGGCTGGTTTCCCAAAGGTTAAGGAAAGCATTTACATCAGTGCATATTTGAATCTTGACATAAATGGCATTTCTGCCATAACAACAAAAAATCGATCGTGTCGATCTCCCTGCCGACCCCCCTTCCCCATGCCAACTTTCCCCCCATGCCACTCACTCCCCTATTGCCAACCCCCCCCTCCTCGAGTGCTAATTCATAGTAATTTGTAGTATTTTCCTAGGTATTAAAATGGTATTTTTCAAAAAATGATGTAGTATTTATTTTCCTAAATATGACGGACTTTAAATATTATTTGTGTTGCTTGTATACGACATATTCCAACCAAAATTTCGGGCCAACAAGGTATCTGTGTACCGAATTTAAAGTCTCTAAGTCCAATATCGATATTGAAGTATGACTAGCGCGCTCGGTGGACCGATTTCAACCAATCTTTTCAACTCTTGCCATGACCAAATGATGCCTTCATGCCAAATTTCAGCTCTATCGGATGAAGCGTTGGGTGCTATCGTTGAGGAATACATACACACAGACCAACAGACACACACACAAACTTCAGTCTGGAAATGGTCTTAATCATCTCGGGGAAGTCTAATAAATGTATATGGGCATTTCTCTGTAAGCTCGTACAGATCCCATACAAATGCCATGGCAATTTTTTTTAACATTTACCAAAAAACCATGTTCTATTTCAAAGAAAATTTACTATTATTTTAGTTAGATAAGGAGGCCCACTGAATTTATTCGTATTTTCCGACTTATTAGCGATTTTCCAAAAAAAGCCAGGGGGACTGCATATTTTGGTTAAATTTCACAATGTTTTCAAAACTGATATAAAATAGTTTTTTTAAGAACCTACCAATCAATTTAGACATAAATAATAAAACAATAAATTATATATAGAGATAATTAAAGTAATTAACATAAATATTATTCCCTACCAGGGGACTGTGTGTGGTAGAGGTCCAAACGAGTGTTCACCTCACAAATGACGCTCTGACACTAAACAAAATGGCATCTCGCCGCCGCATTCGGCAAGGTTGCCAACTTCAAAACAATTGCATTTCGTTTCTCTCAAAAAACGTTTGTAAACATTTTACAGTTTTTTTTATTATGGCTTTAAATTTTTGGCATGGGACTGTATGATTCTGGTGATAAAGTTTACAGGACTTTACTAAATAAATAAAATATGTAATGAGACCTTGTTGTACGAGAATAATATAATTTAATTATTTTTCTTTATGATATTAACTGCCAAATGTATCTCTAGGTGGGAATACAGTGATGGGGACAGCCAGGGGGGCTGTGTTTTTATAGCTTCTATCACCCCAGAAACAATTTAACCCTTGATATCGCGGGGTAAAAATTTAGTGTCACTTCTGCCCGGGACAGTTTTGCGCGTAAAGTCGATGGCCTTGAGAAAAAACGACCATAACTTTTAAACTACTGCTACTATACGGATCGTAAAAAGAATAACTGTAAAATTATCACATTGAAATTTGAAATATAAAACATTTATAACATTATCTCGTAAAACAATTAAGATAATAATGAATAAATATTACAAAGTTAGCACAGCGCGGAGCGCCCTAACGAATATTGATTAGATACCATTTTAGGCATTTGTAAGCGTTTAACCAACAATGGTTAGCTCAAATAGAAAGGGTTAAAATAGTTATATGGTTCTAAAAACAATGGGCCTGTAAAGTTTCGAGATTAAAGTTTCATTAGGAGAATCATTTTTAAAATAATTCAATTACTTTTTGAAAAAATGGGTCGAGACCCACCGACTAGCCGATCCACCAACTGGCCGACCCACAGACCGACCGATCGGCAGACCCACCGACCGGTTAACCGGCCGACTGCTCAACTAATTTACATCCATTTTCTTTAGTATATCTCTGAAAAAAATGCTTTTACAAAAATACTCAGATTACAGCCAAATGCACATTTTTTTGCTTATTCCATGTAGGTAATATACATAAAATTTGTTTGCTCCCTTTTATTATATGGCTGTAGAATTGCAGACAAAACTTCGCTCAGAAGAGCTCTGAAATGGTTTGTCATTACTACATGAGAATGTTTGTTTGTTCCAGCTTCGAGGGGACTACCCTATTTTAAAAAATGTCCGAATCACCGTAGTGGACAACTTTCAAGGGGAGGAAAGTAAAATCATTTTGCTGTCGCTTGTGCGCAGTAACAAGGAGGCAAATATTGGCTTTCTTAAGACTGAAAATAGAGTCTGCGTCGCTTTGTCCCGTGCGAAAGAAGGTGATAACAAAATAGTAGTACCTACATACATTATAATTTTTTTGATGCTTTCGCTTCTTTGTCAAAAGCGCACAACTCTAGGTGGTTGCATTTGGTTATTATTAGTCTCTAGCCTGGAGTATTCCTCTTTTAAAATTAGCTGTTCCCTGTTAAAAAAACTAATAAATAAATTCTATGGCCTCGAAAATGACATCTGGAACAAGTGCCTACATGCATTATAATTTGTTTGATAGCGCACAGCTCTAGATGGCTGCATTTGGTTATTATTAGTCTATCCCGGAATATTCCTTTTGTAGATTAGCTATAAGTGTAAACTAATAAATAAATACCTAGGTCTCAAAATTGCCGTCGTCTGGAACGGTTTCACTGCTCATTTCTTGTTATGATGCTCAGTAGCGATGGGTCATTCCGGGCCGGGCCGGGCCGAAGCTTATTCCGGAGTACATTCTATTAGCAAAGAGCAAATCCAGAAAGCGGTTTATATCTACTATCAACTACGTTCTATCTACGTCAACTGTCACATCGACATGTCACCATTCCAAGCAGTCGTTTACTAGACCCCGGGTCACAAGTGCTCCTGGAATGATCCATCGCTCGCCTCTTCGAACCACGTGCAGCGAGTTTGAATATTGCCTATTAATAATAACAGATACGAGTTTTATTGGTGAGCATAACTAGATTTATATATCAAATGAAATTCAGTCGATGGCACCAGATTTTGATATTTTTAGTGCCAACCCTCACTTGTTTAAATTGCAGGCTATTAATTATTTATTCTTATATGATAGCTAGTATTACAAGTGTCATTCTATTTGTATGATTATGGTGATATCTTTATTACTTTTATTTTTCAATGCCTTAGTTTTACCATAATGTTGATTGGCAATACCTAATTGAAAACAAATAAATAAATGAATCATGTAAATAATTTGGAACATTAGTTTTTAAAAAAAAGGAACCCGGAGAGATCAGTTTAATTTTAATGGAGGAAATAGATTTCTTTCGGGCAGAGAACTGGGGGTTCGGAACCCATATTTATACAGATAACCATAATTATTGCTGGACACATTGATCCTCCAGAAGTAAAGCATTTTGTTTTATGAATTTGCAACACCGTTTTTATTTTTTCCATTGTCTCACACCAATCACGACTGGCAACAAACTTGTCACAATAAAACGTATATCTTTTAGGATTTTACATGATTGGAAATATGGCAAATCTTACTACAAGCAGTGAACTATGGGTTAAAATCAATAAAACCTTAGAACAACAGCATGCCGTCGGGAAATATATCACACTTCAATGCGAAATTCACAGAGATGTGTTCACCAAGGTAAGCATCAATGGCATTTATTGGGTAAATAACTTATAAATTATTTTTGAATGATCTGAACTTTTTGACAGGTATGCGAACCAAGCGACTTTGATCCGATAGCTGAGGGCGGATGCACTAGAATGTGCAACAGCTCCCTGGATTGCGGACATAAATGCGGCAGCATCTGTCACTCGGTGGATCGGTCGCACCGCGAATACCGATGCAAGGAGAATTGCACAAGGTGACTTATTTTAGTATTGAAGTTTAAAAGAAAATCCTACAGGTCTTCCTTTTATTCTCACCCTTTAAAACTTGAGTTTTATAGGTGAGTGATTGACGTTCTACTGATTCACTCACACCTGCTGCTGCATTGACCCATACCACACATCATCTTAGTTTTCTGGATAGACTTTTTGATAGTTTCTAAAAGGTGATCCAGTTGATCCTGATCGGATTGCTTTCCGCCTTCATCTTAATGTCCACCAGCTGATATTTATTATTTCAATATTTTATTTATTTTGATGATTTTTATTCTCGTTTTTTTTAAAAACTATTTCTTCTTCTTTTGAACATGGTTTCCTCTGCAGCAACGTTCTATGGGAAACCCAATTTCGGTTTCGGTTCTTTGTGAAAAAGCTAAGGTCTTAACTGAGAAGCTTGGTTGTTCAAAGCAAGTAACTTCTGGCTTTTTTCTTTAAAAATAGTTTTTTGCTCCTATTTTCAACATACATACAGTAATTTATTACAATAGACAACCTTTTTCAATCCGAATGGGGTCCGGTCCCAATTGATTCGGTTAATTGGAGTTCTACTGTATTTGATTAACTCTTATGTTGCCTTGTAGATTATAGAAAACCACTAGTAACCCTATGGCCGTGTACCTATGAGCTGATTCCTCAGGATCAGATTCCACTAAATTTACTGCCAGTATGCAATTAATGCATAACAAGGATTTTTTTATTTTCAACCCCACTGGATAAAAAAGGGGTGAAATTCTGTAATATGGAAAATTCTAACTGCTGAGGCTACAGACATCAGAATTCATATTTAAGCTACTCATTTCAAACGAAAAAAAACAGTTTTTTCATTATCACCCCAAAAAGGGGTGAAATAAGGTATGAAATTTTGTATAGAGTTACCCTATCCATTTGATCTTGGTACTCGAATTTTTGCACAAGGCTTTATTTAATAGTGCACGGAAGCACTAAATAAGGGTTGTAAAATACTCAACCCCGTACAGGATAAAGAAAAGGGTGAAATTCTGTAGTATGGGAAATCGAAACCGCTATAGCTACAGACATCAAAATGTATATTTAGGCTACCCATTACAATTGAAAAATAAAGACATTCCAAGTTTTTTTTTCAAAATCAACCCTTAGGGAGTTAAGAAAGGCTATGAAAGTTTGTATGGATATACCCAAACTGCTGGATCTTGAAACTCAAAGGCTTCATTTGATAGTGGATGGAAGCACTAATAAGGGTTTTTTTAAACTAAACCCCCACGGGGTGAAAGAAAGGGGTGAAATTCTGTAGTATGGAAAATCGAAACCGCTGAATCTACAGACATCAAAATTTTATATTTTAGCTACTCATTACGAATGAAAAATACCCATATTCACAGTTTTACCTTGCTTCACTGTTTCGTCAATCTAAGAGGAAAATACATTATTTAAATTATTGAACTATCTTTGTATAAGTAGTGTCTGAAAAGGCAAATACTTGATTCGAAACTCCAGGCGAAGCGGTGGGCATCAGCTAATGTTTAAATAAACAAACTGATAGCTACGTATGAAAGCTACTTTAATAAGTTAGTATATAACGGTAGCTAAATGAAATTCATCCTTTATGGAAGCGTGCTGTTGCATCTAGCTACACAGCACAGGTCACTGTTTCGCTCTGAAATTTTACATTCTTGGCTCACAACAAAAGTGTTTTGTTACATATGTATCTTTTGAATGATTTAAAAGCTGTTATCTCTTACTTCTCTAAATTCACACTTGCGCGAGAAACCACTTATTTTTTAAGGTAATGAGGAGGAACATCTATCCTAAACCTAACATAGTCAGTTGTTATCTAGCGAAATTTTTTAGAACCTGCAAGAGAGAGCATCCGTGTCTGCTGATGTGCTGGATGGATTGCGGACCGTGCAAAGTCAACATCACAAAGCACCTGCCCTGCGGTCATAACCAAAAGACACCATGCCATATTAAATCAAAAGATGTGAAGTGTCTGACGAAGGTGGAAGTGGTATTGGAAGAGTGCGGGCATAAGGTATTTTTTTCTACATTAACATTTGAGAAGGCAGCTGTTATGTTAGCTCTGTGAATAAAACTTAAAAATATGTCTTAAATATAATAATCCTTGTGTAAAAGTTGTATAGCAGTGAACAGGGAACCCATTGCAGTGTTTTCCCAGTGAAACCCTGTAGTGTTTTCCCAGTGAAAATCTTTACCATGAAAGTTAATGAAATCGAAAAAAAATATTAAAAACCGTACCCGCAAGATAAACCAATTCCGTTTTTTTTTGTTGATTAAATTTTTAATAAACTGAAATCCTAATAAAAGAAACTAGTAATAGTATGTAATAAAAAGACAATCTGCCCGAAATACGAAAAGCAAATTCCGAATTTTGATAACAAAAACTTAAAAATCACATGCCATGGTTGCAACCGCATAATGTGTCAAATGCAGTGGTGTTCTGTGAACTTTCTCCATTTTCTTGTTATGGTTGTGGTTGCAATAGATAGAGAAGCTTCCAGGCTGTGCTACCTGGAAAGAATGATTTCGGGACGGGCTATCGTATTATTGTTATTGTATTGTTTTTGGAGGTCAAGGTCAACCCCTTGTGTATCCTCCGAAATCCTACATTACACACTTCCACTACATGTACAATTCATTTGCAGTAAGCCTCAAAGTCAATAAAAATATAGGATCTAATAAAAATGTTACGGGAGTGCATTTTTTTTGCGCCCAAGTGAAGTCTCGAAAAATAGGCAACAAAAACAGATAAAAAAACTGCTTTTAAAGCGGCAAAGGCATACGACGCACACTCTGGCCAAGAGCCGAAGTTCAGGCAACTGAATAAAAATAATAGGACACCGGTCAGGGTGTATTTTGCGCGGAAAAGTTTGCTGTCATTATCTGTGTTTACCAACCTAAAAAAATGTATCTGGTGAAATAATTCCATTTTATTGCCATTTTAGTAAATGCATAAAAACTTTCCTGAGAGCGGTCCGCTCAAGGCATATTTTACGAAAACTCTCTGGAGATCCGCATCTGGGCAGTTAACCCCTCAGCGTTGCCGACTAGATATGCAGCTCAATACCTTATGTACCAAAATGGCAATAAAAATTAGGTTTTGTTCCCTGGACTGATTTTATTGTGTCCGTAACTATTGATAACTAGATGACCCGGTGAACTGTCTTTCTATTTGGTGTCTATTTGGTGTCAGCTGTCTTTCTTTCAGCCTTCATTTTATTTTTATGGTCGCCTGAACTTTTGGCGATTGCTGAGTGTATATTGCTCACTGCTGTCAATTTAGAACAAGGTTTTTTCAGTTTAATTTAAGAGAAAAATAAGCGGTAGTTCTTCATATCAATTAGTTTATTTTACACTAGCTGCGCCCCGCGGTTTCACCCGCCTGGTGATGGAAAATTTTGATAATGATGATAGAAAACTATATATCTTTATAAATTATAGCCTATGTGTTATTCTGATGTGTAAGCTATATTATTGTAAAGTTTCATCAAAATCCATTCTGTTGTTTTTGCGTGAAAGAGTAACAAACATCCATACATACATTCTTACAAACTTTCGCGTTTATAATAGTAGTAGGATTTAAAGTCATTCTTGTAAAATAAGAAAATATCGCAACTATATTTAGAAAAACTTGCATATCATAAACATTTAAAGCTGTCGGTTGCCATAATATTAAGGGCCTCAAGCTTAAAGATTATATTCACAAATTTCCAAAATCGACTTCTGGGGAAGATAATCCACCTATTTTGATTATTCTACAATATACTGAAAGGGTGTTACAGTCGTTAAGTAAATTACATGTCTACGTATTTATAAAAAGATAAACCATACTATTTTTTCCATATTTGGTATTACTAATTGGTTAAAATGCCTCTCTCCTGTAAAGTAATTTTTTGTAGATTCGACTTGTCAGCTTGAGGTCCACGGTATGAGTTTTATTGATCTATTTTTAGTTGCGATTTGCCACAGCGGTGAAGTCAATATAGTGACCGACTGTCACCTGACAAACAATTTAATTGTTGCATTTTACATTTAGGTTATTAAAGAATGTCATCGACCGATTAATACTGTAGGATGTACATATCCTTGCGAAGATCGACTGCCGTGCGGACATACTTGTGTTTGGAATTGCCATAAAAAGAAGGACCCAGATCATTTAACAGTGAGTGTGCAAAAGTAATGTCTGTAAAATGAATTTTCTTATAATATCTTTAAATTTTCAGTATAAATGTTACAAGGATTGTCAGCGTAATATGCAAGGTTGCTCCCTGGAGCATAAATGTCGTGAGAAGTGTTCCGAGGAATGCCCACCTTGCACAGTAAAGGTACTTACATATTCAATATTTTTTATACAAATCTATTATATTTCAAGCCCTTAAAATAGGTAGCAAAGTCGTCAGTAGGTTGGTAAAGCCCTGGTAGTGATTTGCAATTTATCGCAAAGTATTTATTTTATTTTAAAAATCTACAAAATGTTATTATATTTTAAGGTGATGAAAAACCGGGACGGTTGCACACATAAAGAAGAAGTGCTCTGTAATGTAAACATCAATGATGAACCTTGCAAGAAACTTTGTAAAAGGGCTATTCCCAAATGCGGCCATCATTGTAAGAAAAAATGCTCCGAGACATGCGGAGGCTGCACTATTGAGGTAAGTACGTAATTATATTCATGCTCAATTGTTCTCATGTCGGGCAAAAATAATTATAAATTACAATTACTCTTATCAGTCTGACTGTATGAGAACCAACTTTATAAAGCTTTGTAAACGAACATATATGCGCATTATAAAATTACCTTTATTTTTTAGATCGACAAAGTTCTCCCGTGTGGCCATACTGGTAAAATCCTCTGTGGACGTGACGGAGACGAACGTTATCCACTGCCTAATTGCAAAGAACTGATGCAGCACGGCTTCCCTTCACCCTGTGGTCATAAATTTCTAATACCATGCTACAGGGCTAATTTTGTCGTTGCTATCGATCAAACCATTGGCAAGTATTTACTCTCGATATCACCACCAGAAAATGTATTAACGAACGATAAATTAATTTCTAGCCGAACGACCTTCTGATGAAGAATTACTGTCTTATTGCAAAGAAAAATGCAACGTCGAAATGGTTTGTGGCCACAATTGCGCTGGCGACTGTAGCACATGCTACCAAAAACGTGTTCATATACTATGCGCGGCAAAGTGTGGAAGGATGTTGGTATGCGGGCATATGTGAGTATTTTAAGTGCTAAATAATATAATTCTTTTACAGGGTGAGTTTTTAATTAGTGACATCCTTGAAATGGGTGAACCAGTACGAGCAAATAAGCAAATTTTGACAACAAATTGTTGAATCAAATAATATAATAAAATTATTGTAAAATTAAATTTTATTCCAAAGGATTTACGACAGTTTGAGAATCGATCAGTTGGTTTAATTGACCTTGGATGAAGGTCGTTGAACTCGGCGGCGTTCAATAACACAATAGTTGCAAAGCTAGGTTACAGATGGCCCTGCACTGTTATTATTGATCGATGTATTTTGAATATTTGAGACATTTACCACCACTTATTGAACCATTTCAAAAATGGAATAGACATTACAAATAAGACAGCCTAAAATGTACCTAATAGTTTAAAAAGCAGTAATGTAGAAGAAATCAATTAAAAAACACAGATTGCCATCTAGTTGTTCAAATGATTACTTTCAATGAGCTTACAATTACATATCACAATAGTCGCTTGAATAACCGATAGATGACAATAGTAAATTAGAATAAAGAATCTGTTTTTCAACTATTAGGTATACATGGTGTGTCCGTAAAGTAATGAGACTGGATATGGTAAAAAAAAAAATTGACCCGATCGGTCTTATTTATTTATTTATTTTATTTTATAGCAAACTTACAGATAGTAAATATATGAAACTAGTATTTTAAAACATATTCAAACGAAACTAATTTACTATCCTATGAATAGTTTGCAATGCTTGCATTACAAATTACCAGAAATAACATGAACACGTTGATAGTAGAGAAAAAAAATAATAAATCTAATAATAATATAAGGGTAAGAAAAGTAATAATTAAATAAGTTGTAAATATGGTTATTTGGATATAGCAAAATAGAAGTATGGGTTATTGGATAATAATATTTATTATACATAATATGATATAATACAATAGTATGTTATAATAAAATAATAATATAATAATCATATAATACAGTACATTAGGAAGGAAGTTAGTGAACTCTTAAGAAGTAGGAGATATGATCGAGTCTTTTATTAGATTAATGGAGTCATAAAATATGTCTAAGCCTTTACACGATTTATCAAAAACGCGACACATTCTGGTAAGAGGTCTATTTGACCCGATGTTGTTATTGCAAGCAACAACCGAAAATGTTTGAGAGCTCCTCGTTAGTCGCGGTGGCACACGAAATTGAACTCTTTCTAGACTAGCTGGGCTGTCTAGTCGATTGTGCAAAAGCTTATGGAGACACGTTACATCAGTTATAGTCCTACGTGTTTTTAAGTCTATTAGGTCGAAGTGAGAAAGCCTCTCTACATAACCTTTCAGAGTATTTCTTAGGCCACATTTATTCGACAGTATAAATGTGGCCTAAATGTCTTATGTTAGTAAAATTCAATAGTAATGAAATGAAATGAAAAAAACTTTTTATTGCACAATTAAAAGAAGGTACAATGGTGGACTTATCGCTATAAAACTATTTTTCAGTCAACCAACATGCTGATGTGAAAAGAAGGGTAAGCGAAAGTTAAAGTACAATAAGATACAATAAAATATAAAATGAAATTTTAAATTATAGCAAATATTATGCATTGTATGTGTATCTAAATCCAAAATCATATACATATATTAAACTGTAAATTAAACTGCCAAAACAAGGTAAGGAAAGGGAAGGGATAACGGAAAGGTTAGAATTTATAGTTCATATTTATTGTGAAAGTGCTTTTTCAATGATTGCATAAAGGTGGACAGCGAGCTAGCACCTTGGAGGAAGCTGATTCCACAGTCGAGCTGATTCCACAGTCGAGCATGTACGGAGGAGTATGAAAAATAGTTTGTTTCATGTTTTGGGATACGTAGATTATTATTCTGATTTGAACGAAGTGGGAGACCATGACTTCCTAACTCTGTAAAAGCCTCGTTGAGGTAGGGAGGGAGATGTAGGATTGTGTAGGATATTATATAGTAGTGAAAGAATATGCAAATTTCTCCGGTCCCGTATCCGAAGCCATTGCAGTTTTACTCGGTACTCGGAAACATGGTCATACTTCCGCAGATTGAAAGTGTTTCTTATGCAAACGTTCTGCAGACGCTCAAGCTTATCCAGGTTGTTCTCGGTGAGGTCCAGATATGCGACATCGGCTTAATCTAGCAAAGGCAGTAGCGGACTTTTAGCTATGGTCTGTTTAGTGCTTACCGGGAGGAATCTCTGCAACCGTTGAAGGCTATGAAAGCTATTATAGATTCGCCTGCTTTTTTAATTGATTTGTGCTTGCCAAGAAAGAGTCTCGTCCACGAGTATGCCTAGATTCTTAACGACTTTAGAATACCCAGTGACGTTGCCCTCGATTTCTACTTGTCGCAGAGACGACAGAGAAAGAGGAGACAATAATTGTTGAGAGCCAATTACAATCGATTGGGTCTTAGTGGGATTTACGACAATGCCATGACTTTTAGCCCAAGAAGATACATGGGTAAGAGCCGAGTTCATATCGAGTATGGCAGAGTCAATATCGTCCGGTTTTGTGTCAGACTTGAAGGTCATCAGCATAAAGGTGATACGAGGTGGTAAGATTCTCGGTAATAGGGCTGATAAATATAGAGAAGAGAAGAGGGGAAAGGACTCCTCCCTGGGGTACACCGGCATGGAGGTCGATCAGATCGGTGGAAGTGTCATCTGATTTAACACACTGTCGGCGCCCCTTCAGGTAAGAGTTAAACCACATTACTGCATCATCTGAGATGTTAAGAGAGGGCAACCGATTTAACAATAGATCAAAATCGACCATATTAAATGCGCTACTGAAATCTAAGAGTGTGGGAATTGTGAGTTTTCTATAATCCATAGCACATCTAATGTCATCAGTGACTTTGACTACAGTTGAGGTAGTGCTGTGACCAGGACGAAAACCGGACTGGAGAGAATTAAGAGCCGTATCACATATTTTTTCCAGAAAGGCAAGAAAAGTGGATTTTTGGCGTTCTAATTCCAAGAAATAAAGAGATTTCTACAAACTTTAATTACTGAATTACCTGGACCATTTCTTGATGTTGACCATAGCGGCCTTTAATTTTAGATGTAACGAATATTATTTACTTATTCAGCCCATTTTCCGAAAGTCGTTATTCGTAAAACGCTCGGAAGGCAAACTTTGAGCTCCTTATACTATTTTTTTTTATGTCCGTCATGTATTCTTGATGTACACTACGGCTTTATTTTTTCGTTTTTTGACCACATATCCAAGGTATACATTACTTACAATTACACAAAATTAAAAAAAAATCTTCCTGTATCATTCTAATTTTCTCAGAAATAAAATAAGATTCTTATATAATACTTATACTATATTAAAGTTCACTCTTTTAGCAATACGACATAATATAAATTGTATATATTTGCTTGCGCAAGAGAAGAGCGCTCAGTGCCGCGGTTTTTCTGCCAGGGTTGAATAGTTATTTATTTATTTATTTATTTATTTATCCTATCTTTTATAGTTACATCCAAAAAAAAATGCGTTCATTTTTTCAACTCATTTTAAAAGAATACCTACGCTATTTTGTAATACGGCTCTTAAGTAATCCATGAGAGACTAGAAAGTGGTTCAGTTGGATATATTAGACGTGTTCTATAACCTCTTCTATATCTTCTATAGGCAATATAGAAATTGGCCTATAGTCTTTGGGCAGTAGAGGTGAAGAAGTCTTAGGTAAGGCTATAAAATAGTCTCCTTGAGCGTCGAAACACCGCTGCAACCGTGATTCCGACGCTGCAAAGGCTCCCTGGAAATCAGCTACCATAACCTCTTAAGAGACTCTGCGACAGCTCATTGGATGGCGTGAAAATCTTTTAGGGGACGTACTGGAATACCCATGATTCGTCGACCCTCATTAGGTCGTCTAAAAAGTCCGGTTCAGTTTATAACTGCTTCAACATCTCACGGGAAACATCAAACCGTCATTGTTTTTGTTCATCTTTCATCACTTTTGGCACCATTTTCGCAAAAACTTTCCGCATCTTCAAAATTTTTAGGACCGAACTGTTGTTTTGCACATGTTGAGGTCTTCGGCGATTAATCTTACACTTAACAACGGTCGAAGTCTATGAGATTTTTACTTTGGCCACATTTTTGTCCAAACCACGATAAAGAGCATCCAGATCCCTCCATGTCTTCAAAGGTCTCTTGTTTGTTCTTGAACTCATTGAACCACCTGAAAACCTAGGCACTTGACAGGGCGTCGTCTTTGTAAGCCTCCCTAATTAAGGACAGCGTGACGGAAACGGTTTTGCTAAGGTGAAAGCCATGCTCCATTTTTGATGTTTTCTCCCGTGACAAAAACTCACTGTGTCAGAACTCGGACCCGACTGCCACCCAATGCGTTACTTAGCTTAGACCCCCCCCATTACAAATCCTGAAGCCAGGAAGCGCGCTGCTGGCGACTGGGGTGGCCAGTCTGATTACTTTACGGACACACCATGTGTTTTAGGCACTGTTTTATTTGTATTATCTATTCTGTTTTTAAAAAAGTTCAATAAGTGGTGGTAAATGTCTCAAGTATTCCAAATAGGTATATCTTATCAGAAATAACAGCGCAGTGCCATCTGTGGCCTTGCTTCGCAACTATTGTGTTATTGAACGCCATTAAATGCCGCCGAGATCAACGACCTCGATCCATTAACAAAGTCAAATAAAACAGCTGATCGATCCTCAAACTGTTGTAAATCATTTGGAATAAAATGTAATTTTAAAATAATGTTATTATATTGATTCAACAATTTGTTGTCTTGTTGCTTATTTGCACATATTGATTTGGCCATTTCAAGGATGTCACTAATTAAAAACTCACCCTGTATATTTGATTTGAAATCCCAAAGTTTACTTCTGCGATGGGAAAATTCACTCCACACATTCATTTGATTTTAGTGATCATTCTCATTTGTCATGACCCTTTCTTATTTACGATTTCATCAAACCCAACTGTCTCGTCTGGATGCGCTGGTGACAGCTAGTTTAAAATCCTGGTTGTCCTTAGCCAGACCGGCTGACCCCTCGACTTTCTTCAGGTCCAAAAAACAATTTTGGGCTAGCTCTAAAACTGCCCTCTGCTCTATGCTAACTCCAGAATAACCAAAACTTCGAATCTGTCTAATTCCAAGGATCCGGAAATATCAAAGCACGTAATAAGTGGCCGTAGTGAGTCAAATGATCTACAAGCTCGCGTAGACTTCCCCAAATAGTTTCTTGCTGGAACCAGCCAGAATGGCGCTGGTCTGTCTGAATGGCTGGACAACAATTGGGGACTTTCTCATTCCTCCTCCAAGTAATGTTCTATGACTGAATGCCAAAGATGCTGAAATTTTATTTCAATGCCTTTTAACATACACTTCCAGACCCCAGTAACCTCGCTCGTTAGAGCTATTCTGAGGATAGTTCATGTCCCCTTTGTAGCAATATCTCTTGCACAGGTAGACATATTCTAGCTGGCTGCAAGGCAACCAGATCAAGGACCGTACACTCACAAGGACGGTACACTTACTGCCACGATAAAGTCCTTGCTGTAATTCGCGAGGTAATTAGCCTCTCAGTGGCTCGTGCCAACATGGGTCTGACAGTACCCTACAAACCCCCAATACAGTTCTCTAAAGGCAAAGAACATTTCACTACAAAACCTTTCTTAATAACCGAGATTGCTTCCGACTGTATTCTAGAGGTGGATTCAGTCTCTAAGCAGTATAAATTCCCTGATAGTCTCGGATGCACAGCCCTCTATCCAGATATAACTCTGCACTCCCTATCTTATAGGATGGCCCTTCTTGTAGAATTAACTGTTCCAGGGGAATCAACTCAAAAGACCACGAGTACAAATTAAATAAATACCATTAATCTCATAAATGCCTTCACGGAGTGGAAGTTAGCGCTCGTGCCGCCCTGTCAGCCAAATCTTTGTTTCACCTCTTTAAAGATCTTGATCTCTCCAGGAAAATAATCAAAACTGCAATTTTGGCATTTCAAATTCTATGGCTTGAGGAGGGAGTGAATAAGTGGTAAGGTGGATGCTCACATGTGACAAGACAGCTGTCCTAAACCTACCACACCCGGGCGTTGGTCTGAATTTCATTGCTCATTGCCCAGAAGTGTAATAATATTATGGGCCCGACACTGGTCCGTGAATTCCATGGCAGCTCTGTTTGTATTTTATTTATTATAAAATATGTATATGGTTGATATTTTGTCAAATTATGTCATAATTTTGTCGACTATTTGAATATATAAGCGCATTAGTGGGACTCACCTGTAATTTTTAATGAATATTTCCAGATGTGATGTTCCTTGCAACGAGTCATGCCCGCCTTGCAATAAAAAGTGTGAAGTGAGATGCAGTCACAATAAATGTGCAAATAAATGCGGTGAAGTGTGCACTCCATGTGTAGTAAGTTATTTCATTTTCAATTTTGCTTCGATCAGAACTAGGTCAGATTTGAAGATTCTCATAGGTTTAAAGTTAAAATATTTTTTTTTTATCTACCTCTATTTTGAATATTTTATGATATGGGAATTATGCCATTTTTTACCTCAGTCCAAATTCAATTAAATTTATAATTGTCCAGTGTGTATCTAACCTAATGCGAGATTTTGTTGTAACTGCTCAGCCGCGGACGACTCTAGAGCAGCGATTCTTAACCTCGGGTCGCGACCCAAATTCGGGTCGCGAGAGGTATTAGGTTGGGTCGTGGAAATTCCCCAAAAGACTTTAAAGAAGTGGTAAAACTTGACGTTTTTAATTGCGAATATTTTTATTTTGTATTGATAGGTTGATCGATGTCACTAAACTAGTATAGTGACAATTATTACTAGTCACAGAACAAGGACTAAAGGCTGTGTTACTGCCATCTATTGTCCGTTCACAATCGCGACATGTTAGTTCTGTTCTGAGCAATGAAGCTGAAAAAGCCCTGCTACCATTCCCAACTACTTATTTATGTGAAGCAGGATTTTCATGCCTTGCTGTTATGAAGAATAAGTACAGGAATAGGTTGGATCCTCAGCATGACATGCGATGTGCACTTTCTATAAACATAACTCCACGTATACATGATCTTTGCTCAAAAATACAACATTAGGGTAGTCACTAATTATATTGCTGTAATTTTTTTAACTGTTTTAATGCTAAATTGTCTGATTTTAATACAGAACATTTAAATAAAGTTGTTATTTCTAATTTTACAACTACATCCTATAAAATTACACAATATATCATTTTAGTACCTGTCACTGGAAAATAAAATAAATAATTAGATTAGAGTCGCGTACTTCAAATATATTCGTACTTTGGGTCGCCAGTCAAAAAGGTTAAGAACCGCTGCTGTAGAGAGTAGTCGCTAAAAGTGCGTTGGTCGTGGACGACTTTCCGGAGAGTTTTCATAAGTTTACTAACATGGCAAATATATAGAATTATTTCATAAAAGGTTTTTAGGTCGGTAAACACAGATCATTAGGGCAGCCACCATTCACAAAAATATTCAAGTCCCATAGTCACCCTATTATGTTTATTCAGTTGCCTGAACTTGGCACTTGCCGGAGGGTGGTTGTTTGCTTGTGTCATTCTAAAATCTGATTTTTTATTGCTTATTTTACGAGAAAAGTTTTTGCCGCTAGTTTTATAAGAAAAGTAATTCAACCTGTCCCTAATTTGTATTTAGCTTATATTATATATTTTTTTTTGATGAAACGCATAATGATTGCTGAAATACAAGATGCTGATGTGACATCTGGACAATGACGAGTGGACAATGAGTCATTAAATAAAACATTTTGAATGTATATTTGAAAATTGCATTATCTTGTAGGAAATTTCATAAGCAATCTATTTAAGTAACTAAGTTTCGTTAAGACTATTATTTTTTTGCGCCTTTTACTTTTTCGGCCCACCAACTTGGAAGGGAAAGTATTGTGAACATACATTTTTTTTTGCGATTAACCTTTGGGTTATCCTTATTTGCAGTATTATGCGATTATGCAATATTATGCAAAATCTCTTCGGGTTATTATTCAAAAAGTAGATGAAAAATCGTTGGGTTTTTTCATTAGATTTATTTTTAATAATACTTGTTTACAATATACCAGACATTTTTTTTAAGCAAGAGACCCATTTATTACTCTTTTTTGTATTTAGAATCGTAGGAACAATTTGACATATCACTTTGTGGGTTTGGGGGTTTTTTTTTGTATTTGTACTTGAGCGTGATACGAGTTGTTGCGTTCGGGCGATAATATAGCGGCCGTATCACGCACGTTCGTATAGGTAGTTCGGTTAAGATCTATTTTGATAAGGAATTATTTATTTATATTTATTTACGTTTATATTTTCACCATCATATTTGAAATGTACGACGCCAAAATAACCGAAAACGACCCTTGGGTCTTTAAAATCAGCACGAGAATAATCATTTTGGTTTATTAGCGGCCATCTTGGAAAATTGCCGCCATTTCGAGTCCGCTGGGCCAAATATGTCGGAGCGGCAGGTCAAATCGACTATTTTGGTCTAATGAACACACGTGTGCAAAAGGATTTGCTTTTATCACAATTTACAGTATTCTTTCAAAATATGAGACGAACCGCTTCCACTATCAGGATAGCAGATACTTTATGATTCTGAGTAAAGAAATAAAAATGGACAATGCTTAAAACAATTATAACATTGTTATTCTCATCAGTACGAGGATAAAATGTATGTCGAGAAGGATAAAAAACAGTAATTATTATAGGTATAAATAGCTACACCAAAATTTTTATTATTTCAAAAAGCAGTTACCTTTATAAATAAACTACTTCCGACGGAAAGAAGGTACAGATAGATCAAATATCTTCACTTATGATATCTTCAAATATCTTCACTTATGAACTTCAAATATGTAATTAAAATTAATAAAGAAATAAATTAATGAATGCCACTTTTAAACAGTCTCGAAGAGGAGTTTTGTGGATTTCACTCTGTGCTCCCTGGGATTCGCCCGTTGGATTAACAATTGGAAAGTTCACGAGCACCTTTCTTCTTCGGACCGCAGACTGGTGACATTTGGCATCGGCCGTCTCGTTCCCCCCACGCCACAATCCGAGTGGCGATACCGAACCGGCGACATTAAGGCGATAGTATAGCCGAACGACCTTGACGGTTTGAGGCGAGCTCCGCTGGCTCACCGAAAAAGGGGCTGGCTCACCGAACAACCACAGTTTAATACAAGTTTGCATAGATTGTTCAGATGCGTACTGCATTCTGCCGTTCTGACTTGACTGATTCTATAATTCTTGACTGATTCAACTAGTATAGAAAATTACTATCCTTTCAAGAACGAAATGAAGACACCCTTTTAATATTCTTCGAGACAGATGAAAAAAAATAATATCAATAAAACATGTTTATTTCAGGTTTCATGCCGAATAGAAAACAATTTATATACAATTAAAAGTTTTAATTTTAATTTTAATAAAATAAGCCAATTGGTAGGAATCCCTACTCTTGGTATAGACAAATGGATAGAATAATTCATT
The DNA here is from genome assembly GCA_944548615.1 of Micropterix aruncella. Lineage (NCBI taxonomy): Eukaryota > Metazoa > Arthropoda > Insecta > Lepidoptera > Micropterigidae > Micropterix > Micropterix aruncella. The sequence goes on from OX155958.1 coordinate 16,480,158, forward strand.
GTTAGGTTCATTTGCGTACAAATTGACTATTTTTAAAATTTGAAAACAATAATTAATAGAATTTATATTAAAAAATATAAAATATTTAAGAAATAACTAAGGCTGCTAAAATACCTGAATAGGTATAAATGAAATATACAGATATAAAATATACAAACGAATGATCGAATGTCGAATGATAGAATGATCGAATGATAGAATAGTCAAATTAAAAATATTACAAATATAAAAAAATTACAACAATAAAATTACGCAATTAAAATAGGTAATACATTTCAGATTCCATTGCCGTGGATGGTCCACTATAATTTTTGTAACACTTGTGTGTTTTCGGTTGTTGTTTTTTATTTTCAGCTTGAGCACAAATTTAACAGTATTTATTTTTAACACTTAAAAACAGTATTTCTCCTGTTTTTCTCCCAATAATGATGGCAGCACCAGATAAGGCCGAGTAATTTCTTTTATAAGTCCGCTTACACCAACACCCATCGACTACTACGTCTATGATTGGTATACCTTTTTTGTCGACGCGACTTTCAGCTAAAGCTAGTTCTCTTTCTTTTGCTGCTGCTTGATTCATACTCTCGACTGAAACTTTTTCCCAATGCTTTTGAATTTTACAGTGACAGGCTTTGTATATCGTTGGTGTCATAATTGGTAAATTTAGTGCTGCAGAAAACTCTTGTAGCTAAGAGTGTCCATTGCCAACTGCGATTGTTCCAGCAACAGCACAGTGGTTAACAGTGAGTTGGTCTCCAGGAGCGTCATTTTCTATGTAAAATTTTTCATCACATATCTTGCACCCGAATGTAATCCCGTTCTTTTTTTGCCTACGATTTCAACGCAACCTAAACCACATTCCATATTTCCATGGTTAGCAACCTCTTGCAGTTTTGCGTAGAAATGGCTAATTTCTACGATTCGTCGGCCTTCAATTTTGATATGTCTGTTTTCCTCTGTTGTCTCTATCTGAAACATAAAGTATTCAATGTTTCAGGTAGGTACATAACTTGACACATATGTTGTGTCAATCTGATCTGTCTAAACCATGCACCTACACTATACGATCTAAACATAACCTATTTATTATTTAGTTTCGTGTCAATAAAATTGTAACAATAAATATAAAAAATAAGTAAATAAATAGTTACCTGAATTTCATCATTGCTCTTGTCATTGTTTCTGTTTTTATGAGATATTGGTGTCACAGTGACTCTGTAACAAACATAAAACTAAATATTACCCATCAAGCAACATTACCAGGTTTCTTGTTCTATAACAATAGGCATAGCTGCTAAATACACCGACACGGACGGAAATTAACTAAACCAGTTTTAGTACCACAGTAGGTATCCTATATTTATTGTATGAACTTTGTTTTTTGTTGACTTTTTTACCTGAACCCGTTGGCTCGAGTGTTTACTCAACAATATGCGATTTGAATTTTTATCCTTGTATTTGCAATAATTCTACCGTTTCATCTGATGTTACCGCAATTTTGATGCCCTATTTGGCAACAAACTTCAGCGTTTGGTCCTAATGACGGTCGCGAGTTTATTTCGAAAGGCTAATGTGGTTTCAGGCTCACTAATTGCTTTGTGGATTGGAAGTTACTTTGAATATATTCATTTACATGCCTGAGGTATATATATATAAAGTATTATCACACATTTTCATAAAAATATCGGCAACCAGGTAACCAAACTCTCCTATCACAACACTAGGTCACATCACAATTGTTCACACTCCTATCACAATTGTTGAATAATTCCTTGTCCCTAAAACGAGAACTGTATTTGCTCAGCGGCATTATCTTTTCATGGCTCTTCAAGTATACAATAAAATAGAAAAATGTAATAAATCTTTAAAAAACAACATTAAAAAAATATCATACTTGGCTTCCTAACCTGGGTAGAGAAGGGGTGCAAAAGCTATTTTTCCACCTTGATAAAAACATATTGCAAAGTGCTAGACTATATATTAGTTTGTCTATATATTTTAATTAAAGTAAGTGCATTAGAAGTGCACTATTTTCTTTTTTGTAATTCATTATTTTTATGTGATTGATTATACTCACCATTTCTGCGAATTATAATTCTGACTATTAAGTTATTTTCTTATTTATCTTTCAAATTTCTAGTATTCGAAAAGTAATAGAATTTAATTTCTTGTAACATAATTTATTTTCTCCAACTACTAATAAAATGAGTACCCAACAATACGCGATTTGAATTTATATCCTTGTATTTGCAATAATTCTACCGTTTCATCTGATATTACAGCAATTTTGATGCCCTATTTCGCAACAAACTTCATTAAGCGTTCGGTCTGACGGTCGGGACTTTATTTCGAAATGCTAGTGTGGTTTCAGGCTCACTAATTGCTTTTGCGGGTTGGAAGTTACTTTAAATTTATTTACATTTACATGCCTGAGGTTATAAGGAAAGCAAATTGTACACGTCTTACCCAGTTTCGTCTTCTTTATTTTCCACCGCATGCTCTGCCTGCCTTATGCTGGATCCCCTGAAAAACAAAACACTAGTAGTAGGAGGAGCTAACCCTAATTTATGCATTATAATATTATATAGTCATAATAGTCAGCTTTATATAAAAAGTATTATCACAGATTTTCATAAAAATATCGGCGACCAGGTAACCAGACCCTCCTATATATATAGCAAGGCGGGCTCGGTTGCACCCTACTGTGCAAATCTGAAAACCAAACATAATTTACGCTCTATTTGACCTGGGCTTAGGCATATATATGTGTACCTGTATATATTTCTGTATTATTACCTCTATTTTCTTTTGTGATTTTGAATTTGAATGTATATGTAACTAGTAAATATTAAATAAATAAATGAATAAAATAAATACAATGTGAATAATTAATCTTATAGGATGTAGATTTAAAAAAATCCCTTGCTTGTATACGGTCCAAAGTCTAAAATAACATTTGTGAGCGACAGTCGAATAAATCTATGTACTACAGACCATAACTATCGATTGGCGAAGGAAATTTTAGCTATCGTGGAAGAATACACACACACACACACACACACACAGCAGACACACACATACACACACAGATAGATATACAGACACACAGATATACAGACAGAGATCGGTCTGGAAATGGTCCTAATCGTCTCAGGGGGGCTCAAAATGTATATTTCCGTCTTCATCTCGATTTTTTTAACGCGATTTCAATACTTTCCTTTCGGCAAACTAAAAGTGAAGTAATCGTTTTTGTACCTATAGATACATACGCATACCTATAGGTACATACGCAGGTCAAAAGAGGTACTGTTATATTTTATTCTGAGTACAAATAATTTTATAAGTAATTGTGAACTTACCGTAGTTTGTTCATATGCAAAGCCTTATTCAAGTAATGCCAAGTTTTCTGATTTCTGCGTCCCATCTTGTGCAGCACTTCACTTCAAGCTAATCTGTGCCACAATTTGTTCCGCGATCTCGGAGATAACAAATGACGCGACCTCCCGGTGCAAATGCTAGGACAAAACTGGCTGGCGGCCGCTACTGACCGCGTATTTAAGTAATATTATTGATATACTACGTATATAAATATTGATGAAAATTTTGAAACAACAGTTTTATAAATCATTAAATTTTCTATAATTTGGTGGAAGAATCATCGAAATCGCTTCAGGCGTTTAAAAAAAATTTTAACATTCTTTCGTAAAATAATAGGAGAAGTACGATTTTTTCTGTCAAAACTAACAGTAATAATAAACAAACGAGACAACAAATTTAATTTTGATTATATTACACATACCATATATATTTTTTTTCATGTATTTGGACCATCCATTTAGGAGAAATTCGCGTTCAAAGAGAGGTCTATTTTGCAGTTTAGCCTATCCTAGCGCCTTAACTGGGACCGGTTTGGTGAAGTCCTCTGCGAGAATCTTGAGGCCTTTCCATCGCCTTCTAGTAGTACCGCAGAGGACTTGTGTGTCGTGTGATGCCGTAGTAGGGCGGAAGAAACCCGTGGTGGTTTCGCAGCCCCGTGGTGGTCTTCCGAACTCTGCGATAATTTTAAATTTAATATTTTAAATAATGTAACGTAGCGATTGAAAATTAATGTGATTGAAAATTGTTATTTTTGTGATGTGACGCAATGATGAGATGTAAATTTTCTACTGATCGATCAAGGTGGAACAATGTATGAGATGAAGTTAAAATAAAAGAAAAATAAAAAATCTCAAGTTTCAATTTTTTAAAACACACTCTATACTATTGAATATCTCTGATATTGAACATTTTCATAGCCTATTTGATTTTAAAATGTTTTTCAAAGGATTTTATTTTTCTATGGTTTTAAAATATTTCTAAGTATTCTGTAGTTTTGAATATTTTCAAAGACTACTTGATTTTAAAACGATTTTCAAATTATTTTATTTTTCTATGGTTTCAAAATATTTCAAAGTATTCTGTAGTTTTGAATATTTTCAAAAACTATTAGATTTTAAAATGACTTTCAAAATATTAAAATTTTCTATGGTTTTAAAATATTTCTAAGTATTCTATAGTTTTGAATATTTTCAAAGACTATTTGATTTTAAAATTATTTTTTTTCTCGATGGTTTCAAAATATTTCAAAGTATTCTATAGTTTTGAATATTTTCGAAAACTATTAGATTTTAACCCTTCAAGCCTCGCGGTTTTTACAATCATATGTGTCAAGTCGCCGAAGATTTTCGCCGGCCGACCAAAATATTAATTTCTCCTAAACGCCTGTACCGATAATAAAAATAGGCATTTCATTTTGTTCCCTTTGAAACTGGCAATTAGAGTATTTAAACCTAATTTTTGAAAACAATAAAAATATTTTTTTAATGTCAATCAAAGTTAACGAAAAAAAAAACTCCCGTTTTTTAACACATTTTAGGTTATAACTCGATAAATATATATGTATTCAAGAATTTGTAAATACCTCTAGAAAAGGTATTAAATTACTACTATACTCCTGTACTTTGTTTTAAATATTGTATTACAAATAAAAAGATTTCGGATGTTGAAAATGTTTTATACAAACGATGTTTTCTTAGTATTGAAATAAACTTTAGAATGTTTTTTATCAAATATAGGTATCACAATTATACAAAGTATTTACTGTGTCAGACCACAAAAATATCCTTCTTCATATTGAACATCATAATAACATCTATATCTCTTTTTAAAATACATTTATTAGCAATTTGATTGACTCACCCGTTCGCATGTCGTAATAATCGAAACAATTCATACACTTTCATTGACCCTACTTCACTAATTACGAACTTTTACAGTGATATATGAGCATATATACACTTCGTTATTACGAAATTACAGTAATGCATACATATTATTGCACTTTTTACATCAAAAACCCGTAAATTGCGTAATTGCGTGCAAAGCAACCCCAGCTGATGCAATCGCGGCCATAGCGAAACTGCCAATCGTTAGAGCTGTCATCCCCCGGGTGGTGTCGAATTTTAATGTATCGATCAATTATCGATTGTAATTATCGACTAATTATCGGAAGTGAAAAGTTGTAGTTTTGAATATGAAGAGTCGTTCTTCAAGGTTAAATAGACAGAAAATGAAGTACGATCTTTTTGCATTTAAGGCTCCGTTTTTGATTAAATAAATAAAATCTCCATTATACTAAATAATCCATAAAATATAGTAATTTCGAAAAAGTTGTAGTTTATATTATATAAAGTCGTTTTTGGACGTTAAATAAACAGAAAATGTAATATCATCTTTTTGCATTTAAGGCTCAGTTTTTGAGTAAATGAATAAAATGTCAATTTTAAAAAGTTCACCATAAAACGTAGTGATATCATAAAAATTGTAGTTTTTAATATACGAAGTCATTTTTCGATGTTAGATAAACAGAAAATGTAGGATGATCTTTTTCAATTTAAGGCTCAGTTTTTGATTAAATAAATAAAATCGAAAATTATACTAAATAATCCATAAAATATAGTAATTAAAAAAAAATGTAGTTTATAATATATCAAGTCGTTTTTGGACGTTAAATCAACAAAAAATGTAATATGATATTTTTGCATTTAAGGCTCAGTTTTTGATGAAATAAATAAAATCGAAAATTGTACTAAAGAATCCATAAAATATAGTAATTTGAAAAAATGTAGTTTATATGAAGTCGTTTTTGGACGTTGAATAAACAGAGAATGTAATAAATCTTTTTCCATGTCCGATGTCCGACCGAAGGTCAGTTTTGGCCGAAGCCGAATGTTCGGTCTTCGCCATAATCTTCGGCCGAAGCCGAAGGTTCAATCACACTTAGAAATCTTAGAATCCGGACTTAAAAATAAGTCACAATGAAAATACAGGAAATTATCTGCTGGTAGTTTATTGTAAGCGTTATATTATAGTTATAGTTTGATAATAAATTATAGATTGTAGTTTAAATAAATATATTGCACCTTTCCAAAAATAACAAACTCAGTTTTATTCATATTTATTTATTTGACAATAAAACATTCCTCCGAAAGGTACATTATACAATAAGTAATATCAAATATAATAGCAATTATTTTACCATTCAAACGTTGTTTGAGCAAAAAAAGGTAACATTATCCAATAATATACATTTTTATGCAATAAACTTCGTTAGTTATTGCCGTTTAAAGAGTATAAAATCATTTATATTGATTTTATGTACATCGGTCGCTTTAGATAGGATTCGATCATACGATATTGGCTATATAGCTTCTTTTGCCGTATCTCGGTGAGGGCCGAGTAGTTATGTGGTCTCTTGTGGTCGGACGTTATAGCAATTATCCAAAAATCTTCATACAATATATGGATGACATGCTTTTCTGGTGGGTCCTCGGTGGGCTTCGAGGACGTGAGACGGCAGCGGCGCAGCGTTCACGCTCGTTTACATACAACATCAGGCATATAAATTAATCCAGGAAATAGGCATCAGGAAGGTCTCCGATTTTCCACTTCCTATTCATCTACAAAGCAAATAAAAACAAAAATAAATTAAAAACATTTTTGTGTTTGTATACATACATACATACATACATACGTATGTGTATGTGTATATACATACACATACAGCTACATCTACACCTATACACGTATATACGTATACACACATATACATATACGTATATATAGGTATGTATACGTGTACGTACACGTATACGTGTACGTATACGTATACTATACACATATACACATATACACATACACGCATACACGCATACACGCATACACGCACCCTCGAATACACGCATACACGCATACAAGCATACACGCATACACGCATATACGCATATAATACATATATACATATGTGTGTGTGTGTGTGTGCATATGTATGTATCTACACACATAGGTACATACTCATAAATAAAGACATTACATACTAAAAAGTTACAATCGATTAAAAAATCGATAACGACTACGCCCTTACTTTCTGGTCGTAAATCTACGCAGTATTCACAGAAATGCCCGACTTTACTAACAAACTGATAAATTGTAAAAGAAAGTTGGTTTTTTGATTGATATCACATGAAGAGGGATACACAACATTATTTGTCAGCGTATGCCACACTATTTGAGAGCAAGATTCCATTATTACATACCAAAAATGCTTACAAAAGTTCATCTTTCGAATTTCTTAGACGCTTCTGAAAAATGTTTTGTCGAAAATGACTGCATTTACTAGTCAATCGGATGTAATTTCATCATCAATCAATCAAACAATCGTTTAGGTCAATAAATACTCACAGCTATCAGGTTTACTGTCGAATAAACACAAACAAACACTTATTTATTGCGACGCGCCACCGTACTCCAATGGGAATCAACGGCTGAAATGAGAGCACAATTTTGACATTTCATAATGACTCACTAGTAAAGAGGTGCGTTCGAGAAAAATACTTTTTCTACGCCAAATATCATCGTGCATTTAAATAAAATACAACTGCATACGGAATGACACGAAAAACCCAATCAAATCACTTTCCCTGGACGCGTTCATTTGATTTCGATATCGCAGTGCGCACCAAAAGTTTGACTGCGATATCGAAGTCGCGGGGCCGGACGGGTTAAAATGATTTTCAAATTATTTTAATTTTCTATGGTTTCAAAATATTTCTAAGTATTCTATAGTTTGAATATTTTCAAAGACTATTTGATTTTAAAATGATTTTCAAATTATTTTATTTTTCTGTAGTTTCAAAATATTTATAAGTATTCTATAGTTTTGAATATTTTCAAAGACTATTTGATTTTAACATTCCCGTGCTTCTTCTAGTTTAAATGACGTGTCGCAACCTTAAATCAGTGCATATCCTATCAATGCTCTTTGTAAGCTAAATATCTTACAGCCAACCACTTATTTTCAACTTACGAAAATGTTATATCTTCATGCCGAAATGTCGTTCGTTGCTCACTCCTGATGGCGAAACTGCTTTTCAAAATCAATATTCTACCTGTACATGTTTTATGCGACTTTCAATATTATTTTATTGAATTTCAGGTTTTTCACGCAAATTAACTAAACTGTTCGAGATTACAAGTTTCGAGTAGTGGTCCCTTCAGAAAATATTTTCAATTGTTTTACGCTTATTGGGGTCGATCTATTTTTTATATAATGAGCGCGGATCGAATCTTGGCGTTTAAAACTATCTCATTTTCTTATATCTCGGACTGAAAACAACATCGCTTTCTCATGTCTTTAGACTGAAATTTCACGCTGATTCTATGGCGTTTCTCAAAAAACGAAATATGTTTTCTTGCGCTTCCCCATTAACTAAAATACATGTAGAGTATTATAATAAGTTATAACAAAGATGCCATAAACATCCATTAAAAAAAAACAAATATAAAAAATAAAATACTTACTGCTGTTTGCTTTCTCGTGACGATGCGTGACGACGCGGTACTGCGGTGTAGAAGAATAAAATATTACGTGAGCGGGAACTGATAAGAGCTAACCGAAAAAGACATGCTCTCACTTCCAATAGCAGCAGGGAAGTGAATCTATTTCATAGCGAGCCTGTGTATTTATTAACGCGGCTAGCCCATACAAAAAATGTATGGAGAATCTGATACCTGATTTTCTGGGATTTATTGTATAAAAACCTATTACAATAATTGAAATTTAAATATTTTATAGTGAAGATATGTCATTTAACTTTCTTTTATAATAATTTGTAATTCAAATTAGTTATTATTTTCCCAGTGAGGACTAAAACGCCGCGCCCATTTTTGTATATTTTCTCGGGTGTTTTTATAAAAAACTACGCAAACTATTGCCAAATTTATTATCTCTCCTTATAAATGACTTATTGATAAAAACGAGTGTTTTTATCACTGCTTTTATTAGCGTAGTTTTAGCGGAATAACTAAAACGCTAGACCCTAATTTGAGAAATTTCGTGCAGCACCCTCTTAATCATTTGTGATAATATGAAACCATTAGTTCATCAATTGACTGGAGATTTTGTCCAGTCATGCGATCGAGCCTCGACTTCAACCTCCGATTCCGAAGATATCCGCTTGAATGGAAAGTTACACAGCATTCTAACAGGAGTAAGGAAGGACTGCAAAGTTTGTTCTTAGAGAAATAATCCCGGAAAAAGTTATCAAACGACATATTGTAATACTTGCCCCGACAAGCCGGGCATGCATCTTGGGAATTTTTACATGAAATATCATACACAGAAAATTACAGAGACTTAATTAAATTCAAGACAGATTCAATTACAGAGATTACAGAGATTCAATTACAGAGACTTAAATAAATAAAGACAGAAATTAAATTCAAGAAATTATGTTGATAAAGGTGTAAAGATATATAAAATGTTAAAATATTAAAAAAATTACATTGTGTAATGATTTTTAAGTTACTGGTAAAAATGCATCAAAATGGCTGCGAAACATCTCGAGTTTCAGGTGCGCCGCGCGAAGTATTCCTCCGAGTGCAAAAGGTTAAATACAATATTAATATTTATAGTGGTTATTAATTAAATACACAATATGAAATTTTCATGAGTATTATAAGTAATGAGTTTTGAAAAATTCAAATTCTTGAAGGTGGTTTAAGTTGTTTTACTCATGCAAAGATGTAATACATCATACTATGTGATTTCTAATGCAAACTGTCCAAAATTTAAAGTAGAAGTTAGGTTAAATGCAGCTTTAAATTGCACCATTTTCACTGTAAATTTGCAAATTTTTCCCCAATTTTAACTTTTCCATACCCCTTTTTCCGTTTTGGGGTATTCCATATGTTACCCCCAGAGGTAGACCTCCCTAGCTGAAATCCTGGCTACGCCACTGGTTGCACGGTTTGCACGATTTTGCCAAAAAAAACTAAACTTTGAAAGCAGTAAAGATATATTTTTTTATGGCCAAAAGGTGTTATTAGTTTTACATATATCGCTGGGAAATGTATTGTTCTTCAGCATTTAAAACATTTACTGCAAAAAAGCTATTTTTTTATGAAAAGGCTTAGTGAAATTTTGAAACCCAGCAATATCAAAATAAAGAGTCGTAGGTCTATCATATCAAAATAGAGCTTAGTTAACACTATTCTTCGAATAGCGATAACCAAGCGATAATGTATTTCAGCCCAATGGATATTTTATCACTAATTTATAAACAGCGGTTAAGGGGTTGATACGTTCATCGGGAGCCGCGACTAAAAGGGTTATACATGTCTATATTTCTTTTTTTTTAAGGAAAAATGTCAATGGAAATGTCCCCATCTGAAGTGTAATGAGTTGTGTGGGAAATTATGTTCTCGGAAAAATTGTGAGGAAAAGTGTCCTCTGGAACTGAATTGTGGGCATCCTTGTCGGGGCGTTTGCGGAGAGCCATGTCCCACGGCCTGCAAAGTGTGCGATCCTGAAAATTTCCCTTGCGATCTACTAGGAGACCACTACGAGGATGATATAATGTGAGTAAAATCACTCGTATAACAACAGTGATTCCCAGAGTTTTGGGAGATGGACAATGTAAATTTTATGGATTATATGTTATTTTAGATTGGTGCAGTTGCAAGACTGCGGGCACATGATGGATATAGACGAACTGGATGCCTTCATGAATACTGAGGACGAGAAGGGTGAAGTTTTCCTAAAATGTTGTCCTTTTTGTAAAACTCCGATCCTCAATACGAGGCGTTGTTTGGATGTTGTAAAAAAAAACATGAAAGACAACATTCAGCAAGCCAAGGAAAGAATCTTTGGCGATAAGAAAAAAATTAACGAGAATAGAGAATATTTATTTTCAAAAATAACTGAAATCGTCGAGCAATTCCCTGTTTTAACTCGAGGTAATAGTCTCCATGATTTGATCCGATCGAGTATATCCATTTTTCCAACTGAACTCTTTTTTCTGTTTCAGATTGTCCTAATTTCCGTAATATCGCATTACGTATTGATAAATTACTCAAGCCAGTAGTCAAGAATCGTCGGCAAAGATTATCTTTGATGGATCTGGAAGCGTTTAAGTTTACTATTGAGGTTTTGGACATATTAGGAAATGACACCCAAGATTTGCATGTGTTGAACACTGATAAAGCTTTGATAGTAAATCAAATGATGGCAGTCGTTGGACATTTGATTCGTTTCCTTGGCAAATTATCATCTCAATTGCACACGGATATCCAACTGGAAATGCAGAGGTTGGCGTCAATTATCCAATACGTCAAGCTGTTGCAGAGCGAACAATACAAAGAGGGCAAGACGCAATTAGATATTCTACAAGCAAACAACGCTGTGAAGGCGGTTCTTTTTGCTTATGCTCGTTTTGACTACGATGGAACGGAGGCTGCTATGAATACTTTTCAAAAAAGTTTAAAAACAGTTGTGACGAAGGCCGAGCGCAACATGGTTTTTAAAGCGGTTAATTTTTCAAAAGGGCATTGGTACAGATGCCCTAATGGCCACCTTTATGTCATCGCAGATTGTGGCCAAGCTATGGTAATATCCAGGTGTCCCGAATGCGGCGCACAAGTAGGCGGAACCCATCATGCTCTACTGCGTGACAACACTCCTGCAGCAGATGCGGGTATCTAATGTTATGTATCTAAGTTAATGAACTATAATTGACCTTAAGTTAATGGAAATATACTCGGTTTATAATGATAACAATTTCATTTAATCATTTCCAGTTGTTTTTAATGTATTGCAATATTTGATGAATGCTATCTTTGCCCGCTGGACCTTCGATATATTTCATCTCGATATTTATAGAGCTGCATTCTTGGAAGACGGTTATGAGACTCTTCAGAAATAATTCTTTATTCTCCGCTGCCCTGCTACTGTCCTTCTTATTTTCTTCTATGTTGTTTGAATTGGTGTCTTTGGTGACTTCGCCGTTTGCCATCTTCATCATTCTTCGTTTCCTCCTTTGCTTGGACCATGTGTTACTTTTAGCAGTGATTTCAACGGCCACTCTATTCTCTTTTCTCTGGATGTGCTTGTAGTCTATATTGATTTCGTCCAGCAATTTTAGAATTTTGTTTACGATAGGTATCACTTTGTACTGTGCGTCTTCCAATGGAGGCACAGTGAATGATATGCTCCAATTCGTTTTGCTTTTTGAATTTTCCCCTGAAATAAAGAAGTTATGCTGTTGTAAATATATAAATAAAAGGTGATACTATTTTGCAGGGAAGTAGCGAGACTAGAGTTACAAACCATTGGATGGCAAATGATTTGTCATTTTTGCTATTTTACTAGGGATGGGTAATTGTAATAAATTTTAAAGAATGATGGCCACTTTTGGCTGGTATATACAATACAAAACACATGTTCGTTATCTGTTCAGAAAGTGTCCAACTTTATTATTTTTCTCATAAAGAAATAAAGCACAGGAAGCGTACTCCGAAACAGAACAAGAGCGAATAAAAAATGATAGCACCTTAGTCTACCCTGGACAACGGCGATTGAAACATTGCCAAAACATGGGTGCTTCGAACTTCAGGCGGTAAAATTCATTTTTGTCTTGATCACACCATCTTCACTCTTATGCATTCTCAATATGTGCACATGCGCTACCTACCTATAGAAGTCAGATCGATTGTGTCGGAGAATGTCCACGCCAAACCCCACCGAGTTGTTCTACCTTGGCAGAACTCCGTGTGCGTGCAATTATCCACACCATTGGTTTTTAGAATTTGCAATAATTTTTTCAGTGATGTTTTATGTCCGAGCATCGTTGAATAGATCCTGGAAAGAAATAACCATTTAAGGATACAGAAGTAATTGTGAAAAAAATCTAATTTGATTTCAGTTAATTTGCATGTTTTCAGATCATACAAATCTAAAATGCCCTTGAGCCTCATTTTACCAGCTCTAAGGCCTCGCATGCACTACGATCAAAAGTCGCCCATTTTTTTTGTAGCAAAAATGTGTCCTATATATTTTTGAGTATTAGTGCTTTTGCATTACTGAGTAGAGCAGCACTTGCGATTAAAAACTTGACACAGCAAAATAATCGTAAAATGACTCAATTTTGCAGTGATGCGATTGTAGCGGAATGAATTGCAGCACGTGGCGTAGTACCAAGGTTTTACATTTGCGACAAAAAATTGCATCCTGAGGCAGACGGGTCGGAACTGCGCCGAGGGACGAATGTGCGTCACCCGTGTCGGAAATTAATAAAGACACTGAACATTTGATAGTTGATGTTCATAGCTGAATTTAGTAGGATATTATCAAAGTTCATTGTGCAAAATTAAGAAGTGCCCTCTGATGAATCTTTGACTTGCTTAAGGGTGAACCCAATATCCACATTTTTTAGTTTTGGAACTCTAGCAACAACACAGCGAGACATGTTGCCTTGAGATCCATTTCGGCAATGGGATTTTTTGCCGCAGTGCAAGTTCATTTGCGGGCGTGATTATTTCAAGCCGCGATTTAAAATTGTGCAGCAAATCGCAGTGCGCGCTAGGCCTAAAGCTTTTATTTAAACGAGCTAGTAGGACAGGGGGAAGTCAGCAAATATTTTAATTAAGTTTTTTCAGCAACCACAGGTAAAGGGAGACGGAGGGAAATGTCTCAAATTATGTAGATAATTGAAGCAAATGAAACTGAATCTAACACAAAGTGGAGCAGTGTGTTCGTGGACGCGAGCAAAGTAAGATGTTGGTGGGGGAGTGACCATCCATCGCTATGGAGCGAGCCAAATAGAAATGTCTAGCTTAAATTGAGTACTGAAATTATACAGTGCTGTGGGATCCGAAGGATGAGAAATTTAAAAATAAATTCTGGCAACGACGTGTTTGCTCAACGTTCGAATGAAAACTGCGGAGCACTCGTTTTTATTGAGTTGATGCACACCGTCTCCATTTGAGCAGTCGCAGATGGATGGACCTAACGGATACCCACCTTAATGGTTTCATGCAGCTTGGGCCTGATGGCCGGTTTTTGTTTGTCGGTCGGCGTAATTCATTATTTAACTGCCATCCGATAACCTTGAAGAGGAACTACCTTGGCAGGCCTCAGTGGTCTCTGCAGTTATATAGTTGTGATATGCAGTGCGCCAAGGGAACTACTTCGGCGACCCTTGGGCGACTGTGCGTCTGTGAAACTGGCAAATTACCAGTGGAGTCTGAAAACGTATGCGCCGTAAGACAGGGATAGATGTTGACCTACTGTCAACCTAACCTAACCTATCCATAGAAACGACCCATAGGCTGGATAAAAGGTAATGAGTTTTGCCACTAACGGTAGCAATACTAATGCCACGGGAGTAACATCGAGTCTGGAACCAGACTGGAGAGCGGAGAAATCTGTCCAAATCCTTGTAGATCCCTTGCAGACAGGGGCGATGGGTCCACTGCCTTCTGTCGGGCCGTGACAGAGCCGGATCAGTAGATCGTTTTTGTCTCTCAGACTTGTGTCTTGTGATGTGAAGTCTTTGTGACTCAATTTTGGGTGACCAAATGACATCAGTCGATACAATATCCTGAGATGGCGGGCTCGCCCGAAGCAAAGGACGATATAAATTAGGGTGCATCTAAATTATCTTAATTCAACATTCTTTTTCTCTAACGAAAAAAAAATAAAACTTTGTACATCTCATCGCCATGTCGAATGATGTCAACGTTACGGGAACATAAGTTAACATAATTACAATAACAAACGTAGATGAGTTAACGTAATTAACCTAGTAACGAGTCATCAGTTGAATTTTTATATCATCGGACATTCAATTTAACTGCATCGACTCGCTTTTCCCCTTGATTGAAACGAAATTTAAATGTAGCTAGCAAAATTAACTTTTGACCAATATTGCGGAGTTTCTTAGTTTTTGCAATTAGAAAAGAAACCTCAAAAGATGAGTTTTTTTTGTGAAACTTATATGTATGTATTTTTTAATGTATTTCTTGTGACTGCTTTTTGCAATGTTTCTGTTTTAGCGATCCCATTATCACAATACGACATCATTTCTGGTAGTATCCCCAAAGTTGCGTACCGCTGTCATATAAGATCTAAAATCTTATATGACAGCGGGTGATAAAAAATGAGATATTTTTACCCGATTCGAGATGTTAAAATTTTACTTTCTGCAATCAGCTTTGATACAAAAGCTATTTCTCCTCCTTCGGTCACCAGCTCTTGCAAACATCCGGTTTGAGCGTTTCTCGGAGGATTCCTAAAAAGAAAATAAATGCAATTTATTACTTTTTTTTTTTACAGAAAACTAAAAACAAGGCTAAGAAGTAGCCAAACCTACATGTCTGATTTATGCTAAAAATATGCATTTTAAAATTCCACATGATACAAGAAACGGTTTACCTCGAAGGATTTCTAGATTTTCCGATATCATCGACATGAGAATAAAACGGCGGGTTACAAATGCAAAAATCCACTTTTGGCCAAGAGGCTTCGATTTTAAAACAATGCACCAAAAGAGTATCGCCATCATCCTTAAGAACTGAAAAAAATAACATTAAAGTTACGCTATGCTGACCAGACAGTCTATTGTATAATCGATTAGAAATGAGGGTTTTAGTGTAGATTTATATTGAGTCAGTTACAGGCGTCAGTGCTGGCGCCGAGAGCTGACTCACATTGTTTACGCGCAGTCAATCAGTTGTAGGTATTTCTTTAGGGTGAACGCACGTTATTAAAATCAGTGGGGAAATGCATCATTTTCGTTAGTTGAAATTTTCTACACATACATCGCAGTGCCAGTGACTAAACCAACTACTGATTACTGTGTTTAGACAAGGGGGAGCAGACTGAGGTCAAAATATATAGTGGGAATATTGAAGTCAGCACTGATGCGACAGCGCTGTACTGACTTCAAATCAACTTACACGATGGCAGTACCGGGTCAGCGCTGACTTGTTATGAATTTGAAGTCGGTAACTGAATTTGAAGGGGTGACCATATTACACAGATCGTGAAAAAAGCAAACAACTATGTACCTCATCCGCAAGTCATTTACCTATATCACACCAGCCTTATTTGTGTCACTATACAAAACCTACATCAGACTAATGATAGAGTTTGGATTCCAGATATGGAATCCGTACTTTATGAAAGATGAGGATCTTCTCAAGAAAGTCCGCTCCGAGTAACCAAGATGCCAATGGGTTTCAAAAATCGTAATATGCAGAACGACTCCGCAGATTGCAACTGCCCACATTCAAGGATCGTCCGATCAGGGGTGACCTCATTGAAACATATAAGATCCTCAACGGATGCTAAAATTGCCCCGAATTGTCTTTTATTTTTCAGCAAAACTACGAGCATCATCTGCGAGGACACAAATTTAAGCTGGTAAACACGATTCCACATGAATCCCAAGAGACATTTCCTAACCAACCGGATCGAGGACCAGTGGAACAGTTTACCTGCTGGAGTGGTTGAAGCGTGTAGTGTCAACATATTCAAAAATAGATGGAGGGTAATGGTACTCAGTTTTATATCAGGAATAATGCTGCCAGTTTGTAAAAGTAATAATAATAATAAGAATAATTGACCCAATAAACGCGCGAACACAAAGTGATGCGCAGTGCGTACACTGGTGAGTACATCTCGCGCATCACGTTCGGTGTTCAGTAAACGCGAATCCATCGCTATGGACTAGGCCGAGGAGAAATGTCTAGCTCTAATCGAGGAGTACAGAAATTATACAGTGCTGTGGGATCCGAAGGATGAGAAATCGTTGTTCTTGAGTTGATGCGCGCACCGTCTTCATTTGAGCAGTTGCAGATGCGCGGCGCAGAGTTGATGCGCGAACCTAATGGATACCCGCCCTAAAGGTGAAAACAGTGGAGTACACGGGTATAAAGAGGCAGACAAGCTAGTGAAAAAAGTCTCAGCGAGACCCATGATCGGAGCTGAGGCAAATTTTCCGCTGGCAGAGGAACACATAAAGGACAAAGTATATAAGAGAAAATGACATGAGTACTTATTTAGGAAAAGTTCTAACAATCAGAAAGAAGACTCAATGCTGTTGTTTTATCCATAATCATAATACGTCATAGTAAAGAAATCATCAAAAAAGGCAATAAAAGCGATATTTAACAACTCTATTCCTAAAAAATCCACTTGCGACGCTTAGGGGGTTGTTTTAGTCTCTTCCCTAGTTGGATTAAGCGGATAAGGCTAATCCCCCGGTCAAAATTGTGCATGACAAGTGGATGCTTACCCTAAACTCAGTAGTATAAATTATAGTAATTAATGAATTTATTCAAAATTTGATTGACTGTAAACTTGTTACTTATTCTAAGTGTAGAGGCTTTCTTTGATACCACAGGCAAACCGGACCTGGTTTTAGTGATATATCTAATGTATTAATTCTGTATTGTCTTTCCGTATAAATAAAAAATTAAAAAATCACCGGATATGCACAAAGACCCTATCTGGAGGGCTAAGTGTGGGTACCGAGCAACTGCTCAACCAACCCCAAGAAACGGCAATAACAGTGCGCCCGGAATTATCGACCAGGTGACATGACTTCCATTCCTTCTCCTATGCAACGAGAATGCTAACTCAGAATCTAAGCATTCCTGCTCAGTGAATTCTGTCACAGTTCGGTTTGTATAATTCTGTTAACTTACTTGTGACTAAAGATTCTAAATCGTTCTCCGCTATATTTTTTCTCGCCGTATCGAAATTGATCTGATCATTTTCCGTTGCGAGCATGTGCCACTTGTTTTTAGCCGCTGCCAGCAGGGGGTATATTGCACATGACCCAGTACCTAGAAAGTGGAGAATTATACTATTACAGGTTTGTGTGTTGGCATCAGTGGCGTAGATAAGTTTTTGCTCTGGAGTATGCGTCGATTAAAAAACAATGAAAAAATATGTTTTTACTATATTTTGAGGACGAAGACTATTGCGGTTGTTTGACATTATAAATAAGATAAAAACGGATTTACCCCGTGAATTTGTAGCACCCGCCGCCTCACCATCGTTACAGTCTGTGCGGTAACAGCAGCAGTTTGCCGCCTACCCGCAGAAAAATGGATGGACTCGAGCAAACCGGTATCGACATGCGGGCTGAGTCGCTCACAGGCTCGCAAGTCGATAGGAGGCTTCATGGTTTTTTTATGTTGTAGCAGATATGGTCCCAGATCACCCGAGACAGAGTGGATGAGAGAATGGTGAAATTACAATTCATTTCCAAATGTCATTTTTAAAAAATCATCTGAAACTTTACAGGATAAGCAGGAGTGGTTTCAGCGAACGACTTCCACTATACAGATGATGTAAAATAAAATTAACAAAATAGAACATAATATCCCAAATTATTACTACTATTTACATGGCACATGGTGCAGTTGCTGAATTCTGAGATTGTTTATAAATTACTAGGTACTTATAATGGATACCATTTCCCAAATTTATTTACATACCTACATCGATGCCGAACTTGATTTCTTTTCCATCATTTTTAAAGCCCAACAGATCTTCAATCCATAGTATGTAGTTTAGTCTGAGGGGTAAAGTGGGAACTAAGCGATTATGCGGTATTTGAACCGTCAGTCCGAAATCCTTGTGTAGCAGACACTTTGTAAGGATTCTGAGGCTGTTCGCGTCCTTGAAGTTCAATTTTACTTTTCCGTTTAAATCCTGCAAACAGAAACAAAATCTTTGAGTAATTGGTCTATATTTCATATAAGGGCTCTTAAATTCTCTCATTGACCGTAATAGTCATTTCACATTGCTCGGCAGAAAATAACTTCCGCAAGGTGAAACAAAACCTCTGTGTCGATCATGTAGTAGAAGATTTTAAGTAGTCTGAAAAAATTTCTTGCTAATTTCTGACCCTTGAATATCTTGGATCTATGACAACTACTCAACTTCTTATTTGTTATATGCCCTTTCTCATTTATCATTTCAACAAAATATAACTCTCGCTTGGATGCACTGATGACAGATGGTTTAAAATTCTGGATTTCCCTAGCTAAACTGGCTGACCTCTCCACTCTTTTTAGGTCCAAACATAACTGTTCTTTAAAGTTCTAAAAAGTAAAGTTCTAAAACTGCCCTCTCTGCTTTATGCCAACTCCAGGGACCGGAACAGCCGGACCACGATTCTGTCCAATTGTAAGGATCTAACAAAATCAAAGTAGGTATGCAATAAGTGGCTGTAGTATATAAAAAAATAAAATACAAACGGAGCTGCCATGGAATTCACCAACCTAAGTCGGGCCGATCATATAGAATTATTACACTTCTGGAGGTGAGCAGTGGATTATAGACTAACGACCGGCTATGGTAGGTTTAGGACAGCTGTCTTGCCACATGTGAGTGTTCACCTTACCACCCATTCACTCCCCCTTCGAAGCCATAGAATTTGAGATGTGAAAATTGCAGTTTTAGATAATTTTTCTAAGGAGTTGATTATTTTCCTAGAGACCAAGATTTAGCTGGCAGGCCACGAGCGCCAACTTCCACCGCGTGAAAGCGAACAGTGAAGCCGTTCCGGGAGATGGCATTTGCGAGATCATGGTATTTATTTAATTTGTACTCGTGGTGTCTTTTGGGATATTTGATTACCATTGAACAGTTAATTCTACGATAATAAGGGCCATCTTCAGAGATAGAAAGTAAAGAGTTATATCTGGACGCAGGGCTGTGCATCCAAGACTTTCAGGGAATTTATACTGCTCAGAGACGGAATTGACCTCCAGAATCCAATCTGAAGCTTTCTCGATTATTGAGAAAGGTTTTGTAGGGAAATGTTTTTTGCCTTTAGAGCCATCCCGCACAAACTGTATTGGGGGTTTGAAGGATACTGTCAAACCGTAGTTGACACGAGCCACTGAGAGGCTAATTACATCGCGAATTACAGCAAGGAGTTTGTCGTGGCGGTAAGTGTACCGTCCTTGATCTAAGGCCACCTTGCAGCCAGCTAGAATATGTCTAGCTGTGCAAGGGGTATTGCTACAAAGAGGACATGAACTATCCTCGGCATATCTCCAACAAGCGAGGTTACTGGGGTCTGGAAGTGTATGCTGAAAGGCATTTAAATAAAATTTCATCATCTCTGGCGTCCAGTCCTACAACATTACCTTCCAGTGCATTGGAGGAGGAATGCGACAGTCTCCAATCGTTATCCAATCATTCTGGCATTGAAAGCCAATAGCATCTCCCCTCCAGAGAGACTTCTTCAAGCCCTCATCGATCATGGTTATACTACCATTGCTGTTCTGATTGATTCCAGCAAGGTACTTTTTGTGGAAGTCTACGCGGGCTTGTAGATTATTTGACTCATTACGGCCACTTATTAGGTGCTTCGATATTGTCGTATCCTTGGAATTGCTTAGAATCAAATTTTTGGTTATTCTGGAGCTGGCATAGAGCAGAGAGGGCAGTTTTAAAGCTAGTCCAAAATTGTGTTTGGACCTGAAGAGAGTCGAGGGGTCAGCTGGTTTGGCTAAGGACAACCAGGATTTCAAACTACCTGTCACCAGTGCATCCAGACGAGACAGTTGGGTTTTGGTGAAATCCTAAATAAGAAAGGGCTTTAACAAATGTGAAGTTAGATAATTGTCATAGATCCAAGCCTTACGAGGGCCAGAAATTAGCAAGGCATCTATCTTTGCCAGATAACTACTGAAATGTTCTATAACATGATCGCCAGAGAGGTCTTTTCCTTGACAGGTGATCAAATGATTTACAAGCCCGTGTAGACTTCCATAAAATATTTCTTACTGCAACCAGCCAAAATGACGCTGATCTGGGCTACAGCACTATAACCATGAGCGATGTGGACCTAAAGGTCACTTTTTCAATGAAATTATGAGAGTAACAGTATGGCTCATACTGTTGGCCACCAATGTCATGATGGCTGGACAACTGTTAGGGATTTTTGCATTTCCCTTCCAATGTACTGGAAGATAATGTTGTGTGACCAGAGATGCTGATTTTTAAAAAAAATGCCTATAAGACCACAGTAATCTCGATCGCTAGAGCTATTCAGAGGATAGTTTTAGTCCTCTCTGTACTGTAGTATCAGCACCTTTTTCATTTCTCAAAAAAAAAAAAAAAAACCACTGCTCGATTCCATCATTGTACCTAATGCTAATCTGATCGGACATGCAATATATCGAGACATGAAATCTTCAAATTTATAATACGATGGGTGTTTAGAATAGTAAAAAAAAACTAAGGAATAATTGCAGTATAGGAGCCTTTCTCAAAAGTCGAAAAATTAAAGAAATACTACTAGATTCGATCATTGTAATGCTAAATGTAGAAGAAAAAAGCTTCGGATGCATATAATTTCAAGACAAAATAATACAAATTTACATACAAAAAAAAGAAGTTTTTTCCAACTCAGTTTTTAAGAATGTTTTAGAAAACTAATCTAACCTACGGCCAAATAATGTTTATATTTGGCCGTAGGTTAGATTAGTTTAAAAAAACAAAAATCGTTTTAAAAAAAACTACCAAAATGTAGGTGTTTGATGCCTATATCCTGCTTATTTGTTGGGGCCGAATAACGATTATTTGTTTCGGAATCAGCATGTTGAATATAGTCAGGTGACGTTAGAACATCATCAACAATGTTAGTGAGATGATGCGAGAGAGATATAGACAGCGGCCAAAGCATATGCCAGTGTGGAGCAGTCATCAAATGATATTTGGTGGAACAAGATATCTTAGTAGGCTCTATGGCAGCAGTACGGGTCGAGGTCTAAAGCACGTTATTTACTTAGTATTCATGTCGTGAAAATGCAATAGCTCTGAAAAATGTTAGTCTGTATCTTACCAATTGCGCAATCTTCATAAACTCCGGATACAACAACGCCAACTCAGAGTAATCTGGATTTTGGCGGTAAATGTTTCGAGGATGCATGCGGCTGTTTAACGACATGATTTTATTTAAAATATTATTTCGCTATCGATAATAAACGCGCCAAAATGACTAACGTCTTTTCCGAAATTGACGTTTTCTGACAGTTGATTGGTAGTAGCTGGGAAGTCCTTGTAAGTAACAGGTCGCGCGAATAATCAAACGGCCAACTCTACTATTTTTAACGTAATAGGACCATAATCGTACTTTCAAAATAACGTTTAGTTTAGTCCACGAACAGATAGAATTGATGTAAACATTGGCGACTGATGCAACCGCCCGTCGCTATAACTTCTCTCATAAATTGTGTGCCAGTTGATGTTAACGATATAAATATGGATGACTTCTGTTATGTCTAAAGCCGGGTCTTCTGCGCGTGTTTTTTTGAAACAATACACAAAAACATTACGTCGGCATCTTACCAATTGTTTTCATACACACAAACAATTGTTTTCATACACACGCTGTCTCCTGCGCATAAAAATGTTTCATGTTTAAACAAATATTTTGTGTATACATATATCAAATTGAATTTCGACGAG
The DNA here is from genome assembly GCA_944548615.1 of Micropterix aruncella. Taxonomy (NCBI): domain Eukaryota; kingdom Metazoa; phylum Arthropoda; class Insecta; order Lepidoptera; family Micropterigidae; genus Micropterix; species Micropterix aruncella. Next base: position 16,503,031 of record OX155958.1, read on the forward strand.
GAAGACGTACTTTTAGTTTTAGCAATTATAGACATATATCGAGGAGAAGAAACAACTCGAATCCATTGTCGATTTCTTATCACAAAGCGATCATAAGACAATATAATCTAAAAAAAACCGTCCATGAATGTTGCCTTACTTACCCCAGAGAATGGAGAAGGAAAATTTTCAGTACCTAAGGCTTTGAACAGACACATCATCAAAAAAAGGCAGCAGTAAAAGTAGAGGAAAACTGTTTTTTTTACCCACAAGGCATATGTCTTTTCGCGGAACCCGCCTTGTTGCCTATTGGCACCATCTTCTAGGTGGGCATTTGTAGCATCACGCAGTCAAACACTCAGGCGGTCACCCATCCCAGAATTGACCGCGTCCGCCGCTGCTTAACTTCGGTAACAACGAGGAGAACCGGTGTCAACGGGGCTACCGACGCTACAATTAAGGCTTTGAATCGCGGCTTTGAAGCGGATTGTAAAGTGAGTTGTAAATGCGTAGTTGGGTTTTTAAAAAACCACCCCGAAAGCAACAAATACGGAACCCTAACAATAACAAAACCCTAATTTCATAATTAGTGTAATTTACGATGTGTGAACTGCAGAGATACAGCGTGATGAGGAAGAAGAGAATGGGTGCAAGAGGTGAAACCGGAGGATTTGGCTGGATCAATGATGGTCTTTAGGGAGGACTGATAGGAGCGCGCGTTATTTGTATGTGGGACGAATTGATTTTATGAAACAAAGAAATCAATTTCTTTTTATATTAGATTTTCGAGCTAAAGCGGGAAAGCTAAGGGTGCGTCGCATAATTGGAAACTGACAGGTAGATTTTCAGTCAAATTAAAAATACGATTTTTTAATTTGACGCTTTTGTGAAAACATACGCCGTGTAGTCAGTGAGTTTAAATGTGGAAGTAATAACTTACTGTGAATAGTTGACTTCCGCGAACACAAAGTCAGTATCCACTGTATTTGGCAGCGATTTACAAATAGGCACCGTTATAAATACTTCTTGGGTTTTTATTTTTATTATAAATTTTGGGGAATTTTTTGTTATTTTATCAGAGCAAATGGAATGAATGTGAGAGTAGAATTTAAAAACAAATGTATAATTAGAAGCCACGTCGCGAAAATAAATTGTTTAATGAAACAACGCCCACATTTTTTAATGAAATTACAACAAAACCCAAGTAGTATTTATAACTGTATTTGTAAATAGTATCTTAATCCGGTGGCTACTGCCATTGGATTTGTGTTCTGGGAAAAGTTAAACTAATCACATCTAGTAATTAACTATTTCCAAATTTGAAACTCTCATACTACTACACAACAATTTTTCTCAAAAGCACCCAATTAAAAAATGTATATTAACCCGTCTGTTTCCAGTTTCGTGTCGTAACACTTACAACTCCCTTTTTAGCTCATGATCGAAAATCTAATTCAAAAAGAAATTGATTTCTTTGCTTAAAAAATATATTTGTCCCACGCACAATTTTGCTCGCACTCTCCATGTCTCCCGAAAGACCAACTATCCTATTCCCTTCACTAAAACCATCTGACTTCGCCTCTTGCGCCCCACTTCCTTCTTCGTCTTCCTGCCCTATCTCCACACTTCATACATGGTAAATTAGACTCTTTATGAAATTAGAATTTAATATTTTTGGGTTCCGTACGTGTTGCTTTCAGATTTATTTTTATTATTAACAGCTCCGACTTTACAACTCCTTTCAAAGTTCGATTATACAAAGCCTCACTGAGAAGTTTCAGCTTTCTTCTCTTCTTTGACTGATGCCATCTTTCGAAAATGTGTCCGTTGGAAGCCTTACTGAAAAATGTCTAGCTTCATTCCCTTTTAAACCATTCCTCCCTTATCAAGGAAACATTCCTCATCTCTTCTAATATTTTCCATTTAATAAAAAGACACATAAATCACAGAATCTATTATTTATCATAATTGGCAATATATATATATATATATATATATATATATATATATATATATATATATATATATATATATATATATATATATATATATATATATATATATATATATATATATATATATATATATATATATATATATATATATATATATATATATATATATATATATATATATATATATATATATATATATATATATATATATATATATATATATATATATATATATATATATATATATATATATATATATATATATATATATATATATATATATATATATATATATATATATATAATATATACATATATATATAAAAGTATATATATATATATATATATATATATATATATATATATATATATATATATATATATATATATATATATATATATATATATATATATATATATATATATATATATATATATATATATATATCTTATATATAAAATTATCGTGTCACAATGTTCGTTCCCGTACTCCTCCGAAACGGCTTGACCGATTCTCATGAAATTTTGTGAGCATATTGAGTAGGTCTGAGAATCGGCCAACATCTATTTTTCATACCCCTTAGTGATAAGGGTTGTCCACCCTTAACATTTTTCTTTAATTTTTAGTTATTTTTTTAATTTCTTTATTTTTTTATTATGTCGCATTAAAAAATACATACAACCCTAAATTTTTACCGTTTTATCACCAACCCCTATTTTTTAATAGCCATTTTAGTAATTTAATCATTTTTCATCCCCGGTCGATAACTGATCAATCGTCATTTAATTAGTTATCCCCGCCAGTTGTCTACAGGTGTCACTTCTGACCCAGTAAACAGCACGGAGTAGGGATGAGAACGAAGCCGGTCTCCTGTTTCTCTCGCACAATAAGACTTCTCTCACTCCCTACACAGTTGTCGGCCATCATTATTGTTTATGCATCAAGTGTAGTAGTAACGTTGACAATTATTATTTTGCTATCTCAGTGTAACTCTCATATTAACTATTAATCTTTCCTATTTTATAATTATTAATAATAAAATTATGAAATTCCAGATCCGTCCACTGACCAACTGCTGTTTGTTATTGTTACAACAAACATGATCCATGGTCCATGTGGTACTCTTAATTGTTCATCGCCTTGCATGGCAGATGGAAAATGTACTAAAAATTTCCCTAAAGATTTTACTAATGATACGATCACAAATGTCGACGGATACCCAATATATCGTCGAAGAAATCCCGATAATGGCGGACAATCATTTATCAAAAATATCAGCAACACAGACATTGATATTGACAATCGTTGGGTGGTGCCATATTCGCCTCTGCTGAGCAAGACATACAATGCTCATATTAATGTTGAGTTCTGCAGTTCTGTGAAGAACAAATACATTTGCAAGTATGTCCATTAAGGCAGTGATATGGCTGTGTTTAGAGCGGAAAATACTAATGTGAATGCTCCTCCAGTGAATAAAAACGATGAAATAACGCTCTACCAAATTGGTCGGTACATCAGCTCCAATGAAGCTGCTTGGCGTATCTTTGGTTTTCCAATTCATGAACGGGATCCAGCAGTTGTTCAGTTAGCCGTCCATCTTGAAAACGGTCAGCGTGTATTTTCCACGAACGAGACAGCGATTGATCGTGCAATAAATCCACCTAAAACTACACTCACTGAATTTTTTGAATTGTGTAATCGTGCGGATGATTTTGGTGCCTTTGCACGAACATTACTCTATTCACAAGTACCACGCTATTTCACATGGACTCAAACAAAAACATGGATGCCCCGCAAGCAAGGCTCACACCAGTTGCTGCATGTCTCAATTTATTTAAATCAAACGCCTTGGGGCGATTATTTACAGTCGATCCAAGACACACTGAGTGCTTTTATCTTCGACTGTTGTTGGTTAATGTTACTGGCCCATTATCATTTCAAGATATACGTAAAGTGAATGGGCAACACTATCCAACGTATAAAGATTCATGCCTTGCACTCGGCTTGCTGGAAGACGACAACCAGTGGGAATGTATGCTTGCTGAAGCTGCATTGAACTGTACAGCAATACAAATTCGTCTACTATTCGCTATAGTGTTGACTACATGTTTCCCAGCCCGAGCACAGATATTGTGGGATAATCACAAAGATTCAATGACTGATGATATATTGCATCAACATCGTACACGGTGCCACGATCTAACCATAACATTCAGCGACGCAATGTACAATGAAGCATTAATTGCTATTGAGGATCTTTGCATTGTCATTGCCAACTTACCACTCAGTCATTTCGGTATGAATTCGCCAAATCGAACTGCATCTGATTTAATGAATACTGAAATGAATCGTGAACTGCAGTACAGCACTGTAGAAATGGCAGCGATTGTTGCCCGCAATGTCCCACTAATGAATGAGGAACAAAGAACCATTTATGATCGCATTATGCTCGCAGTTTCAGCTGGACAAGGTGGGTTCTTCTTTTTGGATGCACCGGGTGGAACTGGCAAAACATTCGTTATTTCGCTAATTCTTGCTGAAATACGATCAAATAATGGCATCGCATTGGCCGTTGCATCATCGGGCATTGCAGCAACTTTATTGGATGGAGGCAGAACAGCTCATTCAGTATTTAAGCTGCCACTAAATATTCAGAATAACCCTGATGCAGTATGCAGCATTAAGAAACAAAAATTAATGAAAAACGTGATCGAAGCCAGCATTTTAAATAGCAAGTTCCGAGGTGAAAATATATTAATACCACGGATTCCTATTATACCTACAGATGTGCCAATTCAATTCAAACGTATTCAGTTTCCGATTAGATTGGCGTTTGCAATGACAATCAACAAATCCCAAGGTCAAACGATATCTATTTGTGGCTTAGATTTGAGAACACCATGTTCTTCACACGGTCAATTATACGTGGCATGCTCTCGAGTGGGTAAACCATCCAGTTTGTTTGTGTTAGCTAAAGATGGACTAACAAAAAATATTGTTCACGCTATAGCATTAAGAGATTGATATTGTTTGTTAGTGTTACTGTCGTAATTGATTAATTAATGATATATAATTTTAAGGAATAAATTATAATAACTTAAAAATAATGTTTGCCTTTTGTTATTTTTATATTCCCTCATCGTTCACAGTGCTCGATGCCTATTTCACGCATATACCACATTCTTACACACTTACAATAAGTAAGCTATTTTTTGTCTACACTAGAAATTACTTAAAAATTATTTATATGGCAAAACAACGTTTGCCGGGTCAGCTAGTATATATATATATATATATATATATATATATATATATATATATATATATATATATATATATATATATATATATATATATATATATATATATATATATATATATATATATATATATATATATATATATATATATATATATATATATATATATATATATATATATATATATATATATATGTATATAGGTAAAATGTCGCTAATATTGTTTATTAGCGACATTTTACCTACCTACCCCATGATTTTATCTCCAATCCTATAATGACCCATTAGACCAATATACAGGTATCAGGCCCAGATTTGGGGAGGGGGGGGGGCAAACCGGGGTGCTTTCCTCGGGCGGCAATTTAAGGGGGCGCCAAATTCATAAGTTTGATAAAAAAACTTGTTTCACTAAAGTGCCTACCATGGCGTGTCTCACTTTCAAGTAGGAGAGAGACAGATGTCGAACGCTGCCGAACGCGGAGGCCGATTGTGCTTCTTTGTCGCTCGTTCCGCGCTCTCGCTTGCACTTTAAGCCTTAAATGGAACGCCTCAGAGCGAGGTAACGCCGCATGAGTCATGTTTTTTCGTGCGTGCAGCCGGCTCCATCGAATTATAAGATGTTGTCACGTCAAAAAGGAGACGGAGCTACGCAAGCGGAGCCGAATAAAACGTCGAGCGACGTGGAAGCGACGGTGGGTATTCATGACGGGACTGTGCGAGTAATTTGCATTGATTTTCTTTCTTAACAACTACTCTTTCAAACGTGTCACTATAATTATTAGTTAATGTGGTAAAAGATTATTTCGTTGAAAGAAAAGCTCGACGTGTAAAGCTGTAGCAAGATTAAATAGTAAAATTTCCTGAGACGTAAGTATTGAAGGTCTGGATTATGCGTTGTCTACTTTTATTTTATGTATCCTACATTAATGTCACACATAAGGAGAATATACTAGCAAATAGGTAATAAAGATCACAAATTTATTTAAGGGGTCTTATTCCCCGGTCTCAAATAATCCCACCGAGTACCTATATTTGTTTTGTGAATTTTTCAAAATCAATAATCTCAAATGCTAGAAGGGAGGGGTGCCATTTTCAATTTTTTTCCCCGGATCGGAAAAATCGTAGATCCGGGGCTGACAGGTATACATGAACATTTGAACTGTGAAACCTCATAAAGTGGATATAAACATTATGAGTATAACTCAGTCTAATTATGGTCTAATTGCTGACATTAGAAAAGTACCTACGGCAAATAAGCAACCAAAATGGTTTTTACTTTTTTACATCTGACGAAAGTCAGACGAAAATCAGTATCTACGATTGACGATAATCGACTGCTAAATTCCACACTAGTCAATAAATGTCACTTTCGTTTTTTCTTTGCTTTGGCGATGCTCGTTACTCGATTCCTATTTTTGACCGGTTATTGCTATTTATGCACCTATTTATGTCATTGTAATAATTAGTGTTTGTTGAAATTATCTCGTTTCGAAATGGAGGTTGATATCCCGAACGCCGCAGTAAATGTGGACGCCTCACGAAGTAAGTTTTGTGCTAGCTGAGTTGTCATAAAAGTTGTTTTGATTTTTGTTTTAAAGCTCGAAGTAACAAGGATGTTAAGTTGTTCTGGCTTGGGTTGCCTTACGGCCACGATAGCATCAGTTGCAATGAGTTTGCTGGTAAAGCAGCTGGACGGGATCCCGGAGGGATCCCATCTTCCTCCTCTGTGGTTCACGCTCATCTTTCCTAGAATCGAGTTGGGCATTTATGTAGTATCGGCACCGTTTTCATTTATAAAAAAAAAACTGCTAGATTCGATCATTTTAATGCTAAATCTGATAGAAAATAGCCTCGTGCACACAGTGTGCCCGATTGCGTTTCTTTGTGAACTAAAACAAAAAATTAGTCCAAGCGAACGAGACAGAGCAATACGTTAGAGCGGAATATGAAACGAATGATCATCGATAAATACTACCTGCCAAACTTATACTCGTCCGAATAAATTCGAGCATATTTCGTGTGGTGTAAGATTTGACCTTGGCGGGCAGTTTTAATGCGAAAAAGTGAAAACCGGTCATCTCACACTCCGCTCTAGCGTATTGCCCTGTCTCGTTCACACGGACTAATTTCCGATTTTAGATCATGAAGAAACGCAATCGAGCCCAGTATTTCAAGACATAAAATTTTACAATTTACGTACCATGTGTGGAAAAATATTAGATTCCATTAGATACGATAGGTGTTTATGACAGTTAAAAAAAATGTAACTTGCCCTTCCGCCATATGGGTGTTTATGAATTGTTTTGAAATGTAGGTGTTAGACGCTTCTTTAAATGCCTATATCTCGCTTATTTATTGAGGCCGAATATATATTATTGCAGTTTCGGAATCAGCGTGATGAATATAGTCGGGTGACGTTAAAAAAGAGTTGCAGGTGTGGAATTGCTAGATGGTTAATTGGAAGAATCACGAATATCCCGGGGTGCATATTATGGTAACATCCGACCGGATATCACCATAATATAACCTCAAATTAATTAGCCCATATAAATTTACTTTACACATTCGGAACTCTGCCAACTGACGGTATATAACTTGAGATCGAAGACTACAGCCGTTGTTTAACCTGTCGGAAACCAGCCTCCACGTGCATAAAACGGTGCCGCAACTTTTTGGTCGCTTTTGTATAAAAATACTATCAATATCGATTTTTCCTATAAATTCCCTCTTGTTACCTAATAATTATTCTTGTTAGCAATGTATAATATAGATTTATATGGGGGCCGGCCAAAACGGCTACGCGCAGATCTGTCAATCGATGCAAAATGGCATTGTTGATGCCCGAGCGGTTAACATTATAAATAAGATAAAATTAATTTACCTCATGGAGTTTGTAGCACCCGACGTTTCAGCGATATTACAACTGTTCATCTTATTTTCTTACCTTAAAATCGTTTTGTCTTATTTGTAATACTCAAATTTTACCAAAATTAATGTTCTGCAGAATTAATAAATTAATGCTCATTAACCTTTCGGAAGCCAGCCTTCGCGTGCAAAAATGGCACCGCACCTTTTTGCTAGATTTTGCATATTGACTATTGCAATTACATATTGTCTTGCATATTGCATTTGGTAGATGACTAACAATATCGTTTTTTTTATGAATTCTCTCTTGTTATCTAATAATTAATCTTGTTAGTCTTAGTATATTATTTATTGATATAATATATGAAGACCACAGGGAAAACAGAAGGTTTGTCAAAAAAACAGTCTTAAGATAATCGCATTTAAAGATTTGAAGTCATAATTTGAAATCAGTGCCATATAGCTTTTTAATAAAATTCCAAGTGATAAGTAATATATTTATATTAGTAAGAACAAAGTAATGTAAGAGTGAAACATTTGTTTAAATATAGGTAAAAAAAACTGACTAAAATATTTTTTACAATAAAAAAGGGGAATGTCACAACAAACAGGTTATAAGAGAGAAATGTCATTTCAATTTCCAACCTGTATATGACGGGGCTCGTTTCATTCTTGTACAAATAGATGTTTCAATAGATAGTATACGAAAGTATTCGATAGTATTCAGGCTTTTGAATGTTATTGAGTCATTTCACCCAAAAAATTATGGAGCTTTTTTTCCCTGTGGTTGTCATATGGAGTTCGGCCGAAACGCTTTACGCGGATCTGTCAACCACCGCATAAGGCTGATAGGCCTTTTTGGCATCCCAACTGTTAAAGGTGCACATTTGCAATGATTTATTTAATTGAATCTTTATTCATCTTCAGAAATGCCGCTTTACAAACTGATTGATGAATTACTCGACGAAGAAAAAAATACAGATGAAACTCTAATATCTCACGATAATTTGACGTCGATTTTAAAAACAGATTTTAATATATATTTAGATAATATGAGCCCTGCCAAAATAGAGAGTTACATGTTTGTACTGAAGTGGTCGCTGAAGGGCTGGCCGGGGTGGGAACAGATGACGGAAGAGGAGAGAGGCCCCCAACGCGACGTCATGAAAGAGTACGAGTCGATTAAAAAGTACATTTCTCTGAGGCTGCGCATCACGCGCCGATGCATCGAGGCAATCGAAAAGGAAAACTCGGACAGCACAAAGGGGAAGCTTCAGCTGCGCAAGAACGAGCGGCTCGTGCTGAAGGTGAGCTGCTCGAATCGCCAGCTCAAGACGCTGATCAACTCGCGAATCTCAAACACGCACCGACTCATCAACTTCCGAATACCGCCAACCGTTGACAGCGATGCCCGCTATCAGTGGATGTCGTTTATGGACGTGTTCAGCTGGCCGCACCTAGAGGTGTACTTAGAGTTGCCCAATTTTTCATTCGTGCACCGGAATGTGAGCAGCAGCGTCTACAAAGTGATCAATTCGAAGGGGCCGCACCCGGCAGTGTCTAAAGAAAAGCTCGACCGCAACGTTCGCGTCAAAAATATTTCAGGCAGAAAACAAGGGCTGCGAATTGAGTTCATTAAGGATTATCTCGACCAGGCTACGAAATTTATTTCAGACGGAAGACGTATGAATACCACAAAGAAAAACGATATCACAGGTCTATTCCAGGTAAGAAACCGCATTACTGTATTCAGGTAACGGTTACTACTCCTAAGCATTGCGATCTGCATAACTGGCCAATTTTGAGATCTTCCAGCAATGAAATAGGAGAATAGCAGATCAGAGCTGTAGCGCAACGGCTTTCCTAGCAATGATTTCGTTATTGTTATGACCCAAACACAGAAAATCTAGCTTCGAGGAAGTTTCTCTTACTGTTCAGCGATTTTTTGGAATCAACTGGGAACGACTTAAATAGGTACACTGTTTCTACCTGGTTTTAAAAAAATCGTTTAAGAATACTTGCTAAGAAAGTAAATGATTTATTTCCCCATTCTTTCTTAAATTATCTATTTATTTGTGTATTATGTAATTATTATAATATTATAAATTGTTTGTTTTTTTTTTTAAAAAAAGCATCCCAATAGTCTTGCTTCGTCATTGATGGAAATGAATGATGTTACTCGTCAACGACAAAGGATAATACTTAAAGATTGATCGTAGAAGATGATCAGGGTTTGCCACTATGCACACACCATGCGGTGTCCGCAACATAATTAATATAGCCACTAAAATTACTGAATTTCCTTGAATGTGACAGATATCCTCCAATGCAAGAATTATTTATAGAGGTGGTTTCATGCAGGGGTTTGCAGTGCTGGGCACATTTAATCAAATCATTAATCCGTTAAACTGATAGTTAACTTCGTTAACAGTTAATCCAATAAAGAAATAACGAAAGTTAATATTAAAGTGCTAAAGCTATTAAAATATGCTAGTTAATCAGTTAAATTAAGGGACCAGAGTTTTAAAATTTTAGTTTATCACAGAATTTATACTTTGCTTCATTTCTTTTATGATTTCAAAGGATTTTCCGGCGAACGCTAGAAACATAAAGCAAAATAATAATGCTATTTGATAGGTACAATATATGAAAACTACAATAAATGTAATTACAAACTTCTGATTATTTTTTTATTTCATCTATTCATTTGTGAGATGCGCCCAGCACTACGTTCTCCAGCACTCCTTGGTCAGTTTAGAGGATAGCTTTTGATTTTAATAGTGCCGGCAGCACTGATTGGCTATCTAGGTATAATTATATCAATTTGCTTACCTTATATATATATATATATATATATATATATATATATATATATATATATATATATATATATATATATATATATATATATATATATATATATATATATATATATATATGTATGTATGTATGTATGTATGTATGTATGTATGTATGTATGTATGTATGTATGTATGTATGTATGTATGTTTTTTTTTTTTTTTTTTTTTTTTTTTTTTTTGTATGTAGAGGTTTAAAAATACTTTTTACGTACGCACCCGGGATAGGGTTTCCCAGGGTGGAGTGTCGGGCTTGGTCAGGTCTTATTGACCACGAGCCGCCGTGGTTGGTGAGACCCGACATGTATCATTGGCTCGGCGAATATGCAACCCGTACCGACTAAAAAACATCCTCTACCACCTGCCTCCTGTTCCCCGTGGGATCGCCGGTAGGCATTACAGCGCGGGGGGAGGATTAAGCCTTAGCTCTTCCTTCGGATGGTCGAAGTCACTGCTTCCTTCCTCTTAGTGGTTCTTCTTTTTCCTCTTGCCCTTGTTTCTCTCCTGTTCAGCTTGGCGTAGGTCCTTTAGGACTTCCGCCGCAAAAGTGCTGGTTGCTTCCCAGGCTGACTCTGTCGAAAGCATAGCTTCCGCCAGGTTTTCAGGCTGGATCCTTCCTCCGACTGCAGTCTCGAAAGCGCTTCGGGACGCGTTGAAGCGCGGGCACACGAAGAATACATGCTCCGCATCTTCGGAGACTCCTGCGCAGGCCGGGCACTCCGGGGAATCCTCGTGGTGAAACTTGTGAAGATAGGCCCGATAGCACCCATGTCCTGAGAGCATCTGGGTGAGGTAATAGTTGACCTCTCCGTGTGGCCGTTTGACCCATGCGTCCACCTGCGGGATCAGGCGGTGAGTCCATCTCCCATTGGTTGAGGCGTCCCACAGCAACTGCCATCGATGCAGACTGTTGGTCCTCTCGTCCGTCTTCATCTCAGCTGGTCCTAGCGTTGTTGACCCCTTTCGCCTGTAGAGGCATCTTCGTTCCTCCGCGAGTACTCCGATAGGCAGCATCCCGGTGATAACGCACACAGCATCCTCCGACACCGTGCGGAATGCACTGGCCACTCTGAGGGCACTCAACCGGTAGACCGACGCCACCTTCCGTCGTGCGTGCTGGATCAACAGTACGTCAGCCCAAATGGCAATCCCATATGTAAGGACTGACGTGGTGACCGACGACAGCAGTGCTCTTCTTTTCTGTTTCGGGCCTCCAATGTTGGGCATGAGCCGAGACAAGACCGTCCCAACTCCCGCCGCTTTGGTACCGACGTGCTCTGCCTGCTGCTTAAAGCTGAGCCGGGCATCGATCATCACTCCCAGATACCGTAGTGACGACTGGGAAGTGATTTCGTGGTCCCCGACTCGCAGCGTGATAGTTTCAATTTTCTGCCTGCTAGTGATCAGCACGGCCTCTGTCTTATGATCTGCCAACATCAGTCCCACCGAGATCATCCATTGGCGGATCGTTGCGTAGGTGATGCCAAAGATGTAATCGATCTCCTCCAGTTGTTTGGCGACGATTACGAGGGCCACATCATCCGCAAATGCGACGAGTGTAGCCTTCTTCGGCAGAGTCAGCTTCAGAAGACCGTCGTACATGACGTTCCACAGGAGAGGGCCAAGCACTGAGCCCTGGGGAACACCACCGGTGACTCTGTACTCCTTGGCGCCTTCATCCGTATCATATTTTAGGACCCTGTCGGTGAAGTAGCTTCCAACCATCCTCCGCAGGTATCCTGGCACGTTCATCTTCGCTAGGGCCTCCATGATGCAGTCCCATCTGGCAGAGTTGAAGGCATTTTTGACATCCAACGTTACTACCAAACAGTACTGCTTTGTACCCGATTTCCACCTGGTGCCAGATATTGCGTCCCGTGCCATCGAGACGACTAGGTTGATGGCATCCAAGGTGGAGCGGCCTCTACGAAACCCGTATTGGTTGTCAGCCAGTTGTGGCTCGACTACATCTTCTATCCTCTTATGTATTATACGCTCCAGTATCTTCCCGGCGGTGTCCAGCATGCAGAGTGGACGATAGGACGAAGGTTCATCTGGTGGCTTCTTCCCCTTGGGAAGAAGTACCAGTCTCTGTTGCTTCCACATTGTAGGAAAAATCCCTTCTTGAAGACACGCGTTGTATACATCCAGGAATATTCCAGGTGCTGTGTTGATGGTCACCTTCAGGGCAACGTTGGGGATTCCATCCAGTCCTGGCGCCTTGGTGTTTCCGAATCGGCCACAGGCTTCCAGCAGCTGCGCAGGAGTTACTGGGGGGATCACCTCCATGACGTGCTCCTCAGTGGAGAAGTCGAGCTCCGGTTGTTGTGGGAACAGCACCGCGACGATCTTTTTCAGGAGCTTGGGACAGGTAGGCGATGGCATCGGCTGGCTTTTCAGCCGCTTCATGACTACACCATACGGTCTCCCCCACGGGTCCCCCTCGACTTCGTCAAGGAGCTCATTCCAGCACTGACCCTTACTAACCTTGATCGCTTTGTTGAGCGTCCGACGTGCCTCTTTGTATTTTGTCTCCAGTTCTTCGGAGTCTGGTTTCTTCCGGCCTCGCTGTGCCTGTCTCCTCGCCCGGATACAATCCTTGCGAAGGGCGGCGATGGTATCGTTCCACCAATATACCGACGGGAATTTGTTTGCACTGCGCTTACGGGGCATAGCTGCATCGCAAGATTCCGTGACTCTCCTCATGACTTCCTGCGCCTTCTCCGTGGCATTGCTACCATTGATCGGACGATCATCGAAGGCCTCCTGGAGTGAGCTGGGGTCGAACGTGTTCGCCTTCCAGCCAACAGCATTCGTCTTTCTAGGTGCTGGTCCAGTCTTCCGTTTGGTGGATACCTCCCAGAAGATCGCATTATGGTCACTGGCGGTGTAGATATCCATGACCTCCCAAGAGCAGCTTCCCGTAGCGAGGCTGCTGCTCACGAAGGTGAGGTCCACGATTGACCTCGCCTCTCCTCTTTCGAACGTCGGTTTCTCGCCACTATTCAGCAAGACCACATCCAATGAGGACATGGCCTCTAGCAGAGTTTGCCCCCTCGCGTTCGTCTCCTTACTGCCCCAGTCGACTGTATGTATGTATGTATGTATGTATGTATGTATGTATGTATGTATGTATGTATGTATGTATGTATGTATGTATGTATGTATGTATGTATGTATGTATGTATGTATGTATGTATGTATGTATGTATGTATGTATGTATGTATGTTTTTTTTTTTTATTTTATTTTTTTTTTTTTTAGTAAGGTTTTAAAAAGCTTCAAAAGCCTGGCCTGTATGTGTGTGCATTTGTGTATTGGCACAGTGTGGGACTCACTAGTACGTGCATAACCACTAAAAACACTCCTTACTCTTCTCTTGCCTGGATCCCCCCGGGACCACAGTGAAGCGACTACTTCGGGGGGGGGCTGTGCTTATGCACTTTTAATTTTCTCAGGGCTAGTTGATGTTACTAGCACGCTGATCGTTTCTCCACCTCTGTTGCAGTTCGGTCATTATTTGCATGACGACCCTACTGACAGCATTCCATGTGCCTTCGTCTCGACACATCTCTTCGACGACGTTTTCCACGCTCAGGGCCGGCATCTCGCTTCGCACTGCTTCAAATCCTGGACAGTGAAAAACCACATGCTCCGGTGTCTCCTCCACATTTCCACACTTCGGACAGAGCGGTGATGCCGCGTGCCCAAGCCGATGCAGATACTTCCTGAAACAGCCGTGCCCAGACAGGAACTGTGTCAGATGGAAATTTACTTCCCCGTGCTTTCTGCTCACCCAGATCGAGAGAACCGGAATTAACCGGTACGTCCATCTACCATTCTCCGCCATATTCCACTCCTGCTGCCACTTGACCATCGACTGCGCTCTTACGGTCTTCCGTATTCCTCTGGTTCCCTTTCGCTCGTAGCACTCGCTGTCCTCCACCAGGGTGATGCCGATAGGAATCATTCCGGCGATGACACAAACCGCCTCTGTCGAAATGGTCCTGTACGCACTCACGACTCGCATGGCCATGAGCCGGAACGTACTGTTCAGTTTCCTTCGATTCCGCTTGGTTTGCAGCGCAGTCACCCAGGCTGGACCTCCGTACCTCAGTATCGACGAGGATACACTAGCCAGAAGTCGCCTCTTGCTACAGCTAGGGCCAAAGTTGTTCGGCATGATTCTAGCTATTGCGTCAATTGCCTTCGCCGCCTCCTCACAGGCATAGTCGACGTGGCTGTTGAAGTTCAGCCGGTCATCGATCATCACTCCCAGATACTTTACCACTCGCTTCGAAGCTACGGTATGCTCTCCAACGGTGATTTCTGCCTGCTGCACCGCCTTGCAGTTGCTGACCAGCAATACCTCCGTTTTGTGGTGGGCTATCTGCAGCTTCGCTCCCTGCATCCAATTTCGATCATTCCGACCGCCTCGGTCGCCAGCATTTCCACCTCTACCAGCGACTCGCCCGTAACCGACAGGACAACGTCATCCGCGAACCCGATGATCCCGACTCCTTTCGGCAACTTCAGGGTCAACACTCCGTTGTACATCGCGTTCCAGAGCGTTGGACCAAGGATGGAGCCTTGTGGGACTCCCGCCGTGATCGTTATCGACTTCTGTCCCATGTCAGTTTCGTAGACCAGAACTCGGTTCTGGAAGTAGCTCCTCAGAATTCTGCACAAGTAGTCAGGGACCCTCATTTTATGCAGAGCTCCGACGATGGCGTCCCAGCTAGCGCTATTGAAAGCGTTCTTGACGTCTATTGTTATTACCGCGCAATAACGATTTCCTCTCCGCTTTTGTTTAGACGCCTTCTCGGCATTCTCGACGACTGTCCGAATTGCATCCACTGTCGATCTACCTTTACGGAATCCGAACTGATTCCACGACAGTCCATGCTCGCTTTCCGTATACTTCGTCAGTCTGTTTAGGATGATCCTCTCCAAGAGTTTTCCGAGTGTATCCAGCAGGCAAATAGGCCTATACGATGCTGGATCTGCCAGCGGCTTTCCTGGCTTTGGTAGCAGCACAAGCTTCTGAATCTTCCATTTGTCGGGGAACTGACCTTCATGTATGTATGTATGTATGTATGTATGTGTGTGTGTGTGTGTGTGTGTGTGTGTGTGTGTGTGTGTGTGTGTGTGTGTGCGTGTGCGTGTGCGTGTGCGTGTGCGTGTGCGTATATGTATATGTATATGTATATGTATATATATATATATATATATATATATATATATATATATATATATATATATATATATATATATATATATATATATATATATATATATATATATATATATATATATATATATATATATATATATATATATATATATATATATATATATATATATATATATATATATATATATATGCCTTCTGTCAACTTCACCTATCGCCATTATGATTCCAGGCCAGCCAGAGGGGTATGTGAGAAATTGACAAAGATCTAATAATAATCCTATCACAATGTTTAACACGCCCCATAACTAGAATATTTTAATGCTGTCTCTTCTCATAAACGTTTTAATTTTCATTTGTGTGTTATTTATTTATTTATGGACGCCTGGTTCACCAACGGCTCAGGAACAAATGGACTTTTTGGGGCAGGCGTATATGGACCCAAAACCAACCACAGAATCAACATCCCCCTTGGACAATACGCCACGGTTTTCCAAGCCGAGGTATTTGCCATATTGGAATGCATAAAACTACAAAGTCGACTTGAGGTAAAAAACAGACAAATCCTCATCTGCTCTGACAGCAGAGCAGCACTGGACGCTCTGGCTAAAGCCACCACAGAATCTTCTGTGGTCTGGGACTGCATGCAGGAGCTCAACAAATTGGGAAAATCCAACAAAATCACCCTAATATGGATACCGGGTCACCAAGGCATACCCGGAAACGAAGAGGCCGACAGACTGGCAAAACTGGGCACACTGGAATGCCCAGTGGAGCCAGTTGAAGGGGTCCCCTTCGCTACAGGTAAGAAAATCATCAGGGACTGCTTGGAGGAACATCGGGCTTCCTGGAAACAGAGTCAGGGATGTCGCCAGGCAAAAGCCATGATGGAGCAACCACTACAGAAGAAAACCAAGGCCCTACTTGACATGAGCAAGAAGAACCTTAGAACCGCTGTCGGTCTCCTCGGCGGACACACGACCCGTAGAGCTCATCTATTCAACCTTGGCTTGATTGAGAGCAAGGATTGCCGAATATGTGGCGAGGAACCTGAAGACATCATACACATTGTGGTCGCTGTCCAAGGCTCGCCGCCAAAAGACACAGTTTACTGGGACGAGCCTTTCTCGAACCCAGCGATCTGCCCAACTTGAAGGTCAGTGATCTACTTGGACTGGTAAGAAGTACCGGGCTACTAGCTGACGACCACTGACCTAACCACACAGTGGGTAGTTACAAAAGACCTTACAGATCTAGGTGACATCAAGGGCTGGAATCAAGCCCCCTACTCTATCTACTACTATTTATTTATTTATTTATCCATAATTTCAATATATAAGATACAAAAAATCCTTATCCTTACACAAAAACATTTTTCAATAAGTACATATTCTAAACCTAACTCAGAAGGAGATTCATCTCTTTGACATATAATGGTTTACCACCTTACTAGGAGTTAACCTGTGTTGAGGTGGTACTTATATAGTTACTTAATTCCTGTTGAGAGGGCGAGCCTCTAGAGATAATTGAAATATTTTCAACAGTGAACTGTAATAAAATATTCATGATTTCAGGAGATATCAAGGGACATGTCCGCTATCAAAGACTACTGCATAATCGGAGCGGACTACAAATACAATTTAAGCGACTACACCTACGAGCAAATGCTGTCAAATCCTATCGATACCACCGACTTGGCAAACGACGACCTCTTCAAAAAGTACTCGCACATACAGCCAAAGCTCCATCACGTGATAACGCCGAGCGTTTGCTTCACACTGAACCGATTCCAGTGCCCTTACTCGTTGGACGCGGATGGAAAGCGCGTCTTCGAACTGGGACTGGATTCGATGGAGCGAGTGAACAACTCCTGGCTGAGGATATATTGCGTTCTATGCGACCTCAACATCTCGGGCTTTCTGAGCTTTCAAGATTTGAACACCCACCTCACGGAAAAGCATGGATCCGGCCAGGATTGGCGATGCGTCAAATGCAACAAAGGTTTCGGCGTTTTGGAGCTGGCTTATCGGCGATGGAGCCATCCTTGCGACAGAGAATTATAAATGTTTAATAAGTATAGAGCACACCCATTTGACGAGCATATAAACTAGTTATTTTTTGCCATTCCATTGAATACAGATTCGAACCTTCGAATATTTACTAATTTGCATTGTCAAGTGCCCATACCCATACTATGCTCCACAGTGATTTGAAATCCCACTTTTATTGAACATGATACTGAATGAAGAAGAAAACTAAACAATATACATTTTGGGTGCTTTTGAGACATGGACATTTAATAATTTTGTATATTTTTGTTTTGGAATCAAATTGTTATGTTGAGTAGAAATAAAACAATTCAACAAAAAAAATGAGTTTTGAGAGACTTCCCGTAGTGCTTTAGCGTAGTGTAATTTTGAGCCAACAAAATCAGAAGGTATATTTTATTTTAAATAAAATAAAGGTTTTGGTAGGTAGGTAATGAAAATGAAGGTAATATCCATCCAGAAACTCTGGTTCTCATCAGATCACCAAAGTTAAGCGGCTTCATTGATTTTATAGTGTAATTACACTATAAAATCAATGGCAGCATTAACTATGGTCAGTACTTGGATGGGTGACCGCCTGAGTTATATAAGCCGGCCGCCTCAGTAGTTCAAACATCATCGCAAAATGGTATTTTGAAAAAAAATATGGGCTAATAATAATTACAATTGGAGGGTTACAGGGGAAAACGATCAATGTCAAGAAATTTTTGATTTTTTAAAAATTTACTAACTATAACTGCTAAAAATATACTACCTTTAGGTAGGTAGGGTTTGTTTAAAGAGAAAAAAATATTTTGTCTAAACAAAATATAGTTGAGTTTCTAAATTTACTTAAATTATACCTCAGAAAAAAGTATGTCAACTTAAAAAGAAGACTGACCATTTTTCCTGGTAACCCTTCATTTGTATTGTAATTTTAAAGGATTCTTGAAAAAAATGTTAGGGTAAATTTGACTATGGTCCTGTTGACGTAAGGGGTAACAAAATAGAGAGCGGGAGTTCGAAGGCGGGCTGTGAGTGAATGCGTTCACCGAATAGAAAGAGATAGGGGCATATAAGACTTCCTCTATCATTGATTCGTTGCTCATGCGCGTTTATCCATAGCATAGCAGACTTATGGCGTCGAAGCGTTGCCATAGTGATATAAGAGCGTTGCCATAGTGATATATGTACGTGTCTGAGAATGCACGACTAGACAAGGATGGAGGGGGTACTATATGCTGCTGTCTTTTTCTATTCAGCTGACACAATCTCAAGCTAGTCACGGGGTCTAGTAGTTATAAGTCATTGCATATAAGTAACCTGTGGTTGACTTACATGGGTCATAGACAAATTTATTATACCATTTTTTTTCAAAAATAAGCCCGTTGGCCCTAGATTCCTGTAATTGTTTTTATCATAGACTAGATGACCCGGTAAACTTCGTACCACCTAAAATTAATTTGATTGTAACTCTTCATAAGCGTTTATTAATCCTAATGAACCTTCCAATGGCCGAATCATGTACGGTTTAAGTTTCGTTTGGTGATTAAATGAAAGTCTTTTGTGATTGAAATAAATTCAATGTATTTAATTTACATGATAATATATAAATGCAGTTCACATTCAACACAAAACATTCTGGTAAAATATGTTTTTCGTTTTGTTTTCTGGCGCGTAAATAAACAAAAATGATGGCTTTCCACCCGATGGCTTGGCGAAGATAGGACATACAGTTGTCCATGCGCGAAATACGGAAATTCCAAGTTAATTCCGCAAACTTCCAACACGCGTGATTTGTCATCGTGAAGGCCAGACGCACGGGGAATCTAAATTCCGTCTGATACTGAGATACACCTCGTTTGAATTCCTCACAGCGAAAACAGCCATATCGCTTTATTTTACGTATTTGCATGTATGTAATTTATCGAGTTGATGAAGTTGCAGAATTCCACATTGATTTGCGCTTTAAAAGCCTTGGATAAAAAGGCACAATCTAACGATTGACCACATTCACATCTTGCCCTTTGACCTTCACAACTACAGATCGCCCATTGTCCGCAACTGATCGGCGACGATACAATGGGTATCCGTCATTGCCTGTGATGGTGTTAGCAATCAGGTCTCTCGGGTAACGCCTGGAACAGTTACTATCGAGCATACAGGGCGAGATGTTGTTATAAACTTCGCGAAGTCCATAGATCATATTCTTAGGCACCACTGCAAGCAATTTCGGATTAACAGCTTCCTCTTGTATTTCGGCCGAGATGATGGAATCATCTCACATCAGGCGGTTTGCACTTGAAGTAGCTTGCCGCACACTTGACTGACTTCGTCGACCTATGTTATCTCTTCTTCTCGACATTGTAATGGACACTAAAACGACACGGAATTGTTTTCAAGCTCATTCAAATCGATCGAAATTTCCATGAGGTTTTTACAGTATCTATTGAAATCCGCAAACTAAGTCCAAATACGTGGTTATGTCATTAAAAAAAACGGTTATGTCACCCAAGACTTTCCTGTCAGGTAGCCAGGAACGTAATTCATCTGAATAATAATATCAATAATCCTACA
Source organism: Micropterix aruncella (assembly GCA_944548615.1). Lineage (NCBI taxonomy): Eukaryota > Metazoa > Arthropoda > Insecta > Lepidoptera > Micropterigidae > Micropterix > Micropterix aruncella. Next base: position 16,523,743 of record OX155958.1, read on the forward strand.
ACAACCCCCCCCCCACCCCAACCTAGCGACACCCTTTAAAACTCGAAAATCGAAATCGACTTTTACTTCGACTTCGACTTTTCCGACTTTTTCGAATTTTTCAACTTTTTCTACTTTATCGACTTTTTTGGCTTTTTCGACTCTTTGATTTTTTTAACTTTTTCCCCTTGTTCGACTTTTTTGACTTTTTCGGCTTTTCGACTTTTTGACTTTTATGACTTCCGACTTTTTCGACTTTTTCTACCTTATCGACTTTGTTGACTTTTTCGACTCTTTGATTTTTTTAACTTTTTTGACTTTTTCCCCTTGTTCGACCTTTTTGACTTTTACGGCTTTTTCGACTTTTTGACTTTTTTGAATTCCGACTTTTTCGACTTTTTTGACTTTTTCGACTCTTTGTTTTTTTTTACTTTTTTGACTTTTGACTTTTTCCCCTTGTCGACTTTTTTGACTTTTTCGGTTTTTGCGACTTTTTTGACTTTTCGACTATTACGACATTTTCGACTTTTGCGTCTTTTTCGACCTTTCCGACTTTTTCGACTTTATCGACTTTTTTGACTTTTTTGCCTTGTTCGACTTTTTCGACTTTTTCGGCTTTTTCGACTTTTTTTACTTTTTCGACTTCCGACTTTTCCGAATTTACGAATTTATCGACTTTTTCGGCTTTTTTGACTTTTTCGGCTTCTTTGACTTTCGCATTTTTTGACTTTTCGAATTTTTGAAATTTTACACATTGTACGGACTGAATAACAGTTATGGATAGCGCAGCTGTCAAACAATACGATCGCCGCGATAGCCATCTAGAATGTGGCCGATGTTCCCAAAATGAGCAATTTCGATTTTTTCGATTTTCAGTTTCAGTTTCTTTGAGTTTTTCCTAAATATTTTTAAGCTACCTATTGCATAGCTTTTATCGCGGGCCTAGTAGGCCAGCGCGGCGACCGAATGAAGAAATTTCTTAACGAAAATTAATGATTTTAAACTGATAATTACGTCTAAACTAGTACTGCTTACGATTCGAAAAAAATATATGTTAAACAAGAACATTTTCCTAATATTCTTAGCTTTGAATATTTTAGATTTTGTTTATATTACATAGTGTAATTAATTTGTGAAATTAGGTCTAACCGAACACAAAAACGACTACAACGCAAATACTATCTGGCGTATTATTATGAAACCTGCACCATTTTAAAGATAATTTAATTATCTATCTTTTTATCTACGAATTTTTTCGAATAGTCAAAGAATAATATCCGTTTTTTTTGCTTTATCGAATAAAATTCGTGCGCGGCGCTCTTTCGGAAGACGTTTAAATTATTCCGAATCATTTGCTTCCGCAGCCGCAAATGATTCGGAATAATTTCAACGTTTTCCGATAGAACGCAGTTATCTGATATCAGAAATAAATTGAATTAATACAGTATGACCGCGGACCACTGTCACGGTAGGATTCTGACGCTGTGTTCCGAAAGAAGACGAAATAAATTACCTACGTTATTAAAAAACAAAATGCCCAGGAAATCAAAATTTTTACAACATAAACGCCGTAAGTATACTGGAGAAAAATAGATTATTAAGGTAAGTAACGTGTATTATTACGTGTATATTATTACCATTTGTCTGCTCTGACGTTCCTTGCTTGACGTCACATTGGGGTGACTAGACGAATAGGCTTCGTGCAACAAGTTAACTAATTAACACTTATAAAATAAACTACGTACCTACCTATTTTATTTCATAAACTGACGTGATTACTGTTAGATCAAACTTGAATATTGATTTAGAAAATCGATTTAGGGTCGATTTCTATATGAAACCTGCGGGTAAAAGTACCTACACATAAGTATAAGATGAACCGTCGATTTGCTAAATTCATAAAGCGACAAAATTTTATTCGTGATTTTCGTAGTATGACGTAAATTATACTTTGGTTGGAGGGGGGGGGGGGGGGTTGTATTTGTAGCAATAAGATCATTTTGTGGTTTTTAGCCAAAAATCTAGTAGTAATCATAGTAATTCTACTTATAACATAGTTAAGCGCATATCTGACTCACTGACTGACTATAACGCTGTAGGTAAAGACAGTCTTTTTTTTAAATTTGTCAGTTTTTAAACCTTCTTTTCTAATTTCTACTACTTCTAATTTCTAACTTGCAATTCTATTTCGAACTTGAAATTGTACTTCGAATTTCAAACTTGAAATTGTGCTTCGAATTTTGAACTTGACATTCTACTTCGAATTTCGAACTTGATATTTTACTTCAAACTTGAAATTCTACGTCGAATTTTGAACTTGACATTTTACTTCGAATTTCGAACTTGAAATTCTACTTCAAATTTCGAACTTGACATTTTCACATTTGAAATTCGGAATTTCGATTAAATTTCGATATATCGGAATTCGAATTAAAATTTCGAAATTTTGTATTGTGCTTTGAATTTCGAACTTGACATTCTACTTCTTTTTTCACAGGAAAAGACAAAAATTGGACAGTAATGAAGAGAATGTCGTGCAATGTAGAACTGTTGAAAATATAGAAAATGTAACGCTACAAGAAAATCAATTTCACAGCCAACAACTTCAAATTTAAGAACAGCGTAATGAATGCATTACTCCCGAAGTTATTCTACACAGGAACACAGGAATTCCGGGCGATGGTCTATTCCACTCGCTCATAAGTGTTTTGTAACTTCAAATTGAGACTTGTGACTTGAGAAATCAGTTACGCGATTCACCCTATTTAAACTTCTGCCACAATCCGCAAGAAGCACTATTCAATCAAGCACTAATGATTACGGAGATTTGGATTGTTTGTACTTACTTATTTTCAAAAATGTACAATCAAAATGTTTGTGTACATTATTGTTTTTACAACATAACTACAACGAATCAAGACACTACTTTTGTCATTTTAAAGCGAATGATACACAAAACTGGATTCATCTTCATCTTCGTGAACAACATTTCACACCTTTTTTTTTGTAAACCAAAAAAAATTCAAATCGGTCGAGTCATTTCCGAGATCCTGCGAGACTAACGCACGGTGATTCATTTTTATATATAAGATTATTTATTTTATCATAGATTATTTATTTTAGCTAACTTGAAGACGGTCGACGGTCCCAGGCGAAGCGTGGGCGAAGCCGCTGCGAACCACTGATCATATGCTGCCTAGTCCCTAATAAGTCTGTGTATGCTGCGAACGTAAATGAAAGTCTGTGCGTCAAAGTCCCTACGTAAACGGCTGATGTTTTTATTGCTGGCTTCCTATTAGTAGTTCTAGTAATTTCTCGCGTTCAGTAGACCGCGCTTCCAAAAAAGCGATACAGAGAAACTAACTGATTGGCTGAGGATTCCGACATTTTGAGAAATGACCTGCCAATCACATAGTTTCCACACGTAGTACTGAACGCAATAATAATATGCCATTGCCGAAAATGCCGAATACTTGCTTTATTTCCCTCGTTTTTTCGATGTTTTTCGTTTACGTGAAGCTTACCAGTCTGTTTGAATTGTACATTTATTGAATTTGGCCGGTGTTTTGTATATGTTTTTGGATTATATTAATCAGAATGGAGGTGGATCCAGCGCCGGAAACTCACGAAGGTCAGGAAAGTAAGTTTGTTTTTATTGTCGTGACATTTCGGATTTATAAAATGTATGTATATGGTAGAAATATGGAAAGCTAGGAATATTATTGAAGTCGCGGTCTGTAGAAACTGTTTAGCAGCCAAATATATATGCTTTTAAGCTGGTTAATGCGTGCACAAGGCTTTTTGGTGAAATTCGCAGAGAAGAAAAGTAGGTAGGACTTGCAAAAAGTCGAACCAAACGTTCGAAACAGAAGCCAAACGTGCTTTTAACCATTAACGCTCCTAATCGTCTATAGCTATGTCCACACTGTGCCTTTTTTCGTTCAACAAGGGCATGCGTTATAGCGCAGTCAACAGCGCACGTGAGGCATGCCCTTGGCGCATGCCTTAAATCAGTTGAAAGCATAGCGCGCGCTGCGACGCACGCGTTCCCGCGGTCCGTGGATTTCTGTGCAACATAGCGTTCAACATCAAGATGGCGGACGATATTACTTTACAGTTTATTGAAGACTACATAAATTTTCCACAACTTTGGGACCAAAATAACAAAATTTACACAAATAAAATAAAAAGAAATGATGGTCTGCAAGTTTTGGCTACGAAATACAACTTGGACGTTGATGGAGTTAAAAAGAAGATCAAAAGTCTTCGGTCATAAAAGGCCGATCGAAATTGTTTTCGGACATGCGTGTAAAGTTTTTAAAAAGAATATCTTTATCTTCTCGCAGTTCACGCATAATTACATTATTTCGATCCATAAAATATCTTCGAGCCAACAACATGCGCTTGGTTCTCTTTTGTTTTCTAGATTTTCTTATCACCAAGTAGGCCGCACATAGTAGAATCATCTCGTCGCACATGTTGTTATACTGAACGATAATAACGACTCCGGTCGAATGACGCACGGACATGATGCATTCAACAGTTGCTTGCCCTAAAGGAAAGTTGAATAGAATGATGAAGGGAAAGTTGAACATGAAAGGGGCACAGTGTGGACATAGCTTATGATTCGCTAACCATTCGCATTTTTGACAACCATTTTTATATTTATTATAGGTATATTATATCTTAAACAAGATTATTATATTTACAGGAACTATGAAATATAAATTAAAAATATTTATTAAAAAAATATATATTTATTTACCTTTTATGTACTAAATCACAAATCTTAATTGGCACATGTTTCTTTGAGATCAATAAGGCATATACTAAAAATGACTAAAACGGGAACTATTGTTTAAAAAGTTAGTTTTTTCTTTGGTAATAAATATATAATTAAATTACAAAACCTACAAATGAACGTTAATTATGGAATTGCTTAGATGTTTTTATGATTGTACAACAATTGGAGACTTTTGCATTCCTCCTCCAATGCACTGGAAAGTAATGTTGTATGACTCGACGCCAGAGATGCTGAAATTTTATTTAAATGCCTTTCAGCATACACTTCCAGACCCCAGTAACCTCGCTCGTTGGAGCTATGCCGAGGATTGTTCATGTCCCCTTTGTAGCAACACCCCTTGCACAGCTAGACATATTCTAGGTGGCAGCAAGGTGGCCTTGGATCAAGGACGGTACACTTACCGCCACGACAAAGTCCTTGGTGTTATTCGCGAGGTATTTAGCCTCTCAGTGGCTCGTGCCAACAAGGGTTCCACAGTATCCTCCAAACCCCCAATACAGTTTGTGCGGGTTGGCTCTAAAGGCAAAAAACATCTCACTGCAAAACCTTTCTCAATAATCGAGAAAGCTTCAGATTGGATTATGGAGGTCGATTCGGTCTTTAAGCAGTATCAATTCCCTGAAAGTCTCGGATGCACAGCCCTGCGTCCAGATATAACTCTTTACTCTCTATCTCAGAAGATGGTCCTTATCGTAGAATTAACTGTTCCATGGGAATCAAATATCCCAAAAGACCACGAGTACAAATGAAATAAATACCATGACCTCGCAAATGCCGTCACCCGGAATGGCTTCACTGTTCACCTTCACGCGGTGGAAGTAGGCGCTCGTGGCCTGCCAGCTAAATCTTTGTTTCACCTTTTTAAAGATCTTGGTCTCTCCAGGAAAATAATCAACTCCTTTCTAGAAAAAATATCTAAAACTGCAATTTCTGCATCTCAAATTCTATGGTTTCGAAGGGGGAGTGAATGGGTGGTAAGGTGAATGCTCACATGTGGCAAGACAGCTGTCCTAAACCTACCACCGCCGGTCGTTAGTCCGGAATCCACCCTTCACCTCCAAGAAGTGTAATAATTATATATGATGGGTGGTCAGTTTGTATTTTATTTTATTTTTTTATTTTATTTATACTTACATACAAAATAAAGGTGTAAAAGTTATGCATAAGTTAACCATTCGTTAAACTGATAAATAAGCAGTAGGTATCTCAAATACAAAATAACTTACCGGCTTACAGCGACCACCATGCAACGTAGTCTAGCGGTCATTAAGGGTGCGAAACGGCAGGACTGTAGGTAAAATAATTCGAAAGGGAGAGAGATATTTATTATATAGTCGTCGTTTTGACGAACGTTAGCTTTCTAGGGTTAAAGACCGCAACGCTGAACCTAACCTGATATTTTGTTTATTTCTAGAAACGCCGCTCTACAAACTGATAACAACTACAGATGAATCTATGAAATCCTTCGATTATTTGGCTTCTATTTTACAAACAGATTTTAATATAGATTTATCCGGTATGAACGCGGCCACCGTAGAGAGTTATATGGAGGTGCTGAAGTGGTCCTTGAAGGGGTGGCCAGGCTGGAACGAAATAAGAGACGAGAAAGCCCGCGACGTAACAAAGGAATACGAATCGATTAAAAAGTACATTTCTCTGAGGCTGCGAATCACGCGGCACTGCGTCGCCTCAGTGGAGAAGAAAATGCCGCAGAGCACGGAGAAAGGCAAGCTGCAGCTGCGCAAGGACGAGCAATTAGCGCTGAACGTGCGCTGCCCTCCCGCTCAGCTCAAGTCGCTTATCAACTCCAAAATATCTCACACGCATCGACTGATCAACTTCACCGAGAACACGACGGATAAACACGGCCGCTTCCGCTGGAAGTCATTCAGGGACGTGTTCAGCTGGCCGTCGATGGAGGTGCACGTCGAGCTGCCCGCGTTTTCGTTCACGCACAGAAATGTCAGCAGCAGCGTATACCGATTGGTCAACTACATGGGCTCGCACCCGGTATCGAAAGAGCGGCTCGACTGCTCTGTCGGAGTCAAAAATAACATGGACAAAAAAATAGGGCTGCAAATAAGCTTCGTTATTGACTACCTCGAACAGATGGCGAATTTTTTAAATACTTCCCACGGAGGACGAAATAACAGTGCGAAGAGTTGTGATCTCCCTTGTCTATTTCGGGTAAGAAACAGCAAAACAATTATTTCCCCCTCCCCCCCCCTAAAATTGATCACATTATTCCCCATCTTGAAGAAAACGCCATCAAAAGGAGAATGCCACTTTTTGGGCCCACCCTCCAATAACAATAAACCAAGTCATATGATAGGTCTTTTTATGTATCATAATGGTCTTTTATGTAGTTCTTTTTATGTATTATAGTGGTCTTTTTATGTATTATAATATAATGTATTATGTATGTATATTGTCATCGCCTTGTAGGTCAAAAGAGCTAGGCCACAAAACCAGTAATCGAGAAAATGGCCCATGGACAGGAACATTGCACAGGAAAAATATACAATTAATCCTATGAGGACCATACAGTAGAGTATGGAAAATATTGATACATAAAATTGTTAAAGGGCATTGCAAATAACACATGTCAAGTTTTGTGAAAATTGGTTCAATAGATTTTGTATAATTTGATGGGACATAAGTGTCCCTGTGGTCCATAAAGATGCAATGTTATAATATAACCTTTTCCAAAATTTGATTATTTTATTAATTAACTCAGAAATCATACGTACTAAACTAAAAAAAAACAAATTGAAAAAGTTGCTATATTTTTTAAATTTATTTATTTAAAATCACCAGAGTTAGATATTTAAAAAGTTTATGATTAAAAGTATTTACATACATTTTAATGTGTTATTTGTTCGCTTGTTTATGAGTAATAATGAATTGAAAATATCACAAAAGGCTTGCTTTGCATTACAGAATAGCCTCGTCATTATCTTAAGCTGGATAGGATATGAAAATTTAAAATTTCCGGTGAGAATCTAAAGACAAAAGAAATCGAAAAAAAAGTCCATGGACATACTAATATTCCTGTATTTTTGCATCTAAGGATGCAAAAATATTTTTCAGGATTCAACTCCCTTTCCAAAGTTGTGCTCAAATGAACACACGAGTCCTCCAATCGTGCACAGTTTTGCAAATGGCTTGCACCCTGATAGGCTTGTTTATATCCGTGTTTAATAGGAGGCAGTACTTGACACGCCCGGAATCAATGTTTGTTTGAGGGCGTTTTATGTGAGGTGTTTGATGAATAGGCAAGAAAACTCAAACAAACTTTTTGTTTTTTTATTAGAACAACAAAATCTACAGTTAAAGATGTAAGAGTATGGTATTGTAAGGCAATCAACGTTACTACGTTAATAATAACATAGTTTTATAAAACCAATATTTTTTGGCAGGAGGTTTATTATCATCAATATTTGATGCAATATTATGAAGACATTTTCTTTTCACCGTTTCTGACTTGGCTGGTTGTCCTGACTGAATCCTGAAAAATATTTTTCCATCCTTAGATGCAAAAATACAGGAATATTAGTATGTCCATGGACTTGTTCTCGGATTTCTTTTGTCTTTAGATTCTCACTGGAAATTTTAAATTTTCATATCCTATCCAGCTTAAGATAATGAGGAGGCTATTCTGTAATGCAATGCAAGCCTTTTGTGATATTTTCAAATAAATAAAATACAAACGGAGCTGCCATGGAATTCACCTACCGAAAATCGGGCCCATCATATATATAATTATTACACTTCTGGGAGGTGAACGGTGGATTCCGGACTGACGACCGGCTGTGGTAGGTTTAGGACAGCTGTCTTGCCACATGTGAGCGTGCACCTTACCACCCATTTGTTGTAATCCATAGTTTTATTCACATCATAGTTTATTCAATAATAGTTTATTCAATAAATGAGTTAATACAGAGCACAATCTCATGTAGGTAATGTTCACTCCAAATCCCCTACCCGCCTGTCCTGTCTCATTACCCAGTGTTGCCAGTATGTAACATATTACACAGTGTTGCTAGTATGTAACATCTCTCCCCGGTTTAGTTAAAGATTCTACGTTAATTTACAATAAAGGAGGAAAAAGCTACTGTGAGAGACGCTGTGTTGATTTATGGATCACACGGATGTAGTCTCGGAGATGGGCTGGAGGAACACCAGCTGTAGCTCGTTGTGTTCGACGTGGAATCTGCTGAGGTGCTGGAACTTCGTCTTCTGATTCGGTGTCTTCAGGTTCTTCTTCGGCGATGACTTCTGGTTCCGCAACTTGATGCGGCAGAATCTGAATGTCAAAGGCTTCAAGCAAAAGGTTTTCAGCGTCGAGGAATGTGAAGCGTTTCTTGAGTTGATTTGCGTGGGCTTTGACTTCTCTATCTTCAGTTTTCACTATGTAATCGACGGACCCGCACTTGCGCAAAATTTCTCCTTCAACCCAGCGCCACTTATTGATATTGGAAAAATGCTTTATGAAGACCTTGTCACCAATTTCGTAGCTTCGTTGCTTAGCGCCATGGTGAGAATTGAACTGCCGTTCCATCTTGACGTTTCGCTCACCTGGTGCTGTCGTTGTGGGCTTGAGAAGGTCCAGTCTCGTCTTCATTGGCCGTTTAGTCATCAGTTCATGAGGTGATTTGTTTCCCAGATTGTATGATGGCGTTGAGCGATATGTTGCGAGGAATTTGCGCAGAATCTCGTTGGAGTTGCCTTCGCCTGTGAGCTTTTTGAGTCCTTGCTTGAGCGTCTGGACGAATCGTTCTGCCTGTCCGTTGGATTGTGGGTGATAAGGTGCCGTGGTAATGTGCTCGATTCCTTTGAGCTTGCAAAACTGCTGGAAGTGATCGGACGTGAACTGAGGTCCATTGTCTGACACAATCGTGTCGCAAATGCCGTGACGAGCGAAAGCTTCTTCCAATCGGTCGGTTGTTTGCTGCGAGGTCGTGCTTGTCATCTTAAAGACTTCCGGCCACTTCGAAAAAGCGTCAATGATTATGAGATACCAAAAGTTGTCGATGGGACCTGCGAAGTCGATGTGGATTCGGGACCATGGTGATGCGGAAACTGGCCATGACTGGAGAGGAACCTTTGTCGGTGTTAACGAGTTTGTTGCGCAACTTTCACAGCTTCGGACGGTTCCTTCGATTTCAGCGTCGAGTGATGGCCATGAAACCTTCTGTCGAGCGAGAAGCTTCATTCGTTCGATTCCTGGATGGCCTTGATGAAGCTCCTTAAGAATTTCCTTTCGATAGCGCTTTGGAATTACGATTCGGTCGCCGAAGAAAATGCAGCCATTTATGAGAATGAGCGAATCGTGTCGTCCGAAATACTCAGCGGCTTCGTCATCAACGATGTTTCGACGTTTACTAGGCCAGCCATTCTCGATGTACGTTGCAATTTTTTGAAGTGATTCGTCGCGGCTGGTTTCATGCTGAATGGCTTCAAAGGTGATGGGAAGCTTCTTGACAGTATCGATTGCGAAACATCCGGCTGTGCTCTCGGCGATGACGCGAGCAATGAAAATGGAGCTATCAGGTGCGTATGAATGGGATTTCACCGCTTTTATGTTCACCTTCGTACTTCCAATGACGATTTCTTCTTCAGGCTTCTCGTGCTTGCTGATGAGTCTCGAGATGAAGTCTGCGTAAGCGAAACTCTTTGTGTTGATGTAGCGAATGTTGAAGTCGTATGCGAGCAGAATTAAGGCATAGCGTTGGAGACGACTTGCTGTATGCACGGGAATGCCTTTCTTGTTGCCGAAGATTGCGAGCAGAGGCTGATGATCAGTCTGGAGCTCGAACTTGCGTCCGTATACGTAGCGGTGGAACTTTTGAAGTGCAAATGTGAGTGCGAGGGCTTCACGTTGTATCTGCGGGTAGTTCTTCTCGGCAGCTGAGAATGCACGAGCTGCATGCATCACCGGCTTCATCTTTTTATCTGGCATCTCGTGGAGAAGGACGGCTCCCATTCCGTAGCTGGAAGCGTCGGCTGCGACAATGAGCTTCTTAGTAGGATCGTAGTGAGTGAGTGCCAAGTCGGATGCAAGAATTTTCTTGAGCTGCTCGAATGCCTGCTGGTGCTTTTCTTGCCAATTGAAGTCGATGTCATCTTGCAACAGTTCGTCCAATGGGCCTCGGAGACCTTTGATATGCGGGATGAACTTGCTGTACCAAGTTACGGCGCCAAGAAAAGATTGAAGTTGCGCGACGTTTGTTGGAGCCGGGATGTTCTGAAGTGTTGCAAGTTTATCGGGACTCGGTTTGATGCCGTCAGCGCTGATGATGTGTCCAAGGAACTCGAGCTGCTGCTGGCCAAAAGAGCACTTCTCGAGTCTGAGGTGGAAACCGTGTTGTTGAATGCGAGTCAATGCCTCGAAGAGATTTTTGCGGTGGTCATCTTCATCAGTTCCTCCCACAATGAAGTCGTCGATGAACGGGAAGATGCCCTTAGCTCCGCTCATCATGTTGCTGACAAGTTTTTGGAAAATTGCCGGTGCTGGCTTGACTCCTGGTTGTAGGCGATTTACCTGATAGAGTCCGCAATGAGTGTTGATCGTCATTAGCTTCTTTGATTCGTCATCCAGCTCGACCTGAAGGAATGCGTCTGAGAGGTCGATTTTGCTGAATTTCTTGTACGGTGACAGCTGAGCGAAGATTTCATCAGGCGTTGGCAGCGGATATTGCTCAGGTTCGAGGGAATCGTTGAGTCCGGTGGAGTAATCAGCGCAAACACGGACACGTCCATCCTTCTTCTTGACGGCGACGATTGGAGCGGCGTAAGCAGAGTTCTTGACTGGACTGATGACACCCAGGAGTTGTAAGCGCTTCAACTCTGCTTCAATGACCTCGGCTGCTGCGAACGGAACTGGTCGGCTCTTGCGGTAGATTGGCTTTGCATCTGGGATGAGAGTAAGTGATGCTTTGATAGTGCAGAGTCCTAGCGTGTTATTGAAAAGGCTTGGGAAATTTCGTTGAACTTCCTGCTCGAGCTGCGATGGTGTCTCCGTTGTGATGTTATTGCAGATGCTGGCAATAGGAATGTTCCAGAGATCAAGTGCATCCATCCAGTCGCTGCCGAGGACGTTGAGTTCTCTTGCGACGTAGCAGGGACCTTTGTCTTCACGATCGTGAAGTCTTAAGCGAGCTGAGAACTTGCCGAGCATCTCAATCTGGTCTCCCGAAGCGCTGTAAGCTTGTTCTTCGCAGTCGGATAACTTTGGTGAGCCAATTTTCTTCCAGTTTGCTTCGGAGATGATGGTCCAGTCGGAACCTGAATCGAGTTGAAGTCGTAGCTTAATGTTGCCGATGGCCGGTTCGACGAACTTTCGTGCACCGATGGATGCTGATGTGATCGCGAGACTCTGACGACGCTCGTCCCGGCGGTTAAAGCGGTTTGGTCTCTGACGGAATCTCCTGAGGAACTCGAATGCTGATGCACAAAAGCCTGCCTTGTGTCCTTTCACCTTGCATGTAGCGCATTCCGTTTGTCTGTAGGGGCAGTCTCGGTGCCAGTGAAGATCTCCGCAGAAGTAACAAGGATTTGATGGGACTGCCAAGTCGTCACGAGCCTGCGAAACTTGTTTCTTTGGTTGTCGAGAGTTTTGAGCGCTGGTTGTCTGTTGCAGACGCTGTTGCGGGCGCTGCTGTGGGCGCTGCTGTGTGAGGAGGATCTCGCTCTTGATGGCTGCCTCCGGTTGCTGAATCATGGCTTTCTCTATTTTCAAGCTTGATAAGCGCTTCGCCACATTGCAGACGTCATTGAGATCGAGCTTAGGAATGGTATTCGGGTCTGCAGCTGCCGCGCGGCTTAATTCGATGTCGTCAAGCTTCGTCAACAGATTCTCAAGCACACGAGAATCTTCTGCATTGTTAAGACCGGTCGTGAAGATAAGCACTTTGAAGTCCTCAGCGGTGCAGTTGGCAAAGTCGAACTTCTCGCATCTGGTGTTGACTCGATTCGTGTACAGGTCGTAGCCTTCACCTGACTCTTTCTCGACGCGCAAGCACTTATAACGGAGTGCGAATTGAGACTCTCTGCGGCCGAAAAGCTGTTTGAGTACCTCCACCGCACGTTCGAATGTAATTGTTTGTTGTGTGGCGGGTAGGATTCTGTCAGCGAAGGTCTGGTAGTCCGAATTGGTGAGCCTTTCTGTGAGTAAGCTGATCTTCTGTGTAGCGGTCATCATTGCAGCGTCTTCGACAAATATTGATTTGTATCTTGCATACCAGCGGTCGAAAGTGAGGTTATTATCTGGTGAGAATTCAAATGTTGTCATGCGGCCAGCCAAGGTCTTGTAGAGTGATGTTGCTTGGAAAACGGGAGCTGCAATTGGATCTGCGGTATGAGCTTGGCCTGCGGCGGAGGCTGCTTGTACATGAAGTTGTTCTAGGATTTTCTGATTTTGTTGCATAAGTCGTGAAACCAGTTCTCGGTCAGCAGCAGCTCGTTCGTCAGCTTGTTCAGCTTGTTGCTTCATCAGTTTCACCAATTCCTGCACTGATTTGTCCATGTTGCAAGGTTATGTTATTTTTGACACATGGAAAAAAACTTTCGATTTTTTGCTTAGATCGCGTGAATTCGTTCAATCCTCGTCGCCACTGTTGTAATCCATAGTTTTATTCACATCATAGTTTATTCAATAATAGTTTATTCAATAAATGAGTTAATACAGAGCACAATCTCATGTAGGTAATGTTCACTCCAAATCCCCTACCCGCCTGTCCTGTCTCATTACCCAGTGTTGCCAGTATGTAACATATTACACAGTGTTGCTAGTATGTAACACCATTCACTCCCCCTTCGAAGCCATAGAATTTGAGATGCGGAAATCGTGGTTTTAGATAATTTATCTAGAAAGGAGTTGATTATTTTCTTGGTGAGACCAAGATCTTTAAAAAGTTGAAACAAAGATTATTACTCATAAACAAGCGAAAAAATAACACATTAAAATGTATGTAAATACTTTTAATCATAAACTTTTTAAATATCCTTTATTTGTTTCCTTTCCAGTGTTTAAGTATTTAAGCATAATCGCAAATTGAAAATATCGCAAAACGCTTGCTTTGCTTACAAAATAATCCCGAATATGTATAATATAATCCTCAATATAATACAAAATAATCCCCAAAATATATTCTCGAAAAACTATAAATCATTTAATTTCTCTCGTCCTGTTAAAAGAAAAGTTGCTACATCTGGTGCTTTTTTTAAAGTCCCAACCTATTGTAATGAGGGGCGAATGTTATTTTTTGTACTAATTTCGAAGAAATTGTTATGCGCTGTGTAAAATTAGATTTTTTTGGACATCGGAACGAAAATACCCTCCTTAAACCTCAAAAAATGCACCGGTAGGGACATAATTTTTTTCTGATACTTTTTGGTATCGAGTACTTTTGTTTCTATAGCAATACTTTTTAAATTGATACTTTTACTCAATGAGTACTTTTTTGTCAAGTATCGTATCGAATAAATCTTATGAATGTTTTTTTTTTTTTAACTAGGCTTTATGACATGTTAATGCCTGCAAGTTAAAAAACAACAAGATGTTTTGTTTCATTCATTCACTATGGTACACGGGAATTTCAACTTTATTGGTTGAAAATAAACTTCATTATGCTATCCTCTTTGCGTTGAGGTTCATTCACTCAACTCCAACTATCACCAGTATTGCCAATTTAGCGACTTTGTCGTTAGATTAAGCGACATTTTGACACTAATGGCGACTTTTTATTTTCATTTGGCGACAAATTAGCGACTTTTCTAGTGCCTTTTTGGTGAGGTATCTCGATTATTATTCAACATTTTTTTGAGTCCATATTTGTGTGCATTATATGAATTTATTGTATCTAACTCGAAAAACACACTTTCAAAACTGAAATGAGGATGAGGTGAGCAATAACTTGTCTGAACAGGTGTCACCTCTTTCAACCGATCCATTAAAACAATGGGAAAGACATGAAAGTGGTTTTTCCCAAATTGCACAAGCTCGCCCGACAGTACTTACCAATGCCAGCAACATCGATCCCCTCCGAACGTTTATTTCCAAAGGCAGGCAGTACAATAACAAAAACACGAAGCCGATTAGCAAAACGGCTAGATAAACTTATATTTTTAAGTGATCGCACAGAGGAAGAGTGGGAAATTTAATGTTTAAAAAATAATGAATAAACGTTGATTTGTAATTTTTTTATATATTTTTAATTATTTTATTGTTCAAATATCAAAATACAAACATCTTTGAAACTCAAAAAAAGGGAAGGTGGGGGGGGGGGGGGGGTGCTTCCACCGCCCCACTTCCCTGACCCTTTTTAGTTAGAGAAAAAGTTGGCAACCCTCTTATTAACCCTGTTTAGAAGAGCCTCAATATTGTCTACTAAATAGTACGGTATCGTCTGCATATCCAACGCCCGTTTACAGTGTCTAAATGCGCCATCGAGTGCCATTTTAGACTAAGGGTTATCAATCAATCCAGCGCTGCATTTAAATTGAATGAAATTAAATAAAATTTCTAATTATGAGGGTCTAGGCTAGGTCGCGAGTCGCCGCATCGATGCACTTCGTAAAAGTGCATATCCGCTTGAAAGAGCACCCGTGCGACCTATCTCTCGGAGCGGTGCATTGTCTTATATATGCCGCGCGGCCGTGCGCGGGTCGGGTTATTTATAATGGTAGGGTGCGGTCAAGAGGGGAGGGGAAGGGGAGAGACGGGGCATCCACAGCAGTTACCCGGTGCCCGCGCGGTACCCGGCAGACCCAGTCATGCAGTAAGGCACTCGGTTACTGCGGTACCTACCATTTGCTTGACCAATTCCAATTTATACAGGCTGTGTCCACAAATCCACAATAATAAAACCAAACACAAAAAGTTCTTTAGATAAGTACCGATACTCTGAGGTATCGATCGATACTTTTACGAGTACGATACTTTTTTTTCGATACTACTGACTACAGTATTGATACTTTCTATTCGATATCGTGTCCCTATGCCCCGGAAGTAGTAAATTTCCTCAAAAAAGGGCAAGAGAAATTTCATGATTTATAGTTTTTCAAGGATATCCTTTATCCGGCTTTTCATGCATAATCGATTTGTCTTTAGATCTTATGACTTAGGGTGTCCGTATGGCCGGCTCCCAGACCTCAGTCGATGAGTTCCATGCCAGGGTTGGCAAAAACCCGGGTTTTATCAAAAAATATCTGCCCACTGGGTTATTTCGGGGATTTTCGGGGAATTTTGGGGTTTTTCGGAGTTAATGAGAATTTTAAATGAATATATTTTAATTTTATTACCATTTTATTGCACTTTTTCTCCCAATTCAAATCTATTTACTACTAAATAAAGTTGTGGAATAAAGTCACTACCATGAAGGGAATTCCCCCGAAAATCGTTACAAATACATCCTTTTTTTTCTTTTTGATAAAATATAATATAAATGCTATAGGTATCCGTTCATTGATTTAATTATTATAAACAAGTATTTTTTCAAAAACCCACATTCGTCAAAAACCCTCGGGTTTTTTCAGGTGGGTTTTACCCAATTTAACTCAGTGGGTTTTTTCGGGTTGGGGAAAATCAAGCCAACCCTGTCCATAGCACTTTGTATTTCTTTTGAATATGCACTCCAACTTTATTTTCAGGAGATAAGCAAGGACTTGTCGATGCTCGAAGACCACATCATGATCGGAGCTGACTACAAGTATAATTTAAGCAACTTCTGTTACGAACAAATGCTGTCAAACACCATCGACTCGACGACTCTAAGCAACGACGCCCTATACAAGAAGTACGAGCAGATGCAGCCGAGGCTTCAGCACACCATTACACCCAGCATTTGCTTCACCCTGAACAAATTCCAGTGCACATACACAATGCAATCGGAGGGAATGCGAATTTTCAATATGGGACTAGAGTCGTTGGATCAAAAAACCAGTTGGTTCAAAATTAGCTGCTCAATGTGCAATTTTAGTGCTACGGGCTTGGAAAGCTTTAGCAAATTAAATCATCACGTCAACACTAAACATGGAACGGGTAACTACTGGCAATGCGTCAATTGCAATAAGTGTTTCAGTGTGTTGGAGCTCACCTACTACAGATGGAGACATTCTTGCGGCTAAGACTACTGGGAAAAGGGAAAGTGGCAAGGTCCAAATTGACAGTCACAGAAACAGTTTTATTGTTGCGCTAAACAAAATGAGAAACCTAACATTACAGACGAAACTCAGAAACCGAGCAGATCAAGAGCATTCTTACCATACGTCAAGGGCGTGACATCGAATAAGTAAGATGCTAAACAGATTCGATATAAAAAGGATCTTTAAACCGACCCAAAATATAGCTTGATTTTTGAGACCTGTAAAGGATGTAATACCACTCGGGTGTGTAAAAGTCGAATGCGGTTGCGGTCTAGCCTACGTTGGACAAACGAAACGGCCCATAGCCACGCGACTGACAACACATCAAAGCTGTTAAAAACGTTCAGCGAGAAAAAATCGGCGATCTGCGAACATATATTGGATAGCGGAAGTAACCACTGGATGAAGTTTCAAAATTCCATTGTGCTATCCAAGGAACAATTCTACTTTCCTCAAATGATCCGGGAAGCCATTGAAATAAGAACCCCGAACTTCAATAAAGACGATGGTTACAAACTCTCTTCTACATGGAACCCTTTTCTTAAAATGTTCCCAATGCCGAATGCAAGGACGTAAGACAGGATACAGTGAGTGTTGTGTGCAAGACGGATTTTCGAAATTCGCGCGCTCCGAGTTTGGCCCCCCACCACCGTTATAACCTACGCAGTGGCGGCAGCAGTATGCGGCCTACCCGCGAAACAACAGATTGACAGCTCTTTCAGTCTACCCTAGACAACGGCGGCTGCAACGTCACCGAAACGTCGAGTGCTACAAATTTCACGCGGTAAATTCGTTTCTATCTTATTTATAATGTCAAACAACCGCCATAGTCTTCGATTTTATATTAGGGAACAAATTGAGGATTATCGATGAATGTGTCGGTAAAAAAAAGAATACCATGACAGTATTGATAGTGAGCATATTAGTGAATATGGTCAAGCATGATTAGATTTAGTTCGGTTTATTTGAATGTAAATATTTACCATGGAATAAAGTTATTTTCAATCCTTTTATGTAGTTTGACTAAAAAAAAACAGAAAATAGGATAACTATTTGTATTTCTTAAATTAGAATCAGACTTCAGTGTATTGCGCACCGAATATATTAAAATTGTGAATCCGATATTACAAAATTCCTTTCTCGTCAAAATAGTCATATCTTCCTACTCTCCGTTAGTGACTTCAGCACCGGGGAGATCGAAAGCGTGGAGTTTTTTGCGCCAGATTTTAATCAACGTGTCCCAGGATCGTCGGCTGTATTTCTGATACTTGTCGGGAGTTTTGGGATGCTCCTTAGTTCTGCATTCGCTGAAATATTTAAAAGAATAATTTAGTGAATGGCTGGAATATGAATAAACCTCCCCCTTAAGTGTATACAATAAACAAAGCAACTTCACAGTGCCTATATACAGTGAAGTGATGATGAACATCCGTGTGAGGTTTTAACTTTTCATGTAACAAGTTAGGGTACCTACTTACAAACGGCACGAAATACAGAGCAGCAGTACCAGACACAGACATTGCACCCCATATCATCTGGCTTGGAGCATGTTTCACAGTTGGAATCCTTATATTTCCTCAAATCCTTTACCCATTGGGCAGAGATCCCTTCTAACACATGCAGATAGTTGCTGGATACTTAGCTCACCAGAATGACCACCTTACTTTACCGTTGTACTGTCTAATTCTTATGTTTTCGGACGAAAATCAGTTGTTAATTTTTCATGGTTGAGGTTTCCTTGCAAGTTTGTCGGTAATAAAGCAAAATCTTTGGTCTTCAAATGGTACCCAAACTAACGTTGATGCCCTATGCAGCCAGACCATGTTAAATCTTCTTGCAGGAGGTTGTTGGACATCGTACGACCAACCTTCAGATCGCATGTTGTTGGTGGACTCATTTTTCTTGGGTAATCGCTTCTCTTCAGGTCCGTGTATTTTCCCGAAATGTTAAATTTACTGACAGCTTTATGAACAGCTGTCTTTCCCATACGTCCCCTCGTACCTATTTCATGTTCTGAAAATCCTTAACAGTTATGCAGGGCCACTATTTCTGCCCTTTTTCGAACAGTAAGTGACGGTTTTTTACCCATTACAATAATTACACAACAGCTTTGTGTACGCCTAAATCTACAATACAACTGTTGATAAAGGAGACGGAGCAGTTTATTATTAGCAGTCGAATACGTCTAATGCAATCAACACTCGAGATGACCCAATAATCTACGCAAACTAATTAATCGAAAATCTGCTACTGGTCTTAAACGTTTGCACACCACTGTATATTACGAGTGTTTGTATTACCGAAACACCCGCAAAATCAAGACAAGCTTTCAGACGGTTTGGAAGACTTGAAAAATTAAAAAACAAACTCACAATGGAATACTGCTTCGGTAATTATCGTAGGAGAGTGTATTTTTGCCATAGTCGATCTGTTTTTGCCTGCGTTGCAATGTCACCGGATCGTTTTCGATTTCCCTTGTGTTACGTCTGAAACAATTATATTAAAATTGGATAGTTGCATTATAGTTCCTTTTAAAGTTATAATAACAATAATATACAATCTTTATTGGCCACAACGGTAACAAAGGTGGGCCTTATTGCCATACATGGCAATATCATCCAGTCAACCAGCAGGTAGTGATTACGCTTGTGGCAAAATAGTTATTTAATTTGTACTCATTGTCTTTTGGGATATTTGATTCCGATGGAACAGTTAATTCTACAATTAACTGTAGAAATAATTATTCATCATCATCATCCGGTAGACGTCCACTGTTGAACATAGGCCTCCCCCATAGAATGCTATGACGACTAGTCTTGAGCCGCCTCCATCCACCTACTTCCTGCGACCTTGGCTATGTCATCGGTCCATCTTGTGGGGGGCCGTCCCACACAGCGTCTGCCAGTTGGTGGTTGCCATTTGAGAACCTTTTTCCCCCAATGGTTGTCGGTTCTGGGAGCTATATGTATGGCCTGCCCATTGCCATTTTAAGTTGGTTATTTTACAAGCTATATCAAGTAACCTTGCTTCTTCTGCGGATTTCCTCATTTCGGATCCTATCATGCAGTGAAACTCCAAGCATTGTATTTTCTATGGCTTGTTGCGCAACTTTGAGCTTGTGTATGAGGCCAATAGTTAGCGACCACGTCTCAGAGCTATATGTCATCACTGGCAACACGCACTGATTACTAATTTGAAATAATAATAAATTAATTATAACTAATTAATAATAATTAATTCTACAATTAATCTTCCGAGACAGGAAGTAAAGTTATATTTGGACGGGGTACTGTGCTTTCAAGACTTTCATGTAATTGATACTGCATAGGACCGAATCGACCTCCGGAATCCAATCTGAAGCATTCTCGATTATTGAGAAAGTTTTTGTAGTGTTTTTTTTTGTGCATTTAGAGCCACCATCCCGTACAAACCGTATTGGGGGATTGGAGGCTACTGTCAGACCCTTCTAGGCTCGAGCCACTGAGAGACTAATTACATTGAGAAAAACAGCAAGGACTTTGTCACGGCGGTAAGTGTACCGTCCTTGATCTAAGGCCGCCTTGTAGCTATCTAAAATTGTCTAGCTGAACATTAACTATCCTCTAAATATCTCCAATAAGTGAGGTTACTGGGTCTGGAAGTGTATGCTGAAAGGCATTTAAATAAAATTTCAGCATTTCTGGTGTCCAGACAACCTTACCTTCCAGTGCATCGGATGAGGAATGCTAACATCCCCAACTGTTGTACAGTCATTCTCCCCAGACCAGTTCTATTCTGGCTGATTCAGGCTCGAAATACGTAATTTTGATAGTTTTTAATTGCAATAATGGAGTCATTGACTAATCTGACGAATAAAGGGTTTTAATTTTATTTTGCGCGTTTCAGTTATTCATGGTAGGGTTAGTTGATCGAAATCTCCGCAGTGGTGTATGAAAACAGCAAAGCTGTGGCTATACTAAATGCCTTTGTGCCAGAGAATGCATACTTTTTCATTTGGTCCTGGCTGCACAAATGTATCCTTAGAAAATACTCAATTTCTTGACAATGAAACAATTGATAAACCTCTGCAATCATTGATAGAGAGGTCACTCTTAGGGCATACATTCAGAAAAATTATCAAAAAAAGCTTGAGTACCTAGAGAAACAGTAGATTGCTTATTATCATTATACTAACTTCTTTTTTAAGGGCTCTCCATTCTGCTCCATTTTGGATTCCTCTTTCGGGATCGTGTCGTGCCTCTGCCTCTTGTTTCCTTGGCTCGTTTGGTGCTTTGGTGAGTTGCTGTTCTCCGACTCATCTTCCGGTAGCTCCTCGAATTCCGTTTTTATCTCCTGCTTGGTTTCAGATTTGATTTCCATCGATACATCGTCTTTAATGAACGAGCTCTCGTTTTCTACTTTGATTTTGGCTTCTCTGCCGGTTTCATCGAGATCCAGCTCTATTTTGACTTTTTTATCGGGATCGAATACATCACCAACTGAAAAATAACATTCGATTAGATATAAATATAGTAGGTACAACCCCAGTTAACTGAAATAAAAGAAGGGGGGAGGCGGTTTTGAATAAATTTTTTTTTGGTTAACTTTTCAGCGGGCGTGTTTGTATAAAATTTATACAAGAAACTGTCATTTCAGCATAAAATTGTTCTTTCAAAACCGTTCCGGATGTAACTGGTTTTTAACCTTGAAGACATTATCTCCTCCACGTAGCTGGAGAGAGGTTGGCCGCTTTTGTGTTAGTGCAGTTTCTAGCAAGCTTTAGTGGCATTGAGAATGCTTGTGTATACTTTATATTGCGCACCCGCATATGTAAGTATTATACATTTCTATGGTCTCAATTATTAATCAATATAATATACCTACAATCGAAATTCCTGACGACAAATCACCAGCAAAGTGCGGACATTGTCATGAATGTGTATTGGAATGTTACAGTTGTAATTATTTTACATGTAAACAACACTCTCAAACCAAAGTTTTGTCCACTGACTGTCAAAATAACACCTTCAAGTTCATAAATTCAAATTGTAGATTCACTTCAAACCCTAAAATTACTATGTTACTATATTGCATATTTGTTATGTTTTAAATCTAGAATAAACACATGTTTTATAAATTATACTTTTATTTATTATAAAAACATATTTGTTTACCCATTTAGTAATTTTACTGCGTAAAAAACAGTTATCTGTTGCTTAATTCATGATATGTTGCATTGTATAAAATTTATACGGCGCTCATGTTAAATTGTACAACGCGCCCGTCGAAAGGTTAAGCCATAAACATCTAATACTACAGTATGTATTTTTGCTAGATTTTGAAGGTCAAACGAATTCCAAATTCTTTTCGTTAGTTACACTTATGTTCTTTATTAAAGTTAAAATTATATTTTTCGGATTGCAGTACATCAATCATGAACCCATTCATCCAACTCACTTATATCCATGTACTTATTCATATTAGGGAACTCATTTTACCATTTCTATAAAGTATTCAAGACGTCTCCTTCAAGCCAATCTACAGTTTTCTCTAGCACCTTTGAAGAATTTTTGATTTCACTTGCTTGGGACAATTCCCAGGATTGCGCTCGTTAATAAATTGCGTGTTTCATATTTACTTCATTCGTCTCTTTGGTTTGCATGTCACTTGCAGGATTGTTCTCAAAAATAGCCTACGGTAGTGCCATTTAAATGTCCCTATTAGGACCTGATCCAGTTGCTGATTAGACATACGGTGGGAGGAAATGTCCAACAACATTGTCACTTTTTAACTTGCTATTTAACTGGATAGAGGTGATAAGTAACATTTTTCGGGTTCTGAGAAAACTGAATTCAAAGTTTTATAACACAGGCTCTTTTTTTGGAGGTATCTCGGATAGCCTGGGTTTGGTTAACAGGTCCATTGCGTCATGCGGTCTAAAAAGCCGCATGAATGATTTTTCGCAGATGCGGCAGTCAAAATTGCGCTCTTTCACGGGGGGGGGGGGGGAGGACTATGTTAATTTTTCTTTGGGTATGACAGAGTAGAAAACATAATATTGCTTCCCTTACGAAGTTAATTCAAAGGCGCAATTAAAAACCTATTTTGTGAGGCCGAGTAGGTCTCATACGCCTTGTAAAGAAGTTCAACCTTGCCCTGAAAACCTCATGAGCACTGGACGAAAATCCATCAAAAATGGCATCGCAGCCAGCGTGTTAACTGGGGTGTTTTCTTGTATATGAAGAGCAAACATTGATAGTTATTTCAAATTCTTTTCAAAATAAATGGTCCCAATTGTTGAAGGTGCGACAATTTTGAGTCAAAATACGCAGACCCAAAATTGAAATCAATGGTTTCAAAAGTTTGATTTTGCTTTAGAAGTTTCTAGACAGAATTAAAAATGACACGGTAATTTTATTTTTAACCGACTTCAAAAAAAGGAAGAGGTTATCAATTTGGTTGTATTTTTTTTTTGTTTGTTACTTGAGAACTCTGCCATTTATGAACCGATTTAGAAAATTCTTTTTTTATTCGAAGGAATATACTTACAGATTGGTCCCATTTTTATTAAAATCTTGTTCTGATGATAGGATCCATGAGGAATAAAGGGAACTCCTAAAATATTATCATATGGAATTGAAAATTTACATGTTGGTTCAATTCCGATGACAATTCATTTATTATTACGGTAAGGATGACCTGATTCTACACCTTGGGTTGGCTCCCGACGAGGGAACTCCTCAACGGTCAACAGCAGACACAAAATTTTGATGTATTCAATTACGACAGCCAGTTTCACTATGGACTGCGGCACCCAGGGTTGGCTTTCAACGAGGGAACTCATCAACGGTCAACAGCACATACATGAAATTTTGTATACGCATTCGATTATGATAGCCCGTTTTAAGTATCACCATAACATGGCTGCTGCACTTATAAAAAAAAATTGGAGTCGGTTTTTGTTTTTGTTAAAATTTTGTCTATTATATTTTGTAAATTTGGCTTTTTTTCGATTGAAGGGGGGGGATTTGATTGAGAAGGAAAGACCCTCCCCTCCCCATCTCAATCAAATCCCCGGGGGAGGGAGGGGGGGGGGGGGGTTCGAATATTATAAGAGGGGAGGAGGTCTAAAATATTATAAACTTGCATTGAATAAAATGGCCCATTGAAAAAAAGTTACAACAGAGTACCTACCATCAGCAGCAATATCTGTATCATTTGCTGAATTTGAACCGGTTGAATCTTCATCTGAGTAATCAAGCATCTTAGACCATGGTATCGATTTCAAATCAGGCATTTGTGTCTTTGTGTCTTTTTCCTAGAAAAAAAAACACAATGCAAATAATTATCATACTTACTTAATACTTATTAATATAAGAGAAATTGGATAACAACCTTTAAGACATTGTAGGAATTCAGTAATTATGATTTTGTATCATTCATATTGATGATAAATAAAACATATAAATAAATACTAATAGTCATTGAAATGATCGTAAATGCCGCTCTGTGTATGATTTTCTTGAACAGTATAATATAGGTAACACAGAGAGACTACTTTTAAAAGAAGAAATTTCACAAGCTAATTTCTAAAAATACGCCTAGAAGGGATTGTGGCAGTTAAAACTTCCAAACTCTTTCAAATATGCAGCATATATGCATATATGCATATATGCGCATGTGCATATGCATATATGCGTATGGGCATATGGATATATGAAAAAAGGAGATATTGTTCAACCCGACAATATCTCCTTGAATAAAAACAACCGAAACACATCTCAGGAATTATTGAAAGATGCAAAAAATATAAGTATGTCATTTGAATATTATGTATTCGGAACTTTATTGTCCGAATATGTAGCCAAAAGCTCATGAGGGTCGTTCAATTGAATAATAATGTTCGCTTCCCAACTTCTCTTGAGTATCAAGACGTAATTCGTCATAAATATTCTTGTCTATATAATAAATAAATACAAACGGAGCTGCCACTGAATTCATAGACCGGAATCGGACCCATCATAATATTATTATTGCACTTCTGGAGAGTGAGTGGTAGAGTCCGACTAAAGTATTGAATTTCAAAAAACCATTTGAAATACAGGCGCAGTGGAAAGAACTCCTTGATTTGCAAAGCTGATAAAATTCAAACTAAGAAAGCTACAAAAAAAAATAATAATTTCTGAATAGCACATATTAGTACAGTTTTGATACAATGAGTTTCAAAAATTACGCATCACTTAATGGCAGCTTCCATTGCCGAAAAACTGATGAGTTTCTCCCAATAGTTTTCCAAGGTCTTGCGGGTCTTTTCGGTGGAATGACGGTAACTTCTTGGGCTAGCTCTTCCTTGATGTTTTCGAAGCTTGGGGAAGGCACTGGTATTCTTAGATTTTAGAATAGCTCCAGAGGAAAAAATACTGGCAAAAGGGGAATGTTACTACTGAATGCTACTTAGCCCTGGGCCCACTAGCCAATAAGCTTGAACACAGTATACCAGACAGTAGCTTCTCTTCAGTATACCAGACGGAAGCGAATACGAGTCGTAAGGGCTCGCATATGGCCGCCAGATGTCTGCTACTTGGCCCACGCGGATATGCAAATGTTCAGAAACGACGCCAACCTTTACCCGCGTGTAATGGTAACCAATGGCATTCGTTGAGACGTACCCCTCTGCCAACTTTCCTCACAGCCTATTCCCGCAATGCCCTGTCGCTCGAGAAAGCGTCTACTATTCTCTCGGTATACTGTGGCTTAATTAAAGGCCTCGCCAAACAGAACGCGTATTTAGCGCGCCTCAGAGCGCTACAGCATAAGTCCTGACGCCGCGTTATAGCGCCGAGTTGTGTTGTACCGTGACGGTATATACTGTCAAACAGAGCGCGGGCGCTGGCAGTACGCGGCGCTCTGACGTCGCACTAGAATGCTTTGACGCTGGGCGTTGTATTTGTTTACAAATTTCTTGAAAGCGTCCGACGTACGCGTGAAAATACAAGCATTATGACTGAAAAACTGATACAATATGTTCGGAGACACCCTTGCCTATATAATACGAATGATAATTCATATAAAAACATGGCGATAAAATCAAAATTGTGGGAAGAAATTGGAAAAGAAATTAATATGACTAGTAAGTAATTTATTAGTCTGTTTATTGATTATTAAAATAAGTTACAAATTTCTCACGAATTTCATGTAATTCTTCGAATAAATCTTGCGACATACGAAAGTATATAAAAAAACGATCTTCATGTGATGAAAGCTCCCGACACAAACAGTGATATTCTCCTAATTCCTTTCTTCTTTTATTAATGTCATGTACCCTTACTCTTTTTATCTGCGATCGTGATAAAGCGAATAAAAGTAATAATTCTTCCACATCTGAATCACTTGACATCTCAACAACAAAGAAAGTTTCCAAAGACTGTTATCGATCTGCGGTACGCTCTGTGTGCGTCAATATCTAGTCGATTTCAGTGTGACATCCAAAGTACGCGACGTTAAAACGCAACGCTAGTTACGCTTAACGCGGCGCTAGGTACGCATTCTGTTTGGCGAGGCCTGGCCTGGCTAAGAGTGGCATATATATTTAAGCATTTTATAGTTATATTTAAAATCTAAATCTCACCTCTAACATCTTAGTGGTATTTGAGTTTTATATATTTCAATTCCTGGTTAAGACTCTCGCGTATCAGGCCTCACGGCTTGTGGACCGGTTTCTCCTTGTGGGATTGCCTCCCGGCGCTACTGGACAATTTGCGCACCGTTCGGCGATGCCAATCGGTTGTGCACTCTGAGTAATTGCTGAAGGAGTCTGGAGACTATGGAAATATACTGTCTCCTAAGCAGCGGTGGTGGATGTTGACCTGTTGTCAACCACTCTTGAAATGACCATTTGGCTACCTGATCCTGAATTCAAAGCTGGGTGAAAGATGTCTTTGGTCCGCGTAAGATTCAAACCGAATCACCGCTGAACATACGGCAGGTAGAGGTCGCACAAGTGACTTCGGATTAGTGACCAGTCGGGAGGTTGGAGGTATCCTGATGGTTAATTCCAGATGGAGATATCCTTCTGGGTCAGAGGGCGCGGTTGCTGGCTAGGTACCTTTCCCGGTGCCTCGCTGTAAGGCGTTGGTCTGACGGGCATGCTGGTATAGCTAGACAGTAGATTTGTTTTGTCTCTACGTTCTTTTAAGTCTAGTTCTTGTAAGTTTTGTCTCTACGTTCTGTTAAGTCTTCTACCAGCCTGGGGCATGATGACATACTCTCCAATGTTGTATCTTCGCCCTACCTAAATCGGGGAGTTATTTCTGCCGCATGTACAAAAACCCCAATAAAAAACGAAATATAAAAAAACGCTACACGGTTGCATCCGGCAGGGCAAAAAACTGCGCTGCAACTTTTTGGTCGATTTTGTAAATAAATACCGGTAATATCGTTTTTCTTTCGGATTTCGAAAAAAACTTTTTGCTTGCGGTGATATTCCCATATTAAAGAATTTTCTATTGTTTCAGGATACCTTTTGTTATCATAATGCATTGAAAAAAACCTTGATAGCTCATTTACACTCTCACGCGAGGCGCGGGACCACATAGTAAACAAACGGAACAGAGGCAAAGCTTCTAAAGAGCGTACAATTTTTTAATCTACTTTGCTAGAAGCTTTGCCTCTGTTCCGTTTGTTTACTCATATGGTCCCGCGCCTCGCCTCGCGCGAGAGTGTAAATGAGCTATGAAAATACTCATTTTTTTAAATATGTCATGTTTTTTCAAGATGCCATGCCATCATTTTTGTAATATCGCAAACTGTTATCGATATTAGAGAACTCGCGATATATCGATTATTTACAGACACTAATCCTGAAACAATATGGCCGATTTGTTGATGTTTAGTATGCAAACTTTGAATGCCTATATCTCGCTTATTTATTGAGAGCAACAAAATACTATTGCAGATTCGGAATCTGCGTGGTGAATATAGTCCGGTGACGTTTAAAAATCAACAATCCAGGAGAGGTTCATATACTGCAGTTATACCGATAAATAGTTGAGATGTCGCGCGCATCATGTTGTCCGTCTCGCGTAGCCCCGTCAATAAATACATCGTACAATAAATTGATTGCTGCCTTGAAACTATCGACCGACACGCTACAGCGAAACCGATCTGTGGTCTAATTATAGTAAATAAAGAGCGCGTACCTCCGAGCCGTCTTCGAACGACATCCTCGTATCAGAAACGACATCCATATCGAAAACCGGCGCACCACCTCTGTCGCTGGTTTATAAGTCCTCAGAAACGCACTAAAGACCAGGTTCACTCGTCTCCGCGCATATCAAACGATTTGTCTATAATAAAACAGCGATTACAGCGGCGATTTAACGTGATTACCCAGTTTAAAGACGAAAATAACGTAACGAAGCGCAAACGGCACTCGGGCAGCTGAGACGCGAACAACTGTCAAAACATGAAAGAAATATTTCGTTTTCCCGCGCTTAGCTTTTGTCTATGGTATAAGAATCGCACAGGAAGAAGCTAACGCTCCCAGGGGGAATATTTTGAACTACTGTTTGAAAATTAATTTGTTTTCGTAATGATGTGTGAAAACCTATGTGGCGGTTCTCTATTGCCTTCTACCGATAGAGAATAGCCTACCAACCGACGAGAAGGTTGTGAACGCGCAATTTTTTTTTCGAGATGAAGGCGGATATATGTATATGTACATTTTGATCGATTAGGGCCATTAAGACGATTAAGGGGGCAATCATATAATCGGACGCGTCCGTAAGCCGCGGCTTATGGACCCGACTGAACAGTATGCACAGTTGTTTGGGACGCGGCTTGCCAAATCTCTATCGGACTGACGTCCGCGACTGACGTCCGATAATGTGCACGGCTCAATAGAAATTCATTACACAGATAACCTTTCAGTCGCGTCCATAAGCTGCGGCTGACGGTCGCGTCCGATAATATGTTTGCCCCTTCAGACCATTTCCAGACTGTAGTATGTCTGTGTGTGTGTCCGTCTGTCACGATAGCGCCTAAAAGTATAATCCGATTGAGCTGAAATTTGGCATGCAGGCATCATTTGGTTATGGCAAAAGTTGAAAAGGTTGTGGTTGAAATCGATCCACCAGGAAAGGGCCTACCAGTCATATATCATCCTCAAAATATTGGACTTAGACTTGAAATTTGGTACATACCTTGTTGGGCCGAAATCACATTGTGGAATTTGCTGAATTTAAATTCGGCACTACATTGTGGTTGAAATCGGTCCACCAGGGGGCGCACTAGTCATATTATATCATCCTCGAAAATTGGACGTATTGATCATTACTCGATTACCAAGTAGTATTTGAGTAATACTCGAGTACCATTTTTCATTTTATAGTCGAGTATTGAGAAGGCGAGTAATACTCGAGTATTTCTCAGAGCTGAGTATGCATCTGGCCATACTTGAGGCCTACTTGGCTTGGAGCTGCCACAACTTTTCGTTCATATGTGTTGGTGCATGTGTATATTATTGTATTTACGTATTATTTCGTGAAATGGCGGAGTTCCTACAACAGCTGGAAGAAATTGAGAGAGTATCCGTGGTCGGTGGTGCGGCAGCACGCTCTCGAGGGCACGATTTGTTTTCTCCATATCGAAGTCCAAATAAAACAAAGTCCAAAATAAAACTCAGAAGCCGATATGAGTGTGTTACGCGAAAAATCAGGATAGATGATTCTTACGCGCGCTTTGAAAGAATTCATGAGGTTAGAATCAAACTGTTAAGTCGTGGCGAGAACAAACAGACGTTTTTTTTAAATCACCGGCTGTGAATTAAAATGAACAACTTAAATTATATTTTATAGAAAAGCAACATTAAAATGGGTATAAATACTCTCTGTAAATCTTCATCATAATAATTTTAGATGAAAGATTAAGAGATTAGTAATTCTTTTTCGATTAAATTACGAAACATTTTATTTTCCCCATGTTTTCCCTCTACTCGAGTATTACTCAGCTAAGTCGGTGAACGATATTCGACTATAGAACGCATCCAATATTTAAGTACTACTTGGCACCTGAGTAATACTTGGTTGCCTGTTGGCCCGCAATCATATTGTGAATTTCTGGTTGGAATATCTCATATACAAGCTAAACTAATAATATTTAAATTCCGACATACATGGTGGTTGAAATCGGTCCACTATGGAGCGCACTAGTCATGTATCAATCTAGAAATATTGTACGTAGATACTTGAAATTCGGTACACAGATGCCTCGTTGCCTGTTGGCCCGAAATCACATTGTGATTTTTTTGTTGGAATATCTCATAATAATATGCAAATAATATTTAAATTCCACTATACATTGTAATCAAATAGTAACGACGTCTATTGGCGCTTAGCCGAGATACAAACCGCGCCGGACGAGGCGGCGATCGTCCCCCGAGCGCTTCGCAAGTGTCAAGCGCCGCTCAATTCATCCGCTGGCCGAGAGAAGACGCTCATTCATTTTATTTATGGAATCGAATAATGTTCCGATTTAATATTCAGATGAAATCAGTCCTTGGATACTTGCCGGCAAGGTCTTTGGAGTGACACAGCCGATTTTTTTTGGGCCGGTATTTCCAATTTCTACCACCCGGGGGGCTAGCATCGAGATCTGGACTTCCAGCACTGTTTCTAATATGACAGCAACTGTTTCTTAGCAACGAAAAAACGAATCTAGGAAAAAATATGTAATGCAACATGTCGTGTTTCCGAAATATTAAGCTTCCATTTCTTCCCGGATTGGTTTTCAGCGATTACGTAAGTAAATAATAAGTTGAAAATGGACATTAATATCTTTAATTATTTTCTTTTTTCTCAGTTCAACAAACCTAATTTTCGGAAGAACCAAACCTTTCAATTAGTCAACGAACAGGTCAGAACTGAAAACACGCCTAATTCCACGAGTTTTCCATCCATTTACGGTCGTAAAATAACTACGGAACTACCATCGTGGATATTATACGATAAACAGGTGTTTTGTTGGCGTTGCCAACCGAATCATTTTTATGTATATTTTTTGAGTAAAGAAAAATTAACTTTATTTGCTTGTATCTCCAGATTCTGACATTCGACGCTTATTACCAATGCACCCACCCGGAATCGCGAGATCCTCCACAGTTGATACGAAAAGTTAAAATTCATTTTTTCCTTGAAGATGGCACCATACGAGTTGTTGAATGTAAATACGTAAACAGCGGAATAACGCAAGGTATAATTATTATTATTACTTTCCCGTCCCACCAATCTACGAGGAGGGAAAGTGTTGCGAACACATATTTTTCCCGATATGAAGACGGAAATATTCATTTTGAGCCCCCCCCCCCTGGGACGATTAAGAACATTGCCATATGGAAGTCTGTCTGTGTGTATGTGTGCCTGTGTGTATTCCTCTACGATAGCGCCCAAATGCTTAATCCGATTGAGCTGAAATTTGGCATGCTGGCATCATTTGGTCATGACAAGAGTTGAAGAGACTGTGGTTGAAATCGTCCTATTTCAATCTTGAAATATTGGACTTAGACGCGTGACATATTATACACAGATGCCTTGTTGGGCCGAAATGTCATCGTGATATTTTAGTTGGAATATCTCAAAGACGAGCTACACTAATAATATTTAAATTCCGATATACATTTTAATTACATATTAACGCCATTTGTTGGAGCTTGGCCCAATCTCGCCCTTAAACGAGAAACGTACTGCGTCACCTGAGGCGGGTTTTCCCGCGATGAAGAAGAATAGGTACATGTTTACTCCCCCACCCCTCCCCGAGACGATTAAGATCATTTCCAGACTGAGGTCTCTCTGTGTGTCTGTGTGCGAGCCCGGGTAGGACTCAGGCCTTATGGTCAGTTTCCCCTAGGAATCAAACTTCTGGCGCTCCTGGACGGTCTGCGCACCGTGCGGCGTAAGCCAATCGATTGTGCACTCTGACTAACATCTTGCGGTGTCAACTACAACGGGCGAGCCCGTCACCACAGGACGTTTTAACGATTATTCGTTCTATCGCCCTGCAGTGAGCGTAGAAGACTTTGGACAATACAATCCAACGTCTAGCTACTCTGACTAACATCTTGCGGTGTCAGCTACAACGGGCGAGCCCGTCACCACAGGACGTTTTAACGATTTTTCGTTCTGTCGCCCTGCAGTGAGCGTAGAAGACTTTGGACAATACAATCCAACGTCTAGCTACGTCACAACCCGCAAGAGACCACCGCCTTTACCGCGAGATAGCCAGTGATGTTACCTGGCGGGCCGACACTCGCGCCCTTGCTTCCAATTGTGACCAGATTTCTCCGGTCTCTCGATTGGTTCCGAGTTCGAGGTCGCTTGCGCCGTCCTCTCCCTTACGAAGCGGTGAAACGGTGTAAGCCGAATCTATCGCGGACCAAGGCGTCCTTTGCCCGACTCTGAACCGGGATCGGATGGCCAATGGTCATTTCAAGAGCAGTCGCCGTAAGGTAGGCAACCACCCCCGCTCTATAGGAAACAATACAGTTCCCAGACTCCCCCGACTGTTAGTCGGAGAGCACAATCGATTGGCTTGCGCCGCTCGGTGCGCAGACCGTCCAGGAGCGCCAGAGGTTTGATTCCCAGGGGAGACTGGTTGACCCAGTGCACCTACCCGGGTTCGCACCCCATGCGTGGAGGCCATCGGATGGGTGTTGACCCGTGAGTGTGACCGACCCTGAACACATGGGTCATCGTGGCCACCTCATCATGGGCCCGTTAGCTCCCCTAAACTCTGACTAACAGTCGGGGGAGTCTGGAAGCAGTACTGTTTACTCTTGAAATGACCATCGGCCATCCGATCCTGGTTGAAGAGCCGGGCAAAGGACGCTGTGGTCCGCGATAGATTCGGTATACACCGTTTCACCGCTTCGTAAGGGAGAAGACCGCGCAAGCGACCTCGAACTCGTAACCAATCGAGAGATCGGAGTAATCTGGTCACAATTGGAAGTAAGGGCGTGAGTGTCGGCCCGTCAGGTAACATTCCTGGCTATCTCGCGGATAAGGAGTTGGCCTCTTACGGGCTTGTGATGTAGCTAGATAGTGGACTGTTTCGTCCCAAAGTCTTCTACGTTCACTTCCAGGGAGATAGAACGACTAATCGTTAAAACTTCCTGAGGTGACGGGCTCGCCCGCTGTAGTCGACAACCCAAGTTGTGTGTCTGTGTGTATCTTCTGTCTGCTGTCTGTCTTTTTGTGTGTCTGTGTGTGTGTGTTTTTGTGTGGCGACTTTTATTGAGCTGGGTGTATTCAAATAAAAACTTTCTTGTGTGTGTGTGTATGTGTGTGTGTGTGTATGTGTGTATGTGTGGCGATTTCTATTGAGCTGGGTGTATTACAATAAAAAAATATTGTGTGTGTGTGTGTGTGTGTGTGTGTGGCGACTTCTATTGAGCTGTGTATATTATAATCAAAACTTTCTTGTGTGTGTGTGTGTGTATTCCTCCGATTGAACTGAAATTTGACCTGCAGGCATGGTCATGGCAAGAGTTGAAAAGGTTGTAGTTGAAATTGGTCTACCAGGGGGCGCACTAGTCATAAATCGGAATATTGGACTTAACTTGAAACTGTGTACACGGATGCATTGTTGGGCCGAAACCGTGTCGCCCGAGGCGTTGTAACGGATCCCAACCGGGTTCGCCCGCCGGCAGAAAGAGGACACTCATCGGTTTTATTTATGACATCGGTTTTATTCAGATGAAATCAGTCCTTGACTACTTGCCAAGGACTGATTACTTTGACTTTTTAATATTTTGGATTGACTTTCATTTATTAAATAGAATATTATCCCCAGGAACATTGATAGCACGGCAAAGAATAAGGCTGCCGTTCAGAAGCGACTCATTTTTCGATGTTTTGGATTTAAATGTCGGCTTTCGAGTTGAATTTTACGGGAAAATCTTTCAGGTGACGACTTTTTGGTGATTTATGAGATTTTTCTATTTGTTAACCAGCCTATTTTTGTTCTCTAGGTAATCGATTGTGACAATTTCACGAGAATTTATCTAAATCGTCTGGGGATCAACGTCCCAGATCGTCTACCCATGCCATCAGTTATTAGCGATGTATGTAATATATTAAAACTATTTTTTCAAGTATTTTTCGGAGTCTTGATGAATTTTCTTTTGTTTTTCAAGTTTTACAAAGGTGCCCCGAATTTCGTCAAGAAGCAGAAGACTTTTCCGTTCCGTCAGTTCTTGGAACTAGATCGAAAAATACTCAGGTATGGTCGTATCCCTTAGAAAGCCAGGCATGGGAAAGAAACTCACGACGGCATGTTTTCAAGCCTTGAGAATTTGTTTGTGCACGCATACTAATATATAACGGTAGCGTATTCAATGAAGGCGACTTTTACGGCATATAATTGCATAATTGCATAAATACTGAGATCGGTCGCCCGCTAATCGTCACAACAGAAAACCACCGATCGGTGGTATTGGCATTCCAATGATTAATAGTCAGTACCGGATTATCCAATAGGCCAAGTGGGCACCGGCCTATGGGCCCCATGCCTTGTTGGGGCCCCGCGACAAGGGATCATTACAATCATTACCATTTTTTAAAAATTGTTTTTAATAGGAAAAAATCATTGAATTGAAATTTTACGGAGAAAATGCTTAATATTTTTTTCGATCTGACTAATAGTATAATTGTTATAAATTATCAACAGTTGGCCGCTGCCAGCCTGTGCGATCGCATTTTGTTTATATGCGCGTCTTTGCTGCGTCTATTCTGGCAATGCTAAGCATTGCCAGAAATGTTTAACGGCCCAAATGCCGATGCGATCGTGTTATTTTTGAATACGCGTCTCTTCTACGCTATATCGTCATCGGAATGTTTGACAGCCCAAAAAGGGTCCCGAAAAGTGCAAAGTGAGCCTTAAGATTTCGAAGGTCTAAAAGCGTCTACATAGGTTAATCCGGCATTCTTATTTGATCTCAATTGAGTATAGTTTCGTATATATTCTCCAGCTTTATTCTGTACCTTTTTTTTGTGTATACTACTTTTCCGGCTCAAGGGAAAGTATTGTGAACGCGCTAAAAAATCGAGATGACGGAAATATCCATTTTGACCCCCCTCCTCCCCCCCCCCCCCGTCTGAGACGATTAGGACCATTTCCAGTCTAAAGTCTGTCTGTGAAGCAAGGGGAACCATTTGGTTTGCGCATCAACTCAGGAACAACGAGTGCTCCGCAGTTTTCATTCGAACGTTGAGCAAACATGTCGTCGCCAGAAATATTTTTTAAGTTTCTCATTCTTCGGATCCGGTACTTCTCGATTAGATTCTTTCGGTACTTCTCGATTAGAGCTAGAGATTTATCTTCGGCACACTCCACAGCAATGGATTCGCGTTAACTGAACACCGAACGTGATGCGCGAGACGTAGACCTACCCACACCAACGTCTTACTTTGCTCGCATTCACGAACACGCTGCGCTTCACTTTGTGTTCGCAGCATTTACCGCCATAGCGTGGAGCGCTTGCCGCGGAGCGTGCAAAGTTGCACGCTCCAGGAGCGCGAACGTATCCACTACTGGAGCAGTTGCAGATGCGCGAGAAGAGTTGATGCGCGAACCTAATGGATACCCACCTTGAGTCTGTGTGTCTGTCTGTCTATTCCTCCACGCTAACATCTGATTGAGCTGAAACTTGGCACGCAGGCATAATTCGGTCATGGCAAGAGTTAAAAAGAATCGTAGTTGAAATCGGTCCACCAGGGGGCGCGCTGGTCATACTTCAATGTCGAAATATTGCAGTTAGAGACTTGCAATTCGGTGAAATTTTGGCTGGATCATAGTCTTTCTTTTACTTAGTTTTATATTGTTATGTATTTTCTTGTTCAATGTTAGCAATAATTTAGTTATGTAAGTCAGTTATTATGGACTTACAATCTAGATTTAATATTTAAGGGTGAATTGGATTCGTCTGTAATGCTCTTGAGAATAATATTTGAAACTAATAAAGAAATAAAATAAATCTCATATACAAGCTGCACTAATATTATTTAAATTCCGCCATACATATTAATCAAGTATTAAGCGAACCGCGCCGCATGAGTCAGTTTGGTAAGGGTTTGGCTGGAATATCTCGTATACAAGCGACGCAAATAATATGTAAAGCCCGCCATATTTAAGAAAATTCTACATAATTTTTGGTAAAATACCATTTAAATAACACGGAAAATACTACAAATATACTACGAATTGGTTTGCGGGGGGAGGTTGGGTTGGCGCGGAAGGGGGGAGGGGGGGGGGGGGGTCGGAGGAGGAAGCTTGTCTGCTAGCGGGAACAGTCTTCTGCCGTCGTAATTAGTCGTAAATGAAAACACAGTAACTTCATTTACTGTGTTTATACAAGTTTGGTTCTCTAAAATGACGAGTTGGAGTACTATAAGGCAAATTTTTAGGTTTGTCTGTCGATGGATAGTTACCGAGATACCTTAGATAAAAACACAGTATTTAAAAAAAAAACAGAATTTTTAAAATTTTGTAAAAAGTAATTTATTAATACACGAATTAATCACAGTATCTCAATTACTGTGTTGAAGGTGCCTGCAGTTTTTTATTTATTTAAAAATATATATATTTATTTTACATGGTTAGAACACAGTAATGGGTAAAATTTACCTATAACACAGTAACCACTCAGTTACGGTGTTCAGCTTAAATATTACGGTGTTCATCTTAAAAATATAAAATTTATCAAATTATTATCCTAATTTAAAACACAATATCTAATTTAATTAATTAAAAAATTATAATTTAATACATATTTATATGCAGAATTTAAGTTCTAACTATTTTTTAACATTAAAGATTAAAAGAAATAATCTATATTGATTACTTTGTTCATGAAAACAAATATTTAACAACTGAACTTTGACAGCGTTTTCCTTAAAACGTCTTTTTTCAAGTTACTTTGTTTTCATTTACGACGGCAGTCTTGGAGTGATACTATATTTTTTTTGTAGATTTTACGGCTACTGGGATGATCGTGACAACGAAGAGGGTAGATTGCATCGCATTATAGTGCTATACTTTTTAGCGGACGATACTATACAGATTATTGATCAGCTTGACAAGGAAAACGGCTTCGATTCGCCGCCTACTCTGATTAGCAGAATGAAAATACCAAAGGTACAAAAGATCTTTATCTCAGGAATTGCTTTTGTATTCTACTTTCAGGGTCTAGTTTTCGTTTCGTTTCACAGCGCCTGCCTCCGAAGATCGACTACTCTGATGCACCAGCGAAAGACACATATGCGCCGGAAGATCTCACTATCGGAGCTCACATATGGGCTTTTCATCGCGAGATAGTCATCACGGACTGCGATGAATTTACTCGGGAATATTATCGTATTAAATATGGCATCGGTATGTGGCTTTTCTATTTTCTGGATCCCATGATCAGCCCTGGATCTGGTTCTTGGGGTGGGGTGGGGGAAGGGGGGGGGGGTGGCCAACCGGGGTACGCGCTCCGGGCGGCAACTTAAGGCGACTATACCTCTCTCAAACAGTGATAAATTGACATTTTGCAATCAATTTTAAGTGACTCCCGCGTGCATTTAAATAATGATAAAAATATGAATCTTGTAGCGAATTTCTTAGTCTTTTGTATTATGGCACAAAATTTCAATATTTTGTTTTTTTTCCTAAAAAAATTAATAAAATATGAAGTCATAACCTTATTGTAATTGCAATTTTCTTGTAATCTATCGCGGCAAATAACTCGAATCTGTATAGGTAATACATACCAAGTAAATGATTGATGCTATATTTCTTAGATGTAATGATGCTATATTTCTTAGATGTAATGATGCTATATTTCTTTTTTTTTCAAGTTTTTTTTTTAAAGAAAAACCAAAAAAGATGTTATTTGTCAAGGGCGATTTCAGAAGACTGTCAGCGCAAATAATTGTATATAAGCTAAAGTAATGAGCAATGGAAACGTTAAACGAATAATCGAATCAACGGTTCGTAAACTGAATAAAATATGAAAAATATTTTGTTTAGGTGTTTTAACAGCAAAATAAAAAGTCTAAAAAGCCAAAAATGTGCTCAAACTGCTATGGCTCAAGAAACGTGAAAAAAAAAATCGCTGGTTCCAGCAGTTAAATGGTATTACACTTCGCTTATAAACAATTCTTGGAGCATACATATTCTTTTGAAATCGCGCATGACACTTTTTTGTTTTTTTTTAAAGATTATAAAGAAAAAAAAATCTGTATCATCACATTTTAATCATTCACTTGGTACGTATTACCATTGATTTTATAGTGTAATAGGCCGGTGTTCAGGATATTCGAAAAACCGGTAATTTGAGGTCGAGTTATATTGACGGAAAATTAGTTATTACTTAATTTCTTACCGGTTATTCTATAAAAAACGTGCGCAGCCCTCGAATATCTTTGGAGCCGAAAATAGCACGTTAACTATTATTTTCTTTATTGAACATGTGATTTGTAGCGTAGAAGGAAATGCAATAGATGACGCTATTAATCGAATGCTAATTTCGTTGTAACTGCTTGAATTATTGGGGATTTAGAATCAATCGATCCTTTATATAAAAAAAAACATTATTATCAATGTTAAATAAATTACTACAAGTTTCGACGTCACCCCTACCAGCGCCACCTGCATATCGACGTCCAGAAATTGTTGCCATTTGGTTGCATGGAATGGACTAATCTATTACACTATAAAATCAATGGTATTACCATTGATTTAAAATCAATGGTATTACCAATGTAGTTTCAAGTTGTTCTCCGCGATAGATTACAAGAAAAATGCAAAATACAAAAAGACATGACTTCAGATTTTATCTATTTTTAATAAGAAAAAAATCAAAATATTAAAATTGTGCCTCACAGTACAAAAGACTAAGAAATTGGCTACTAGATATGAATATTATTATAATTTAAATGAATGTTTATTATTATTAAAATTCACGCTGGGGTCACTTAAAATTGATTAGTCACACAAAATGTCAATTTTTCACTGTTTGAGAAAGGTAGCAAATTCATATGTTTTTAAAAAGCACCCAAGGCGCGTCGTACTATTGAATGTTTATTCGATTTTGCAACGCATTCTAAGTTTATTTTTGAACGCGTGCGCAGTGTCTATCTCTGTATGTGGCGGGTGATGGCTCTACCAGGGGAACTTCCGTCGCGTCTAGAAAAAAATCCTCCACACAAACAGAAGGAAACGGGGATACCCGATCGGAGTCGAATAAACCCGAATGGCTGATCGTCAAGCGACATTCGGTATTTATGTGGCTGATTAGGTGAGCTAGTAATTAGCGTTGGTTTCCTTTGTTAACAACTACTCTTTCAAACGTGTCGTTATACTTATTAGTTCATGTGGTAATAGATTCTTTCGCGAAAGGAAAGCTCGACTTGTAAACTGCAGCAAAATTAGATGGTGAACTTTTCTGGAACCTAAGGTTTACAGGTGTGTGTATAGTCTGGCTTGTCTACACTGGTTGTATGTATACTTAGTGCAGTCACTTTAGCAAAAAAAGGGGGTAAATCTCGGAATGAGAGATAATAAGCTGGAAACTCGTATACACCTTTATTTCGGCGTTCTATAAGTTTTCTCAAAAGTCTCATAAAATCTCGTGTCTGCGTCGAAAGTTATTCAAGGTCAAAGGTCACCAAAATCGGGTTTTCGCGATTATCTAGGTGAATAATACCCTGTCTAAAGTTATTAAATCTTTAAAATATCATTAGCAATGAATAATTTGTATTATTTATTCGTTAAAACATTGTATTTAATAATATTTTACACATATCTAATGTATTCATTTACCTACTTTGTGTTATTAAAAACTCATTAAATGACTTACATTACACTCATTAAATGACCTATGTTACATACCTATTATATATTTTAATATTATATAATTATTTATTGAAAATAGATTTCCAGTAGAAAAGTAATTAGGTTTTTTCCCTTTAAATGTGTAAACCCTTAAATACTTATTTTTCTATTATGTTTATAACTGGGGAGGGGGACCCCTATAGTACGACCTTTTTCTGTGAAATTTATACCTGAGAATGCCGATAATACGACTTTCTTTATTTATAATTAGATCATGAGACATGTGTTCCTTTGTTTCGTTTAGATCTCGGCAAGGACGGACGCAATATTTTGAAAATGATGGCTGATTTGTGTTTTATTTGTGAGAAGTCATTTTTAGAATGTGATTCTGTTAATGTAGTGCGTGGCTTGAAAACTTTAAAAACTGCAAGTATAGAAAGAAATGTAATTGTGTATTAATAATAAGTGTATTAAAATATATTTACTTGTTTTATTTCTACCTAAAATCTACTTTCAATAAATTAATATAAAATTAAGATATACAATAAGTATTTCATTTAATGAATTTTAAATTACACAAAGTAGATAAGCAATATTAAATGAATATATTAGATATGCGTAGAATGTTATTAAATAACATGTATCAACTAATAAATATTACAAATTATTCATTATTAATCACAATTTAATGATTTAATAACTTTATTCAGGGCATTATTCACCGAGATTCACAGTTGACCTTGAATTACAGTATGTACCTATGGCTGAGCGCTGTGCACTCTCCGCCCTCTATATCAAAAACGGTTGAGCGCATGATAAAATGTTTGGTACAAAATTTGTCGCAAATTTTATACTCTACTATTTTTACAATAGATGTTAACACCGTTGGAGCTACAGAAACCTAGATAATCGCGAAAAATCGATTTTCGTGACCTTTGACCTTTAATAACTTACGACGCAGACACGAGATTTTACGAGACTTTTGAGACAACTTATAGAACGCCAAAATGAAGGTGCATACAAGTTTTCAGCTTATTATCTCTCATTCCGAGGTGAAACCCTAATTTGACTGGGCTATACTATAAGTGTCAGACATAAGGACAAGTTATTATCGAATAGGTAATGAACATTTCAAATTTATTTAAGGATCACAAAAAATCCATCCTGTATATTTATTTTGCGAGTTTTTTTAACCCTTTAACTGCCAAGCCCGAGTTATCTCGGACTTGGCGTTGTACCACTATTGCCAGCCACGAGTATTCTCGGGAGACTTGAAGGAGTTTTCATATGAAAGCCTATTACTTTGGCAGTTATTAACTTGCAGTCTTTTGTAGGGTGATGATTGAAATTAAACAAAAAGTTAGTATAATTTTTATAATTACGGCAAAAAAAAAATAAGTATACAAAAAATAATCTACAATCTTGGCAGGCAAAGGGTTAAAATCATTTATCAATTTTTTGGAGAGGCGCTAATGTCAAGTTTTTGCTTCGGCTCGGAAAAATCGTAGTCTGCCCCTGCCCATAATTGGTCTGCCCCTGCGAGAGGACCGCGCAAGCGACCTCGAACTCGTAACCAATCGAGAGACTGGAGTAATCTGGTCGCAATTGGAAGTAAGGCCGTGAGTGTAAGCCCGCTGGGTAGCACTCCTGGCTATCTCGCGGTTAAGGCGTTGGCCTCTTACGGGCGTGTGGGGGAGCTTGACGGTGGACTGTTTTGTCCAAGTCTTCTGCGCTCACTCCAGGGAAATAGAACGACTAATCGTTAAAACTTCCTGAGGTGACGGGTTCGCCCGTTGTAGTTGACAACTCGAGTTGCCCATAATTGGTAATCTTGAAACTGATTCCATTTGGCTTTAGACGATTTCACCCCATTATCGATACCGAAGGAAAGGAACATAACGAAGATTGAACGTATTTTACCACCATGGAATGGATACGGAACCTACGAAGATTCCGCACTTAATTGTAAAAGAATCGAAATAAAAACTGAGTCTACTTCAATCACGCAGTTCCTCAAGAAGGATAAGTGAGTGGCACTACTTTTAGTTGTCTTGTGAAATTAATCATCTTCAGTCTTACTCGTCAACGCTTGATTTTTTTCTTCAGGAAAGGACTCAACTCTAACGTGCTGAGATTCGCCGCTAGGCTCATCTGCGATATTCCCGAATATGCGAGAAGATTGTTCATCGTCAAATATTATCTCTCAGACGATACAATATCAGTGTTTGAACTGGCTGAAAGGAATTCCGGATTCTCGGTAAGAATGCACATACTAGAAACTGCAAATACGACCTTTCAAATTCTGTTTTTTTCTAATTTGTTCAAAGGGTGGTCGTTTTGCTAGCCGACAGACCGTGTATCTCCCAGAAAGCAAACTGTTTGTACCAGATCCACCGCCGAAATACCTGGCACCAGATTTGTGGGTAGGAAACATAATCATCATGAATGGACATCAATTTTATCTGTTCAACGCAGATGAGTACGCCATTAGATACATGGAGATCCATTCTGAAGAAGTAAGTAGCATAAAGAGTTTATAAGAACGACCTAAAAGTGACATTACGATGACACTGCATTTTAATATTGCAGTTTCCTAAATCAAACGTCTGTTTAATAATGGATACGATCCGGCGAAATCTGGCAAGTAAGGCGAATCGCTATAAGGATTTTGTAGCGAAATATATGAACGCTGTCGTTCACGAAAAGAAACATCTAATGCCGTTACAGAGTTTTAAGTAAGTGGCTTGATTTCTAATAATGATAACCGCTTTCTCTAAAGATGTTTCTAGGTGTTTCTAAACCGTTTTCTCTAAAGAGGTTTCATTATTAGAAAGTTTTTTTCTAATAATGAAACCGTTTTTTCTACATCAGCAAAGTTTTTTTATACAGAATGAATTAATGTTTTCTAAGAATGTCAATTAAACAAGTAATTCTAAGGGGCTCTCTAGACGATCAAGCATGCTTGACAAGCTTCGCGTCGCGGGCAGGGAGGGAATCGTAAACCGCAGGAAATATGCAAATATTTTTTTGTAATATTTACCAAAAATAATTTTGTAGTTTATACCAGAAAGTTACGTTGATTAGCCGTAATTGATTGATGAATGACGTGACTCCCTGGTATAAAACTACAAATTAGGCATTTTCCGTAAATATATATATAAAAAAAATATTTGCATATTTCCTGCGGTTTACGATCCCCCCCAGCCCGCGAAGCGATGCTTGACAAGCATG
Source organism: Micropterix aruncella (assembly GCA_944548615.1). NCBI lineage: Eukaryota > Metazoa > Arthropoda > Insecta > Lepidoptera > Micropterigidae > Micropterix > Micropterix aruncella. Next base: position 16,566,749 of record OX155958.1, read on the forward strand.
CTTTATCGTCTAGAGAGCCCTTTAGTTTTTAAGTCAGATATCAAGAAATCTAAACGCATACTGATAATTATAAATACAAATCTTCTGCAAAACGATATTTTGCAGTAAATGTATCACTTTGACAAAATTTTCCGTGGTAATTTCAACATTGACAATTTTATAATAATTGGTTCCCCGACTCAAATACAAGACAAATTCTTCAGCATCCTGGTATGGTCTCTTTATTATTGTCCCCTAATATGTCTGTCTATGATCTTCGCTATATCTTCGCTAATGTCTTAACATTTTTCTCACAAGAGAGTGAATCAAAGATTTTCTATGCACTTTAAAAAACTGTCATTTTGCGCCTGCTAAAAAAGGATTTTGTATCGTTTTCGAGAAGTTTGTTTTCACTGATGTCAATGGCTACGAGAGAAGTTCTTAGAAATTTCGAGAGAACCATTAGAAATTCTTTTTTAAAAATAGACTTGATGATCACTGATAAAACGGTCCTCATTGCAGTTCCGCTATATGGCTTGTGTTAAAAATCCCGTTCCATCCATTTCATCCATTCATTTATTCCATGATAGGGTAATTTGTCAAAATGTACTTTACTTTTGTACTTTAACTTTTTTTACATGACTAAATAAATATCTGTCTATAGTTTGCAGTTTTGTGTACATATATTTCTTAAATATGTCTCGTGGCACTATCGCCACCTCGAAATGCTTCTAATTGTAGGTATCGTTTTTAAGTATACCTGCAGAAACAATGGCCAGTACGACATGACCTGCGTCCACGCCACCCGCACATAAATTGATGTGTTTTATCTCCTTTTCGCACTGCCACGCACACTAACGTATGATTTTGTGATGCTCAACGAACACACGCGTATATTTCTCTAATTACATGTGGCTCAAATAGTTGAAAAGACGTTAAAATTTCGAATTACACTTATGGGTCGGTAATACCTGCAGATTTTTGATGTGTCGTTGATACCTACGTTTACCTTACTATTTGTTTGAGACATAGAAGCAGTTATTGTAGCTTAAATATAAAAGTTGGATATATGCTATCGCTAACTTTTTTACGAATGAGGCCGATGTTTTTGTCATATATTATTTTCACATATATCAAACCGTTTCGTCAGCGCACGCCGATAAAGCTTGACACCAGGTCATTTTTCTCTGACTTGAGTTACAAATATCATGATTTTGTATTGAAAACAAATTTATCACAATACAGATGTAAATAATTTATCACAAAACAAATTTATCAATTTATCACAATATGACTTGAGTTACAAATATCATGATTTTGTATTGAAAACAAACAAATTTATCACAATAAAATATAGCCTATAGCACTCATCGATAATGGAGCTTTCCATTAGTGTTAGAATTTTTGAAATCGGATGAGTAGTTTCGGAGATTACCCTCTACATACAAACTTATAAACATACAAACTTACATACTTATAAACATTACTTCTTTATAATATTGGTACAGATACAGCTTTGTAAAAGCAGTAGCAAAACACATAATAAATATTTTTTTCTTCCGACGCTATAAATGTTGCTTCCGAAGATTCTTTTATAACTTTCTTAAAAATTTTCTTTTATTTTCGATTTCTATTTTTAGATAGCCTGCGGGTCTCTGGGGGTCTCTAGCTAGGGGATCTCGACTCACTGGTTGAACATCACTGTATTATAGAAATGAATTCTTAATAAATAAACAATATTACATACATACATAAATGAAAGGTTTGTCAACTTTTTAGGCAAGCGTTGAAAGAGACGATGTGTGACAGTTTGACGCACCACGAGTTCATAACGATCGCCCGATTTTTCCGCGGCGATTACGACGAGAAAATGCCGGACAGACGCCGCGAAATACAGAGCATGGTAACGACGCAACTCGTCAAGGAGTTGTGGAACGTGAAAGACACGGAAGCGATGGAGCTGATGTTGAAAAGGTACATTACCTAGATTAGATTGTAGTGGTATATGGGCTTCCAAACCCGAGTGCACTTCAACCGAGGCCGTCATTTCAGACTTTGATTAGGGATGGGCGGGAGGGGGGTAAGAGTCGGTAGGTCAGTTAGGGGGGGTCAGTACATTACCGCTGTGGGAAAAGTATTGACTTCGTGATTTAGTCGATGGATTTAGATTTAGTCCTTCTTTAAGGCCCGTGACGTCTTCCGCTAAGCAATTGCCCTTTGGCGGGGCTTCGCATAAGCCGGGCTCCTTGACCCGACTTTCTAGATGTGGCGTTGCGTGGCTGTGCACTTTGCAGCAGGTATCTTGTGAGAGTAGACTGTGTAGAGTGTAGAATGTGTAGTGTAGATTGTGTAGGCGTACTCTGTGGCGTTGACTGCTGTGCTGGCGTACTCTGTGGCGTCTGTGCTGAGATACCGGAGCCGGTAGTACCTTAATCGAGCAGACTACGCGGCTACGATTATGTCCGTGCCTATAATTAAATGAAAAAATGATTTATTTTATGTATATTAACATGATTTTTTTATAAGTTAATTGGACATGGTCGACTTTTACCTTTCTTGGATTACGATTAATAGATGTTATTGGATCTTGGTAGCATAGTTACATATAAATATTTGTTGTCTGAGCTCACTTAACCACACTCACAGCTATAATTTATTTGAACAATTTTTTGAAATTTGTGCATTATTCATACATTACTCCTTGGCGATCCGCCAGTAGAAAGTATAAAGTTCTATACGGTGGAATAGAGCTTTATCTCTGTAGAAATTTGAAGTTCTTTCTGGTATGTACATACACACAAGATTTTGAAATTGCAACCAATCGTTTTTTACTTTCCGGGCCCAAGAAAATAATTGTGAACGCTTAAAAAAAATAATATAATGATGGATGAGACGATTAGGACCATTTCCGGACTGAAGTCTGTCTGTGAGTCTGTGTTTCTTTTTGCGCGCGTGTGTGTGTGTATTCCTCCACGATAGCGCTCAAACGCTTTATCCGATCGAGCTGAAATTTGGTAAGCAGACATCATTAGGCAAGAGTTGAAAAGATTATGGTTGAAATCGGTCAGCAGTTTGTGGTTGAAAATATTACCATTAGAGACTTGAAATTCGGTACACTGAAACGTCATTGTGGAATTTTGGTTGGAATATCTCATATACAAGCTTCACTATTAATATTCAAATTCCGCCATGTATTTTAAAGAAATGTTACCGCAATTTGTTGGCTATTGGACCGACCCCGCCCTTGGCCGAGATACGAATCGCGCCGCCTGAAGCGTCGCAATGGAACCCAACCGGGTTCGTCCGCCGGTCGAAAGAGGGCGCTCTGAAAAAATGAATATTCTATTTATGAATTTAATATTCAGATGAAATCAGTCCTTGGAAAGTCTTAAGGTGAAACAACCGTTTTTCTCTCGAAAATGAATTTGCATATCGCAAAATTTCAATTTGTGTATTTTGTCTAATGCAGTAATTGATACATGCAGTCGTTCATCAATCGGTCCAAGGAGAATTTCCTAAATTCGTTACCTTTTGCAGTCATCAGCACCAGGGATGCGAGTCTTTTGTTTCCTGTGCAGTTATTAAATATACTTACACCCTTTTGAGGACTGACAAAAACATCTAGTTTCCGACTGTTTACCAAGAAATCTGCAGCAATTTGATTATCTCGTAAGAAACTACTGGTAAAAATCGTGGACTTTCGAGAAAGGCTGCAACCGAATCGTCCTCGACGCTGATAGCAGCTGTAATTTGTCAGTCGTATAAGTGAATCAGCGGTTGCAACTGCTTTCGTTTATGAAATCTTCGTTTTTTAAAACTCTTGCGATGCTGAGAATATATTCTTCGAATGTATGTATACCTTTGTTTTAAGCAAAACAACGAAAACATTCAGAAATAATACTGTCGACAATTCTGAAGAAGTTTCTTCATCCTTCTTTGTCAATTTTGTTAGAGCTACGCGATCAACTTACCTGAGTGGAACAGTTTTAATCCCTTTTATAATAGGGAAAGTAAAAGAAAGATATTAGAACGAGAAGAGAATTATCGAGAAAGAGAATAACTTGGCACGAGACAAAGCTAAAATATGGAAAGCAGTGCCGGAAGTAAAATAGGGGCAACGGATACGGAAACTAGCGAAGAGGAATCGACAAGTGGATGCCGATGCAAGAAAACATCAAACAAAAAATAAGACGAAAAGATTCAGAATGTACCTACTAAATATATTATGTACAAAGACAGTAAACACAATTTACTGCCCTTGAGTTTCATATTCCTAGTTGCATATTCCTACTTTCATATATCATAGATCGATTAATTTATCTTTCCCTCCCTTCCTTAAGAGGCCGTGGCGGCCGTGGTGGCCAAAAGCTATATGAAGCATAATTTTGTGGCCTGGTTGTGAGAACTAGAAAAAGAATTTTAATACAATTATGCCGGATTTTAAAAACCCGGTCCTTAAGCTATTATTTCGCCAATACGAAATTGGTAAAATTGAAAACGCAAGAATGGACTACCCGCTTTATATCATATTCAATTGGACTCTTTCAGGGGCTGTTGCCTCTCTCCGACGATATTCAATATCGTTTTCAATATACTGCTGGAAAGCCTGACCCAGTTCGACAAGAAGTGGGGTTACCGTTTTAAAACAGACGGGCAATACACATCGTCGTGCCTCGCTTTTGCCGACGACCTAACTTTTATCACCAGGAGCCCCAAGCAGCTTTCCCTGCTATTACAGAAAGTGGAGCTGTTCTGCGACTGGTCAGGCTGTATAAAAGTGAAGCCCTCTAAATGTTTTTGCCTTGGACTCGCCCGCATTGACACAAAATTTACGTCCTATGACCCAAAATTGGTCTATAAGGGCTCTATTATCTCCCTTATAGACCCAAATAACCACTTCAAATTTCTTGGCAGGAAAATCACCTGCCAGGGAAAAGACCTCTCTGGCGACCATGTTATAGAACATTTCCGTAGTTGCCTGGAAAAGATAGATGCATTGCTAATTTCTGGCTCTCGTAAGGCTTGGATCTATGACAACTATCTAACTTCACATTTGTCATGGCCCTTTCTTATTTACAATTTCACCAAAACCCAACTGTCTCATCTGAATGCACTGGTGACAGCTAGTCTAAAATCCTGGTTGTCCTTAGCCAAACCAGCTGACCCCTCGACTCTCTTGAGGTCCAAACACAATTTTGGACTAGCTCTAAAACTGCCCTCTCTGCTCTACGCCAACTCCAGAATACCCAAAAATTCGATTCTAAGCAATTCCAAGGATCCGGCAATATCGAAGCACTTAGTAAGTGGCCGTAGTGAGTCAAATGATCTACAAGACCGCGTTGACTTCCACAAAAAGTTCCTTACTGGAATCAGCCAGAATGGCACTGGTCTGTGGCAATGGACTGGCAGTACAACCATGAGCGATGTGGACTTGAAGAAGTCTCTCTTGCGGGGAGATTACGACAGCAATAGTATGGCTCACGCTATTGGCCTTCAATGCCAGAATGATTGGACAACAATTGGAGACTTTTGCATTCCCCCTCCAATGCACTGGAAAGTAATGTTGTATGACTGGACGCCAGAGATGCTGAAATTTTATTTAAATGCCTTTCAGCATACACTTCCAGACCCCAGTAACCTCGCTCGTTGGAGCTATGCCGAGGATAGTTCATGTCCCCTTTGCAGCAACACCCCTTGCACAGCTAGATATATTCTAGCTGGCTGCAAGGTGGCCTTGGATCAAGGACGGTACACTTACCGCCACGACAAAGTCCTTGCTGTTATTCGCGAGGTACTTAGCCTCTCAGTGGCTCGTGCCAACAAGGGTTCCACAGTATCCTCCAAACCCCCAATACAGTTTGTGCGGGTTGGCTCTAAAGGCTAAAAACATCTCACTGCGAAACCTTTCTCAATAATCGAGAAAGCTTCAGATTGGATTATGGAGGTCGATTCGGTCTCTAAGCAGTATAAATTCCCTGAAAGTCTCGGATGCACAGCCCTGCGTCCAGATATAACTCTTTACTATCTGGCTCGGAAGATGGTTCTTATCGTAGAATTAACTGTTCCATGGGAATCAAATATCCCAAAAAACCACGAGTACAAATTAAATATATACCATGACTTCGCAAATGCCGTCACCCGGAACGGCTTCACTGTTCACCTTCACGCGGTGGAAGTAGGCGCTCGTGGCCTGCCAGCTAAATCTTTGTTTCACCTTTTTAAAGATCTTGGACTCTCCAGGAAAATAATCAACTCCTTTCTAGAAAAAAATATCTAAAACCGCGATCTCTGCATCTCAAATTTTATGGCTTCTAAGGGGGAGTGAATGGGTGGTAAGGTGAACGCTCACATGTGGCAAGACAGCTGTCCTAAACCTACCACCGCCGGTCGTCAGTCCGGAATCCACCCTTCACCTCCTAGAAGTGTAAAAAAAACAAAAAAAAAATATATATGGTGGGCCCGATTTTTGGTCGGTGAATTCCATGGCAGCTCCGTTTGTATTTTATTTTATTTTATTTTATTTCCATATTAATTGTAAATTATCTTTATTCTGTTACTGTTTTCCAAAAAAATAAAAACGAGCGAGATTTGTCTTTTGGAAAACCTAGAAATGATTCTCAATATTAAACAATACCATTTATACCAGCGTATGGTCTATTTGCATAGTACCAAGACAGTTTTTGGAACTTCCATACAAAAAATATAAGAAAAAAAATGTTTGAAATTTACTTAATTTCCAGAAATGCCATGGCCAAACTTTTTTTTTCTATTTATTTAAGATACTTTTGAGTGATATAAAAAATAACACAGTGATCTTAAGTTATTTTATTATTGTAATCTAATATTTAATTTATAAAAAAACTATTCATTTGATAATTTATTATATTATAATTGAAAAGCCAAATCGACTATATTAGACGACGCGCGAAGCCGAAATCGTCATTCGTAATTGGACACTGCCAACGGTGGGACGTATTCCATTGTCGCCGCGGTATACCTATACATCTTCATGTATATATCGAAAGCGCGCAGGCGTATGGCATTGCAAAAATACCTAAATTTTTAGTCGCGTCAACTCGGAAGGGAGCCTTAAAGGCAGGTGTCCTTACCTTAAAAATGTAGGTACCACATAAATGTGGTTGATGTTTACCGTCTCATGTCTTGTCTTTACCGTCTTTACCGTCTCATGATCACTCTTGGGGTGGCACAATTCATTCATTCTTTCATTCATACTGAGATAAATAACTACCAATATGTTTTTTTTTGTAGATCTGATCAACGAGGTATTGGAACATTAGAGAAGGAAGCTATGAGACAAGCTCTGAAGGCATGTCGTCTACCTATCCACGATCATCTAATGTCGTGCATGCTTAATGTGTAAGAATTTTGAATCTTCTTTTATAATTTAAGTCGAATTCAATCCTCGTTTCCCCAGATAAAGATTGAAGTCAACATAACCTATACATGCTCTCTACCGCCGAGGAGGTAAAGTATTGTGAATCCGCTAAAAAAAAATCGCGATGAAGACGGATATATATCTTTTGACCCCCCCCCCGTCTGTGTGTGTGTGTGTGCGAGTACGTGCGCGCGCGCGAATGTGTGTGTGTGTGTGTGTGTGGGTGTGTGTATTCTCCACGATAGCGCCCAAATGCTTCATCCGATTGAGCTGAAATTCGGCAAGCAGGCATCATTCGGTCATGACAAGAGTTGAAAGTTTGAGGTTGAAATCGGTCCACCAGATGGCGCGCTAGTCATACACCAATCTCAGACTTGAAATTCGGTCCACCGATGCCTTGTTGTAAAATGGTCTGGAATATCTCGTATACAAGCGGCACAAACAATATTTAAAAACTGTCATATTTAAGAAAATACTACATATTTTTTGGAAAAAATACCGCGGAAAATACTACAAATACACTACGAATTGGCGCGCGGATGGAGCTTTGGTTTGTGGCGGGTAGGTGGGGGGGGGGGGGGTGGCAGGGGGCTCGTCTTAATGCCAGGAAAGTCTTGGGGTTACACAACCGATTTTTTTATTACAGTCATTGCTGGACAAATCTTACATCCTTCTAGTGGAAGTAGACTTTCGTAAAATTTTATTTTACCGCATTCCATTTTTTTAATGGATAAGTCACAACATGGACACAGCATTTTATATTGTTTTGATTACGTATTTTTCCGCAGTCTTGTGAACGACGACAAAGAAATTCGGATCAGCGATCTTCTACAGTTCGTGCAGTTTAAGCCGTGCAGAAATCTCACGGATATGGAGCCCCCGTGCGTCAACTTGGCTCCGCCGTCTAAAGACACGACAGTAAGTTATCACACGACCTTAAGTTATGAGACACGACCGATTATACAGATTTATATTAGAAAGCTTCACGCTACATTTTGGGATGATAGAAGTTATGAAAGCCATTAACTATCATGTGTCAACTATATACATGTGTCTATTCGAATTGCATCAAAAGGTACTAAGTCCAAAAAGTTATAGTCATTTAAACATAAAATATGTTTTCATTATACTACATGCTAAATGGATTCAAGCAGTGGCATAACTAAAATAAATAGGCCCCGGTGCAAAATTTAACTAAAGTCCCCTGCCTCTACATACTTGCTCCCATTCATTATGACATATGGAATGTAATTAGGTACTGTATGCTGTACCTACATTACAAATTGGCGTATTCATTTGGTTGACCCGGACATGTATTTGGATGCATTGCCCCGAATATATTGCGGAACAAGTTCCCAAGAACGTTAGCGGAACACGCGGGGTCACATAAAAACATTTTTGCGGTAGAATGTTTGAAACATTTGTTTCTTATACTACGACGCTTACTGTTCTTATACTACGACGTTCCGTATACTACGACGATTCAATTACTGAATTATATTTCTCCAGTGTTGGTGAGAAATAAAAAAAATAATGTCAGTTTCTATTACTTTATTTTGAGTAGAACTACCATATGCGAAACTGGTAAGACATACAATACCCATAATATTAATACAAATGTAAATTTGTGCATAATATAATTCATATTTAAATTAATTACTTAATGTATTATAAAAAAATATGAACAAATACATTCTAGAATGATTTTCGTCTTGATTTGGCCGGCCTTGACCCATTTTAAGACCCATTTTCTATATGGAATGAATGAGAAAAGTAAAAACTCGGAATATTTAGTGGTGGGTCGCATATTGCAAGAAAACTGCTGTTTGGATGGAAACTAAAGTCGAAAATACTAGATCTAAAAGTATTTTAGCATGATTTACCGCCAGTTTTTAATCGACTTCAAAAAAAAAGAGGAGGTTATCAATACGGTTGTATCTTTTTTTAATGTTTGTTCTCCATCATTTATGAACCGATTTAGAAAATTCTTCTTTTATTTCAAAGGATTATACTTCCAGATAAAACTTTGTAAAAAAGCAAGTCTGTCCCAGTTATTCATGCAACAGCAAAATATAATATAATCCCGTCAAACTAGGAGACGTAACATAACTCCGAAACTATCAAAACGTGCTCTACCGCCCTAATGCGTCTTGACAATACTTTGTGGGATAAATGAAAAAATGTTTGATTTTCAGTGCTACGATTGGATCGAAGAGGACATTTTGCTGCCTTGCGGTTACATCAATTGGGACGCATTTCTATGCGAGCTAAAATTGAACCACCTTCTGAAGGAAGAGGCAACGGACACTGTGCAGCCATAAACCATAGACTTCACGACGAAACGTCAGACTGAACCACTACATTTCGACTGATTTTTAAAATGTCATCCTTGTCAAGTAAATGTCGTCCTTAACATTTTTTAGTAATTTTACCAAAGTTCAATAAAATTTATGTAGTACCTATACATTCTTTTCATTGAACATGGGCTCGTAGCTTTTTTAAAAGACGTAGCCGGTTCTAAACACATGGGCCGTGGTAACTCGTTGGTGGCAGCATTGATTTTATTACACTATAAAATCAATGGTGGCGGGGGGGGGGGGGGGGGGTGGCACCGAGCGGCTACACGACTTGGGAACATGTGGGCTACACGTTTTGTATGTTTTGTATTGTCATAGAAATGGTGTGTTATGATTTTATGTAGGTACATTTGATTGTTTTACGTGTAGTGAATACCTGATCGTTTGGGATTAATTATTTAGAAATCATTATTATGGATTATGGGACTCTTATGGATTATGAGACTATTATGAATTATGGATATGGGATTATGGATATTATGGATATGGTACTACTATGGACTATTATGGATTATGGTACTATTATGGGATTCATTATTTAGAATTTCCGTTTTTCTACGGACTTGCTGAGGGATGATTAATTTTAAAATCCACATTGTCGATAGTATATTTTTCCAAATACGAGTCAAATGTTAAACCTCACGCTCGAACTCCATATGCTGTAATATATTCGATTAATGCGACATATCTCGATATTGTCATATTATATGAAAATATATTTTAGGATAAAAAAAACTAAGAAAATACCTTATTTTTCGTATATAGTTTTTTTGTGTTTTCCAGCTGAAGTGTGCCAGACGGGACATACCTACCTACTATGTGAAACAATATATCTCAATTTATTCCGGTTGTATAACATTTAGATTCTATCTTGACAATATTACTACCAAAAATGTGGGTACTTGTCCCCAAAACGTGTCTATCTGGTTTTATTCAATCATCTTAAATGGCTCCAACATTTCGCCTTAGAATAAACTGACTCAATATATAATATACCCAGAAATGAAAGCTATCATTTGAAAATCTCGTCCGGTTTTTTATTACTTTAGCAAAGAAAATAATCAGTTCTCTGGTATATACAAACCATATCCTATTGAAAAATCTAAATTATTTTCCAAATAACCCATAATATAAACAGTTATCAAACAAATCCCCCGAAAAGCGTCTGGGTGTCTATCTTTTTGGACAAATCTCGGTTTTCGAATACGGTTTTCATTGTTCGTTAGAGCGTCTTTCAAGGAAAGTGTTTGTGAAATACCTTCAATATATTGTAAGAGAAGTGGGCTGTAAAGTGTTAAGTGCAAAGTAAATGAAAAACAACCGTGGGTGTTAGACATTATATCCAAATCCTAATAGTTAGACATTATATCCAAATCTTAGATCGCAATAAACTCAAGAACCGCCAGACAAATTCTAATTTAGTTTCACCGTTCTTAAGGCCATCTTTAGGGGAAGGTTAACTTGTATAAAACATCAATAGCTGTAGTAGACTCTCCTGTATGAACATCGATAGAACATCAATAGCTGTAAAAATGGGAGTGACAAATGACGAGTTAAGTTTTTTTAGTCGTTAGAAAACGGCCACTCGTGCGAATTTTTAACTTTTTATAACTTAAAAATTAAAGCGATGACCCATACCTATATTTTTAAAAATCTATCTGGAAAATCGATATCGGTGAGCCGACTGGTGTGTATTTGAATGTTCAGTTTTCAAATTTCCCCAGATATGAGCGGAAACTACGACGCTCAAAACAAATTTTAAAATCAAAGCTATTTTCATAGATTTTGGTAATTATTCCAAAAATACCTCTGAAAGAAATTTTATGACATACTTTATAAGTTGATGAAATTACTGGAAAATTGCCAGTATTAACACAAAAATAACTCACTAAAAAATCAAAAATACCCCACCAATAAAGACAATGGGCAAAAAAGTATGGTCGCTAAACCCACCTTCCAATCTCTTCGATAACAATAAAGTGTTTACCATTGGAAAGATCTATTTATGTAGAATATCTATGTCTACTACCACTTACCTCAATTATGAGCCGATCGGAATCTTCTTTTACCTCAGGTTCGGAATTTGGGGGTGGCGGCTTGCAAAAAATATTTGTATTCTACAAATATTGTATAGACGACAGACGTAGAAATAAAACACAATATTTGAAATAAAAACAATTCATTTTTCAACTTTATTTGCGACACAATAATCAACCGCGAAAATGCTTATTCTATACAAGTATTAAATTACAGAGAATAAATAATCGTATTAAATAAGTACATACCTATAATCGTATAACGCGTATGACTTGCCTCATAGGTTTTTAATAACTAGTCTTTACACATTGAGAAATTGGCACTGTTTTCTTAAACGCATCAGAGTTAGTTAAGACGAGATTAAAAGCACGAACAAGGCCTTTTCGTTTCCAATTTAGAGGTTTACTGCCTGATCAACGAAAATTAAACATGAAAATGAAACATGAACGCTCTTAACTTTAATTAGTCCACACTTCGATTTAATAGTGGAATTTCTTTGCTCCATGCGAGTAAATTTAACTTTTAATGGTAGAGTATGTAGTTATACAAAGACAATTCACGTTCATGAAAAACTGCGCAACACTTTTAGCTCGAGTTATCAATATATTTATAGCAATATTCGTTCAGCCTTGTAAACTATATCTACAGACTATTTTTATGAGCAGAAATCACATCAATGTGAATTACATTTCCATTTTATTTACAACCTTATTACATTCTACACGCACTAAAAGTTAAAGGATAGCCTCTTCGAGGGGATTATTAATTATTATAATTATTGTCTTACTATGTACAGTGAGCAAGTCGTTTGGTTTTTACAAATCTCTCTGATTTGATTTTCTAAATCACATTTTTATTGGTTAACCTATGTATAACCTGGCAACACTGTCGAGCAACCGAGGAACACTGACTATACAAAGTAGAATCGGCATAGTGTATTGATTTCACCACATGGCAACATCGCGAACTCGTTCAGGGGTCGTGATTTGTGTTCTTAACCTGCGAGAATCACAAAAAAAAAAATATTGGTAAACAAAGTAAGTAAGTACACCTACTGATAACGGATTGATAAGACTGTTTTTAATTAGTAAATTATACTCAAATAAATGGTAGATGGTTTCATTTTCTTATTAAAAAAAGTAAAAGACAATCATAGTTAAATTATAAATAAGATAAAAACGAATTTACCGCGTGAAGTTTACAACATCCGACGTTTCGGCGATGTTGAAACTGCCTAGACCATAAAAAAATAGATCGTAACCCAACAATCGTGTTTTGTTGATATGCGCGCGTCTTTGCTATGAGATAGTGTTATTATCATTTAGAACCGTCGAGAGGGTCCCGAGTTTTGCAAAGGGGGCCCCGAGATTTCGACGGCCTAAAAGCTTCTACATTAGTTAAACCGGCACTGTATGAAATGAACGGTTGTCACTGCTCCGCATTAAAACTACCCGCCGAAAATAAAGTGGCTGAATCCAAGACCGCATCAAACGCGTTCAAACTTATTCGGATGGCTATAAGTTTAAAAGGTAGTTTTTATGCCGGAAAATCGACTATCGTTCTTTTCATATTTCGCTCCAAAGCGTTGCTCTGTCTCGTTCGCACAAACAAATTTTTAGTTCACGAAGAAACGCAACCCATTATAACATCACCATTGACATTATTCTGTGTCCCTCGCAATCTCGAGGGCAATTCAAAAACGAATTACCTTCGTACTTCGAAACGAATCAACTTCGAACTCCGAAATAAATCAACTTCGTACTTCGAAATGAATCAACTTCGTGCGAATCTTCCTTTTGCAGAAGAGAGCATTGCGCTGCATGTATCAGCTAATGATCAGGACCTCATGCAGAGAATACTTCAGTGACTACGGATAATGACTACGTATTCGGCGTATACAGCTTATACCAGTGCATAGAAAAATGCAGTGATTAATAAAATCGTTACCTATGTGGTCTTGAGGGATGTACAGCCGGAGACATTTTCACACCAGCTGCACTTGATGCCAGGCTTGACGTTGAATCATTCCTGAAAATATTATAAAACAATATGATTTATTTATTACTTCTTTAGTTTATTGCTTTTCATCGGTATATGATCAACAGTTGCAACTCAAAACCACAACCTAAATAACGACGAAGGACGTTTTTAATGTGGATGTAAAAGACGTTTTAGAACATTGATGTTGATGTAATATTTTTATGTTTCTTGTACTGAAGTCTAATGCTTATTTTAATACTCTTGTAAGAAATATTTGGAGATAAATTAAAAAAAAAAACGTTAAACAATCAACTAGAAATTCAAGACGATAAACTAAATGATCAACGAAAACTACTTGCCCCGAAACAACATCTTAAAAATACACTGCAATAACAGACACCACGGGAAAGTGTCAGGCTATATATCGACTGATTTTCAAGAACAAGTTTATCCTTAAAACCTTTTTTATTTTTTTTAAACTTTTCAATGAAATATATGTAGGAAACCCTATTTTCATTGAACAAGGTATTGCAGCATTTATAAAATAAGAGACACTATTCACGAAAGCAAATCCTCGGTTGAGGTCACGTCTTTCGAGCAGAACTTCAAAGCATGACACAATCAAACGGCAGATGAAGATGCTACCAAAAAGCCGCCGGACCGCCGTTATTATGGACCGCCGTTTATTATGGACCGCCGTTATTATGGACCGCCGTTAAATCCGCTAGGGTATGAAGTTCCTTAGACGATCTGGTCTAGATTGAATGATTTTCACAACGTTCAGGGCAGTTCGAACTTCGAGGTCGGACCCAAAAAAAAACTGGAAAGATTTTCTGGAGGGTGGAACGCCTGTATGTCTTCTCTGCTACAGGCTTCCACTATTCATAAAGAGACTCCAATGACTTGTCTGTCGACCTGCACCTGCGGGTGAAGTTGTAAAGCTGCGTAGTATTTTGTTTTCCGCGGCGGTTCTCGCGTGTTCCTAGATTTCTGCGATGTCAGACTCGAAGGAGCAACGCGCGGTTGTAAAATAGTTTTGGTTTAGCTGTTATTGGCCGATCACAAATTTACGGGTAGTTCACCCGCTTCAGGAATGGCGAATCATCAGTTAAAGTCAACCTCGTTCAGGGCGCTTCACAACCTCTAAAACGGATGATGACATAGTGAGAATTCGTGAACTGATCTTGAAAGACCGTCGCTGAACAATTGACAATCGACGTACATGCTGATTTAAGTGGATTATCCTGAATTTCTCTCCAATGTATTTTAAGCGAAGAACTGAATATGAAAGAGTTGCAAAAAGCAAAACTTGTGCCTTGATATTCTTGAGTGTGCGGCGGTTTTTTACTTTAAATTGCGTGATCCAACGTTCAACCCTCCCTTTAACAAGGATATCTGGATAAGACCTGGTTACAGCAACTGCATAAGAATAAATCTGTCACCTGTCAAGTGGGTATGGAAGCGCTTTCCTGAAGAGCGGATATCTCCACGGCGACTTCGGCGGCCTCTCTATGAGGTCATGTTGAAAAGCCACGTTATCAAATCCTGAACTCGATCTCCGTATCGAGCACTCTTGCGCCAGAGCCACTGATGCTGGAAGCGGAGGGGTATTCCGGGTTTTTGATGATAAACGCCTAAAAAAATAAATAAAATTAGTTTCTACGACTAGAAAAATATGCTGGAGTATATTTTAACTACCGTAAAATCCTGCTTCCAAGCGCCTGTGAATGGTTTACTTGGCAGTTCTGTGTTCGCTGGGGTCTAGCACTCGCTCGAGCTCTCGTGTGATGACTATCTTCAATGATGACGTGGCGATCATACGGCGTATCGTAGTCCACCTCCAGTATGGTGGAGAACTTGTGAGGATATAACAAGTCGATTATCGAGACGAGCACGCCGCATACTAGGCAGAGAGAACCTAAAATTTGAGGAACAATTATTTAAAAGCAGCGGCGCCTACTCCATGGATATTCATGGGACATGAGCTCCCGAAAGTTCCATCGGAGAAGCTAATGCCTCAGATATTTTGTATCATCCATTGCTGCCACAACCAAGAAAGTAAATTGTAGCCAGCCACGTTGATCCATAGATATTGATGGAACCCAAGCCCCCGAATGTTACTGTCGGAAGCAAACCTACCCCCGATATTTCTTCATTTCCTTCAGTTTGGGAAAATGCAATCTTGCTGCTGATCAAGTTGGACCTGAGCCCTTGTTCACGTTTTTACATGGCTATAGCACCGGTTTTTGCCCAGGATATCAACGTATATAAATACTTCACCATTTGGAGTTAGATATTTTGGTTGTAAGTACTGACCTGCGAGCACGACGAGCCAAAAGCACCATCCGAGATGGAAAGCGAGTCGGCCACCCTCGAGCGCGATGGCGAGAGGCGCGGGAGAAGCCGAGGGAAGCAGCAACCAGTAACCCGCGGCTGTGGCGAGGAGTGCGCTGCCGCAGCCGGCAGCTGCGTAGGCTCCGTACCTCGGAACTACCACTACAAGCAGGTTCATCAGCAGCCAGAGCGCCAGCGAAGCCCTGAAACAGACACGAGGATATTATGGTAAGCCTCCGTATAGTTCCCCCACTGCTGATGGTATTGATGTTTCTGTTTCTGTTCACGATAGTCTTGTGGGCCCGGAAATCCACTTCCCTAAAGTATATTAGTAGTAACCTGAATAGATAGGGGTCTCTTAATAGTTTCAGCCTTTGAATGCGCTAAATCATGACGCGGTGAGACGTGCGGTATCAACTGGAGCTGTCTGGAGGGTTTTAACGGCATTTGATCGTTCGTCTCCCGTGAGGTGAGCGTAGAAGACTTGGGACGAAAGCATTCCACTGTATAGTTACGCCACTCGCCCATAAGAAGCCAACGCCTTACCGCGAGAAGCCGGACAAAGCGGACCAACACTCGCGCCCGGCCTCTCAACTGGTTATGGGTTCGAAGTCGCTGGCGCGGCCCTATCCCTTATATAGCAGTGATTCAGTGTCTGCCGAATCGATTGCGGACCACGGCGTCGTTTGTCCGGGTATTCACCAGGGAAAACGACGGCGGTTTCAAGAGCGGCTGACACAAGGTAAACAACCACCCCCGCCAGTGGCGGATCCAGGGGGAGGGGATAAGGGGCTGAAGCCCCCCCCAAAAACATAAATAAACAAAACTTTCAGATTTGTTAATGAACTGTATATTAAAAATCTGTTAGTTCAGTCTAATTTAGTAGGTATACCTAATGTCTTAATGTAGTTGCACTACAGGTTTTTACGAGTATTCTGGAATTGTTGTTATTTACTGATATAGCTATTAGCGAGACCGACCCTCAGCCCCCCCCCCCCCCCAAATATAAATCCTGGATCCGCCACTGACCCCCGCTCTATATGAAACAAAGCCGTTTCCACTCCCCCGCTATCGGTCGGAATGCACAGTCGATTGGCTAACACCGCACGGTGCGCAAACCATCCAGGGGCACCCGAACTACGATTCCCAGAGGAACTGGCCCTCAGGAACAGAGTCCTACCCGGGCTCGCACTTTTGCTTGAAGGCTGCCGGATGTGTGTTGACCTGTGATTTCGGCCGACCCTAACACATGGGTCATAATGGCTCAATTGCATTGGATCCATTCGCTCCCCTACATGCGGTATCAGTGAGGTGTTTTTGTTGTTCAAAATGTCAATGGAAGATTTGAAGGAGAATGAAGGAATTGGAGTTGGAACCTACTGACTGAATGACCGGTCGTCCTATTAACTACGCCGCAAATGATGAAAAAACTGATGAAGTAACTGCCATTTACGATCGGTCCGAGTCAGGCTTGCCGAGCTTTAGATAATGTGTTTCGATTTACTGAAATGGATACGCGATATTGGATGAGGTTAACAACTTGGATTTAAGTGCGTATGGTTATCCATATATGGATGCGTGCCCCGAACATTTCTAAATCACGAGTGGTTTTTAGACCACATCCATTGGATTGCGCCCGGTAGCGCCCGATTGTCCATGCATTTTCTTACTTACACATCGAAGATTTAAAAACACGTATTAACGATATAACGTGTCTCCATAAACTTTTTCACAATCGACTAGACGGCCCAGGTAGTCTATCAAATGGAGAGAAGGAACTTTCATACATTTTCTGTTATCGCTTGCAACAGCAACATCATGTCGAATAAACCCCTCACCAGAATGTGTAGTGTTCTTAATACCACATGTATAGGATTAGACATATTTAATGATTTCATAAATTCAATTAAATATTCGATCAAAGTCGATCTTACTTTATAATGTAATATGACTTTGTTATATTATACAATAATACCTTTATATTATATTATATTATATTCTGTATTATAAACATTAATTTCCAATTATCAATATTACATATTTGCATTGTATACACCATTCTTCCTACTTACAGTACCGCTGATAAATATTTGGGCACCCACTTTCTATTATACTGATTATATAAAATGTATTTCGAAAATCATGTTTTTAAGCACATTTGGGTACAAGCTCGAAGTGCATTGATATAGCTCATGAAATAAATTTGTTTAAAGGCATATTTATTAAGTAGTAGGCCGTAATCCCTATAATAAAGATATCGAACATTAATTAAAGCTCAAGAATAAAAGGGTCATTTAACAAATCTGGGAAGAATTTAATTATATTACCCACTGTAGGGAGCCCTAATTATATTTTAATTAAATCTTACTTAGGCGTCGATCACCTAAATAAACTTTAATAAGAACATTTAATTAGGCTCCCAAAAATAAAATTAATAATTTCTTACCAGAATTTTTAAATTACCCTTTAATAATTTAACATTCATATCCGAAACCTTTATTTTAGAGATTATGGCCTATTGGGTAATACGCGCTTAAACAAATTAAATTTATGAGCTTTATAAATGCATTTCAGGGATGTACTCCAATACGCTTAAATTTGAGAGGATTTGAAAAATCATGTTGTTAAAAATTCTGGGAAGAATTTATTCATTTTATTTTAGGTAGCCGTAATTATATTTTTTGATTAAAAGTTAATTTAGGAAAACAACGCCAAAATAAGCTTTAATTATAAAATATTATTAGGGAATTATTAAATGATCTTTTTAATCCTGAACTTTAATTAATGCCTGATATATTTACTACAGGGATTATGGCCCACTAGTTAATAGGCGCTTTAACAAACGTCATTTATAAGCTATATAAATGCACTTCGGGCATGTACCCAAATGTTCATAAAAACAGGATTTTCTAAATACCTTTTATATAATCAGTACAATAGAAAGTGGGTGCCCAAACATTTTTGAGCGGTACTGTACCTATTATCATCTATTATTAACGTACTCATGCTATTTCTATCATTAGTTGTTCATGCAAGCGTTGTACACTTTTATAGGATAGTAAACTCCTGTCCACCCTAGAACGGGCTAGTCCCAGTTGGGTGACAGAATCAAATAAGCAAAAGGTTTTGCCATTCGGTTCCTGTTATTTCTGTAATCAAAATCAATGTTTTAATTCGTATAGTAATTAATTCTTAAATAAATAAATAACTTTTGTGTAAATATGTTTAGCAAATGCTCTGTCGAGCATTTAGTATATGTACGTTTACTGTAAAATTAATTAATTAAATAAATAAATAAAATAAATCGCCGCCTTAGAACGTTATGGCCGCGCCAAATTTCTCGGTCCCTCGCCCGCATGCTCAGATCACACGCGTTGAATTTATTGAACACCAATGCACTGAGACCAAAAAGGGATAGGAATTCTTTAAACGGATGATTCAGTGCCCGGCGTCCGTTCCGAACGGTCGCCTGCTCCGCTCCGCCGCCCGCGCTGAATATTGCCGCCGCGAGTCGACCGTCGAGCGCCGTCTCCGGTCCTCGCCGTGAATTTCGTGCCGTCGAGTATCTCCGGTTCGAAATGCAGTCTGCTGCCAACTCTGCCGAAGCTGCTGCCGCCCCGCACAGCCCACCAGTTACTAGGGGCCTGGACATGCCGCTCATTCCGATCGCGACACCGAGGAAACGCGTGAGAGACCCCGCGTCTCCAGAAGATGAGCGGCAGAGGGAGTCGCAGCGCCGCCGAGCCGACTCCCCTGACTCCTTCGTCGATCATCAACAGATCTTCGACTCGCCGGAACCCTCGGACTCCGAAGACGTGCCTACCTACGCCCAACTAGCGGCTAGGAAAAGCCCGACGCCGTGCCGCAGCGCCGCAGCACCATCACCACAGCCGCCCGCGCCGCTTCTGCCGAAGCAGGCGCCGCGCCCCCGACCCATTGTCGTGGACAAGCTCGATAGGTGGCCCGACCACCTGAAGGCTCTCCGCGCAAAGTTGGGGCGCGCGTCGAACGTCGCACCGCTCGGACGAGGCGGTGGCCTCAGATTCCGCACGGCCGACGACGCAGAGTACCGCGTCGTCCAGGCCTACCTGCACTCCCTTGGCAGCTCAGCGGCGTGGCACACCTACGCGCCGCCGATAGAAAATGACGTTAAGATAGCCATTCGGGGCCTCCCGGCTAACACGACCCAGCAGGAGGTCATCGAAGGGCTGGCGGCCAAAGAAATCGAAGCGACGTACGCGCGCCTGATCCATGGAGGGCGGCGCGCGCTTTTCTTCGTTGTCATTCGAAAGAACGAGGGCTGGCGCAAGGTATACAGTCTCCCGGACATCTGGTACCTACCAGTCACCATCGAGAGTTGGAGAGGCCGGAACGGGCCCAAACAATGCCACCGATGCCAAAAATTCCGGCACAGCAGCCACAACTGCCACCGGCCGCAGGTATGCGTCTGCTGCGGCGAGGAGCACGCCGCCAAAGACTGCCCTCGGCCGAAGACCGCCCGCGCAACCTGTGGAAATTGCGGGCAGGATCACCCAGCCAACAACAGGCGCTGCCCCAGTTTCCTAGCGGAAATCCGCCAGACGACGCGGAAGCAACAGGGTGCTCCGCGTGCAGCAGCCACCGCTCCTCCGCGAGCCACACCGCGAAGCGCCTCACCGGGCGCCTCGACCGCCGCCGCGCCTTCGTCGCCTCCTCCACGCCCAGCGCCGAGGAAGACGCAGGCGAAGTCTCAGCCTGCCGCCGCCTCTACGGAGCCCTTGTCGTGGAGGAAAAAGCCGGCGCCGCCGGCCACTCCACAGCAGCCAGCTGTGGAGAGGAAGAACCGGCGACGCCGCTCGAAGCCACTGCAGCAGCAGTCAACAGGGCCCCATCCACAGCAGGAGGCAGGGATGGAGGTCGAGGCGACCGCCCAGTCCACCAGCTCCCAAACGCCCACAGCAACCACAGCGTCCGCATGCACGCAAACGGACGAAGAAAGTGCGATTACACCACCCCCACAACCCCAGCCAGAAAAACCAGAATATCCAGAAGAATACCTGGACGAGATGCGCTACCTCGAGAGCGACGAGCTGGTCTTGTTGAACGTAATTCAGCTGCAGGAACTCGTTCACGCGTGCCAAATCGGCACGAAGGAGGAGAACACCATACTGCTGAATGCGTGCCTTCAGACAGACCTGCCTCGTGCCTCGAGAGTAGCATACATGTTGAAATCTGCCTCAGGGTGAATAGCCCTGAGACGCTATACTCATGAAAGCCGGGCCTATGGGCCCGATTCAAGAAAAGCCCCACGAAAAGGCAAAAGGCCTAGTGGTAGACGTCACAGGCCGTTCTAAATGGCCTGTCGACTGATTTCGTTGATTGATTGATTCTTTAAACGATTAGGATTCCTATGCCTTTTTGGTTTAAGTGCATTGGTGTTCGATAAATGCACACAGGTAATCTGAGCTTGCGGGAATTCTGGAGACCGAATTCGAGAGACCGAGAATTCTGGCTCGGCCTGTACATTTGTCGATGAAGATGATTACCATAGGAGGATGGTAGCGTAGTATCCTGCGGCACGGTAGCGTCCTCCCCAGGCGAAGCCCTCCTGCGCGAGCGCGAAGTACTCGGCCACGGTGAGGATGGGGTACGGCAGGCCGCGGCGCAGCGCGTCGCGGTGCGCGCGCCGCATGCTGCCCGCCGACTGCCAGCTGAAGCGCTCGTTGAAGTCCACGTCCGTCGGAGCGGCGGACGCTAAAGAAGCGTTGCCGAGGCTCGGGCGCGGGAGGCCTGCAAACGGTAATTCTGCAGATTACTTTGCCATAACGAGGAATCGTGACTCCCTGTGACATACACTGACAAAAATATTGGATTTCTTGATACAATACGTACGGGTAATACGAAAATAACGGTATAATGTAGCTACAACATGATTCTTGTGACTGACTATAACCTTACGTATGTAATAACATGCTGTCATGGTAAAAGCACGATCTCGTCGTTCGCCGTAATGAATGTGCGGTGTATTTACCATGCCCGCAACATGGCAACTGTTATGTTGATACATGCGTACGTACCACAGTATATGTTATATTAGTAATCCCTTTTGAAAATGTGTATTTCAGTGGATTATAGCGTTATAGGTACTTTTCTTAGTGTACGAAGTCGAGGAGCCATACCCACGCAGTTTGCTCGATTAGCGGACCATTATCGCAGTACAACAGTCTTCGCCGCAGAATATACCACGTACCTGCTCACGTGTCATCCTTTTCCTCATAAGGCACCTGAACCATCAGGCGCTTTGCAAACATACCTGCCGCAGGGCGCTGAGCCCTGCGACGCCATTACCTGAATCCCGGGTCAATGGGCCCGGCTCATGGTATTCCCCGCTCAAAGCTACTAAAGCTAGCGGAAGACGTCACGGCCCTTTTTTTGGACCTGTCGACTGAAATACTGACTGGCTGTAGACTGAAATATGCAATGCGCGAACCATCGAGTCAGCGACGCGACCAGATGTCGGGCCGCAGAGCGAATGGTCGCTAACATGGCAGTGGCCTATGTGACCGAAATAACGCAGCAAAGCGGTGCAAATCAATTCGTTTAAACATATGAGGATTTGACCTCATCCACCGTGTCGGCACATCCGCCACCCGGGTAGTTTTTACGACTTGTATCCCATTTATACCTGAGATTTAAATACAATATTGACATCAACCTCTATATATCTAACATTCCACCCCTGTTACCATTTATTCAATTCGGATAAATTCAGATAAATTTATTTATTTTACAAATTAATCATATAAAGTGTAAACCAATTATAAGAAAAAGCAAACCTTTAACATTAAAAAAAAACAATTTTAAATAAAAAACAAAACCACAAACAAGTTGTTATTTGTGTTGTAAAAAGAATAAAAAAACACGGCTGACATTACAGAAAGTGAACTATTGTATTTATAATTATTTTTATGTTTTTTTTTATGGAATTTGTGTGGTTTATGTATTTTTCCATATAGACACATGTATATGTCCGGAAAGTACTCAATCAGACCTTTCATTTAACACTAAACACGATACATTTATGTTAATTTATTGAGATTTGGGCATTTGTAAATTTAGACAATTACTTACTTAATATTTGGACAGCTACGGTACCCTGTGACACTCGGGATAATATAACAATTCTTACAATACGCACAGTTCTAAATTGGTTCAAGCGTTTAGAAGTTATAGTGGTGGAACAAAGAAACGGAAAACATACATAGATGAAACCTTAACACATGATGATGAAACTCTTTTTTGTTGGGCAGTCATGTAAAAAGATGCAACTAGTAAAAAAAATTAATAGCTTCTGTGAAAGTAGGGTTGATATGTCAGACATTTCTAAGACCCCAATTGGTCTTTCTGGAAAGAGGACTTAGGCATAAGACATAGACATAAACATAATAATATGGCAAACACGAACGAAGAGTGCAAAACGATCGTTCACGCAAGAGTGAACGAAGAGTGCAAAACTATAGGCATGAAAAGCTTGGTGCTTTATAGCCGAAATGGCTTTGCTGGGCTGTCCCGCTTGAAATGCTCGAATACGTTTGAAATCGTAGAAAATCAGACAGCGAAACTATTCACTAGTTAAATATGACGCCACAATGAAAAAAACAATGACAGTTTGGATGAAATAAACTTTATTCGATAGCCAAAGACATCCACTTTCAAATGTTGTAATTAAAAAAAAAAGTTTATTTAAGTGGCCACATTCGGATGATTTCAGAGAGACATGTGTATTAAAAAAGATGCAATTTAAAAAAAAACGCTAAGTTGCCAACAACCGAGTCGTCTATCTGCTGACTTGTGTGACGTATGTACTGTATGTAGTAGTTATATTATCTGGGGAAATAATACGAGAAAAATAGAAAATATAATTACATGATTTCTACGGTCCCTTGCAACCGCAAAGGACTGCTTCCCGCCTAAGCCAAGTTTTCACTTGCTACATTTTAATAATGTCATCAGGTATGACTATGATACGAACCTAACAAGGTGACGTTGACATGATCGAGGCCGACATGGACTGCGATGCGGGCGTGAACTCGTTCTGATGAAAAGGCGCGGTAAGATCCGTGCGCGTGCGTCGATGCTACGTGCCACGCAGATCCAAACAAACATACTGAAAAAAAAACAAATGAAATAGGTCGAACCGCCGATAAAATCCTCAATAATCCGTATCCTTCGACAGATAAGGAGATGATGTATTGAGTGTCGAGCATCGGTAATTGAGAAGAACTATATTAAAGGATTGTAAAGATATACTATAATAAATATGTGCGTTAACAATGCTTTATTCGTTATTTAAGAAATGTTCCCTGTATTTCGCATCAATTGAATAATCGGCTATTCCATTCAAATGTCATATTTTATTAGCATATAAGCAAGTATTATTACTTCACGAGTGCGATAACAGTTTACAGTGACATAAGTGAAGATACGTAGTTTTGCGAGCGCATCTCACGCACCGATGAGAGTACCATTAGCATAAATTAAATAAAGAGAGGAACTCAACGCCATATCTCCTCTCGACGTAGTAATAACGCATCGGTGGTCGCAATTACCATTAGCGCTAATGTCGTACATATCACAAGCATGTCGCTAAACTATACATTTACTGGTTTATCGCTTTACCTGAATTATTGGATTTTGGTATTACAAGTCTTTTACTAAAACTGGAATATAAGCCCGTTCATAACGGGCTATTTGCTATTATGCTTACGATTCGGATTTTGATTATTGACGGTTTATTGACCGATCCCAAGAAAGAACCCTTTTTAAATGCAAAAATTCGCTCTAAGCGACAGACAGCAGGATAATATTTACGAGCCTAATGGCTTCTCACTCTACATATTTACCTCCATCGGAGAAGCGAGCGATACTGCTTACCGACCCGACTGAGTTACCTACTTAAGCGCTGGGTGGTTCGTTGGGTGGTTCGTGGGCCCCTCCCACAAGTCCAGACGATTTTGCCAATCCCTCTTTCTGAATTTACGCTGTAAGGGGCTCTCTAGACGATCAAGCATGCTTGACAAGTTTCGCGTCGCGGGCAGGGAGGGGATCGTAAACCGCAGGAAATATGTAAATATTTTTTTGTAATATTTGCCAAAAATGCCTAATTTTGTTGTTTATACTAGGGAGTCACGTTAATTAGACGTAATTGATTGACGAATGACGTGACTCCCTGGTATAAAACTACAAAATTAGGCATTTTTCGTAATTACATTTGTAAAAAATGTATATTTTTCTGCGGTTTACGATCCTCTCTTAGCCCGCGACGCGATGCTTGACAAGCATGCTTGATCGTCTAGAGAGCCCATAAAACTCTTGATATATTTAAATTTAAATCGTTTAGTGTATACGTCGGCAACACTACCAAACTCACCAGCGGGTGCATTACAGCAACGTATCAACGGGATCTATTTATCTCTTTCATGCAACCACGCGCGACATTATGTTAGAAAGAGAACGATTCGAAATTAGTTAATTAATGGGTAATTTTGAATGAACATATTACATGTACCAATGAATTATATATGGGTAACTTCCTCGTGAAAACCAATTCACCTGGTAAAACTTTGTATCGACATTTACTTACCGCCGGGTACATATACATACTTACGTGCGGAAAAAAACACTTACCCTGCTTATAATATGGGGTTGTTTTTTGGTCATATAAACACTTCCATATGAATACAGTATATCTAGCTAATAATTTACAGTATGTGAAGCCCTGCGGACGAAAGACGAGAAAATAGAAAATATATTTTTTATTACATTATTATTTTATTTAAAGATTGGAACTGCGCTTTAAGGCGATGTTATAAATGTGACATATGACTATTTATTACACAGGGCATTAGATTGCTCAATGCCATAGAACATTTTGGCAACTATTCTGCGCCTGCGACATGCAGGTGGCTCTGATATTATTGTCATAACAAATATCGACTCATTTGGCCATCTACAATGATTATGAATGTTTTTTATAAAGGACTGGTTGATTGCATTTTCAATTCTGTCGATCGAATGCAATAACAAGACACACACTTACACACATGTTACACGCATACATACATATAAACACGTCATAGTAGGGTTGGTTGTAAGAAATTGTCATCTGACAATAAACCCGCCCATTGTGTAGTTTCGCAATAAAGGGTAGAAACAAACAAACAATTATAAAAACCCAATAATTTAACCAACGATAATAATGTCTACATTCAATTATAATTAGTGCCATCTGTGGAATTTATATATAGGCCGGTTACATCAAATAAATAATACGGAGAGATAGAGTGTTATCTCTTAGTTTATCTGAACATTATAGTTCGTAATTATTACGTATTGAAGCCTGAATACCAAATTCAAAATTGACATTAAAGAAACTATATTAAAATATTAAGGGCTATGATTTAAAAATTCGTTTGTTATTATATTATTATTTTATTTGGAGATAGGATGTGCAATTCTAGATACATACTGCATACCATGTACGCCGCTAAATATAAGAGAAAATTAATCAATGCTTGGAGCTATGAGTGCCATCTATATGTTGCGTTTCGTAGTAAAATCCTAGCTGCCAAAACATAGCACGGCATTGAACAATCTAATACCATTTAATGATATTGTCAAAAATCCCTCTATAATTCTTACCTGTGAAGGTGCCAAGGCAAGACAAGGGAAATTAAAATTTAGGACCCACAATTTTGTATGAAAAATATATATTTTAATTTGTAAAAATATTGACCACTGCTAAGTATCTATGCAGCTTTGCCATTTCAATGGGAGTTGGTTAATGCCTCTGCTGTAGAGCTTTCGTGGGCAGGAGTCAATGAATGCTTTGAAGGCGCTTTTCAATGCCTCGTCGGAGTTGAATTTTCCCTTGACAAATTTCCAAATTCCGAAAAAAAATCTGACAAGGGCGATGAGCGACGTTGAGTCTCTAGTCGCAGCTCCTACAACTTAGCGACCGTTTGCTGTGAATTGTGTGGTCGTGCGTCGCTGTGCAGAACCAGTGCCGAAGAGGGACTGACAATATTCGGTTATTTATTCATGAGCTTCTCTATCATAGTTTGCAGTTATTGACAGCAGGTATATAGTTGTTGAGGGTTTCTGTGCAGTTGTGTCACCATACTTGCTCGTTAACTTGGGTCAGCCCAATTCACAGCTGAGTCCCCATCCGCTAGCCTCATCGTAGAGGGTCTAACCTGAAAAGGACCCTGTTTCCCTTGTCACAGCAGATGGATCACTTCCCCAGAGGATGATATTAGTGTGCTGCTGGGCGGTTTCTGCAACGTGCGGCGTCATCCAATCGACTGTGCATTTACATATACATTTACATTTTCATCGTGTCCAATTGACGGCTAAAGACCGCTCTTGGACGTGTCAAAATAATTGGGTTATGTAGTAAGTTTCGCTACTACTCTTTACTGAACATACATAGGTAGTCAAGAATTAACTACTAGATTGTCAAACTATAAATACAAATAATCAACATAGAAGCCTAATATTTGAAGTACCTAGTTATTAATTCGAAAAGATACGTAGTAAAATTATTTATAGTAATATTCAAATTGTCAGAAAAATGTTAAATAATCAAATTAAATCTACGTTAAAAGTGCAGATATAAGACCATATAAAATAATCAGACAATAAGGCTCTACTTTTTTAAGTAATTTAAATGGGCGCAATATTTGAAAAATCATGGCCCTCAAATTCGGCCAGATTATAAAAAAGGAAACAACCCGTTGACCACCCGTTCTCGTGTAAACAGACGTGCAAAGGACGCCATGGTCGGCGAGAAATTCGAACTGAATCACCGCTAACATCAGATATAGGTCGCGCAAGTGACTTCGTACCCGTGACCAGACGGAAGGGGGGAGAAATCCGACCAAATCTGGTAGTAGGGTGCGAGGTTGCCCGCTGCTTCCACTTCCCAGTGCCACGCGATAAGGCGTTAGAATCTCACGGGTTGGTAGCTAGATGGTGAACTGTTTCGTCCACAAGTTTATACGCTTACCCTACGGTTGAAAGAACGATTGATATCGTTATACCTTCCTGGGATGGCGGGTTCGCTCGTTGGTGACAACTCCAATGTGACTATGTATTTGCGTTAACTGTTTTGCCTGGCCGCGACATTATATAATAGATAACACCGGCACAGGATCTTATATTCGCATATAATGAGAATTTTCATCGTTTCCATGTATATGTTCGTGTGTGCAAACACATGAACATATCCGAGCAATCACAAACAATATAAAGATAAATGAGTAGCTGATTTCGAAAAAGGAATAACATGGCTTTGAATTGAATTGAAATGAAATCGAAGTGATTCAAGGGCAGTGTGGTAAATGGCATATGTAAATGACATATATGAAATGAATGGAGAAAATAACATTCCGATAATATTCAGCAGAAATAATTGCTGAGGTCTGAGATTATCGTCATTTCCAGGAGAATAAGAAAAAGGAGCAGCAAAAAAAGTGGTAAAAGCATAGAAAAGAAACGATAAGCTTACCTAGTATAACGGTTCCGACGAATAAGCTAAGGGTGACTGTTGCAAATGTTGAAAATTTCTGAAACATAGTAAAAGTAAAAAATGGCATTAAACTAGTATTCTTAAGAAATAACCATTTTTTACGCATCGACAGATTCGACAAAAATCTAAAAGTATTACAGTGGGGTACTTTATAGCTCTTTTAGCTACGGGTTAGATATATATTATTAGGTTTTAAGTTATTTTTTTTGTTTCTTCGGTGCATGCGGCACTAATCGACTGAGTATATGTGTATTTGCTTGGATGTATCTTCTTTAAAGGGAATTGGCTCTATTGGGCTTGGATAAGGGTGTATACTTTAACAAACTGCCATGTACACAAAAAACAACCATTGCAAAAAAAACGGAAATTAAATCCATTAAAAATATATTGTTATGTTATGCCGTTTTTGAGATATATAAAAAAAATATGCTACCGATTGCGCTCGATCTAAACAACTATATAATGGAATATTTATCTCTTATATCTATGTAATTTAGATAACCATATTTTTTTATAAAAAAATGTTATATAATTTACACACATCTTTTCGAGAATATGAGATATTTTAACCTTGTTTTTTACACTATATTTTTTAAGTAATTTCATTGATATGTAAGATGGCTCTTTTCTTGTTTTTTAATCGTTAACTATTTTACATTAAATAACATAATGTAGATATAAATAATGACTGTTGGATTATGATTCTATTAGTTATACTTGGATATATCCGTTATTCTTGTACACTGTTATTTTTGCGAGCCCAGGCTTGTTTCGGTCTCTATAATACAATTCTTCTTTCTATTCGTTTTCAGCTCGGAGGATGGTCGCAGTGGCGGAGGAGAGGGTACTTTTAAGATAGTTTCATACGATATTAAATCGATGATTTTTCTTCCATGGTACATAGTTTTGAGGAAACCAAAGCAATTTGTATAAATTATGGTAAGATCTGCCGTCTATAGAATTCGATTTTGTTTTCAAAATCCTCTTATTAAATACTTAAAAAAGGCAACAGATATATTTTTGCCTTTTTTAGCATGTGACAAATTCTACTCGTACTTTCTCTCTCTCTCTCTCTTCCTTATCCCTTCTTAATCAATATGATATTATCTCTGGATTGTATCATTTCTCAAGTGTTTATTTCTTATGTATCATCAATATATTTTAGTCATTTATATTGTCCATAACAACTTTCCGCTTGTTTTCATGATTTAGTTATATATGTTAATCACGCTCGTGCCTATATATTTAATATTTGGAGGCCAGCAACGGCGTAATATTGTTCAGTTTTGAAAATGCTACCTAGTCAACTTTATTGTTATTTTGTTGTTTCCTACTAATTTCATATAGTTAGTTATTAAAATATAGTTTGAGTGTTTAATTAACATAGATCAGCGTTGTATACTCTTCAAAATCAGTGACTTCAGTGATACTGCGGAATTAGTAATGCTGCGGGATGTGCGTCACAGTAAGCATATTATTGGAGGAGCTCCTCTCCTATATTGCAGGGATATCCAGAAAACGCTTCCGGTGGTGACCTGAGGTACTCGAGCTGAAGACGTCTAGTCTGTCTCAAGCGCTCACCACTTTGGAGCCGCGTCTAGAAATCGACCCTGTCTCTACATTTACGGGATTGCTAGGAAGCTAGTTGAAAATTGAAGAAGGTACTCTACCTGAAGAGGATGTACAAGTGAAACTGCCATCGTCTCTATGTATGACAGTCACATCAGTAGAGGTCTGATCTAAGAGATCCAACCCATAGCTAACGAGGAAGCAATTCTGACGTTCCGCAACGACCAAGCCGCAGCATCTAGCGCCTTTATTTCGATCGCTATAGAAGGAGGTGGCTGTCCTGAACCTCTATAAATACGGTTCTGTTGCAATATGCCACCAACTACCCCATTTTTTAAAATTATTCGCCGAGCGCATACGGGCTGCCCGCGCACGCGATTGCGCTAAAAGTCGGGGTTTTGGATAATGCTGCTGCGGAACATTTCCCCGCCTTAATTTGTGCAACGGAACGCTCGAAAAATTGATGGCACTGCAAAAAAATCTGAGAAAGGTGACGATCCTTATATACCGTATTTCAATTTCAATTTATTTTATTTATTTATACCGCGTATACCTCTTACCCATAATTTCGGTTCGATTTCTCGTACTTTCGATTCGCCATGACGATCAACAAATTTCAGGGGTAGAAGTTGCTAGCTGCTTCTCACATAGCCACCTTTACGTGGATTGCTGCTGGGTCAGCAGCTCTTTTACTCTTTTTGGTTAGGAATAACAACAGAGATGCCATTGTTGCTTATAAGGAAGCATTATATTTTAAGTAGGTTTATACTAGTTGAAGTAATGCTACAACTCACACTTTTCTTCAATCTACGAGAAATAACATCAGAAAGGGAACTCTTCTTATTTATTTTTCTACAATATACTTATATCTATAGATGGTACATGAAAAGTGAAATAAACACAAACACAAACGCAAACAACACAAGCTAAAAATCCAGCGAAGCGAATCCAAGCGAAGTGGAAGCCGCGGGCAGCAGCTAGTAAACAATAGTTTTGAGTTGCTATATGAAACTATAGTGCCTGATTTCGTTATCTTCTATTTTTTTATTATGGTCCCAGCAAATTTATATCAACTAATTCAAAACGAAAAATAAACACATGAAATGACTTCGCCATTAAAGGGTTAAGGAGATCGGGGTATATATGTTCACTTGTGGGACTCCACATAGTAGAAGTAGAAGATGTAGATGCAGACCTTTCGCCACACACTCGCCATTCCGTTACATCACTCTTCTGTTTACACGTACTCTTTTGCGGTCCATTCTGCTCCCAGAATCAGCTCCCACACTCTGTCAGGCATGCACCTTCGTTGCGAACTTTCAGTTATTGAAGAAACGTTTGCTAGCAAAACACCACCTTATCCTCTCTTTTATCGTTCCTTGGAAGAAAGTATTAAATAATAGTTTATTCTAACCCTAACATAATTTATTGAGATATATTTGTATTACTTTATTTTAAATTTAACTTTATTATTTCGATGTGTATCTACTGTACGATGCCAAACTGATCGGGTTTAAAAAATCTATTAGGAGACATTTACTTAGTATATAAATACACCCCACCCCTCCCCCACCCACACCCGTCTCCTAGCTTATATTTATATCCCATTCCTCTCTTCGATATTGAGCTGATATATTATTTATTATTTCTGTCTTATTTTAATTATGACCACTACATTAGAAAATTTACGCTTGTTATATATTAATTTGCCTACGTAAATATTTAGTCGCAATAACCCTGGCGGTATGGTCGTAAGATATTGGCACTTGGCAATAGGCCCACCTCTATTCTGTACTCTCTCTATTAAGAGACATTCTGTGTGCAGTACTCTATTCTGTGTGCAATACAGTTTTTCAAACCAACAAACAAACAATTAAAAAATAGGTTATCAAATGGTCGAATTTAAAACACCGCGATAGTGATATCTCATTTTTTGCATAAATTGTTTCTTTTCAACCAGTGAAATATTTAATATGTAATGTTATTTTTAGCACAATAAAGTTATTCTATTCTATTCTATACCTCTTTCCTGATGCCGGGCAGTATGACGAGGAAGGCGATGTAGAGCGTGGCGGCGGCGGCGCAGAGCGCGGCGGTGGGCGCGTCCGCGCCGACCGGCGTCCGGTTGTGGAACGCGTAGAGCGTCGGCCCGCCGCCCTCGCGGAACGCGTCGAACCACCCTTTCATCGCCATCGGCCACCCACCCCCACCCACACCCACACCGACAACCACCTGCAACAAACAATATATTCTACGTTAACTCCTATACTTGCCAGTCACAGAACGTTATACAGTTGGGCGGTGTCGACTACAACAGGCGAACTCGTCAACCCAGGCTGGTATAACGATATCTGATCGTTCTTTCAGCCGTGGGATGAGCGTAGAAGACTTTATGACGGCAAGCCTATCGTCTAGAAATTCCACGAGCCCGTCAGAGACCAACGCCTTACGGCGAGGCACCGGGAAAGGTAGTCAGAGAGCAGCCTCGCCCCCTGACTACCAGTTTGGAAGCATATCTCCGTTTGGAATTAAATATCAGGATGACTGGTCACGGGTCCGAAGTCACGCGCGACCTCTACCTGCAGTATGTTCGGAGGTGATTCAGCTTGAATCTATCGCGGACTAAATGCATCTTCTGACCGGCTGTGAATTCAGGATCAGGTAACCTAATTGTCATTTCAAGAGTGGTTGACGACACGTCACCATCCACCCCCGCTGCTTAGGAGACAATATATTGCCATAGTCTCCAGACTTTATCAGCAATTAGTCAGAGTGTTCAACCGATTACCGTCGCTGGTGCGCAAAACGTCCAGTAGCGCCGGGAGGCAACCCCACCAGGAGAAACCGATCCGCTAGGCGTGAGGCCTGAGACGCGAGAGTCTTACCCGGGGTAGGCTTGCACACGAGGAGGCTTCTGAATAGGAGCTGAATCGTGAGTTGGGCCGATCCGAGAACAAAATGGATCTTATGGCCCAAGCTGTACGAAACCATTCGCTAACACAAAATATTATTATTTAAATAGAGTTGAATCGTTTCAAGTTTTGTGACGTAAGCTCAGTGCTGGATTATCCAATATGTCAACAAGGCACCTGCCTATGGGCCCTTCGCCTTTAGGCCCCCGCGACCACGGATCATTAAAATCATATATTTTTTAATTATTTCTAATACATAGAAAAAACACTGAATTGAAATTCTAAGGAGAAAATATTGGATATGCTTTTAGCTCCGACTAATAGTATAATTGTGCGATCCTATTTCGTTTATATGCGAGTCGTCGTCAGAAATGTTTAACAGGCCACTTTGGCAGGGCGATCGCGATTTTTTATTACACGACCGCCCAACAAAAAAGGAGCGTAATGTGTTCAGGTTTCATCTATATATGTTTTCGGTTTCATTATTTCACCATAACTACTAAACGCTTGAACCGATTTAGGAGTGTGTGGTATGTTAGAATTGTTATGCCATCCTGAGTGTCATATGGTACATTAACTGTCCAAATATCAAGTGAATAGTTGTCTAAATTTTTAAATGTCAATAAATTAACATAAATATATCGTGTTTAATGGTTATGAAATACACGATGGTTACATAAAAGAAATAAGGCAATTCCGACGTTTCTCTCTTAATTGCAAACACTATGAAACCTCAAAATATTGGTTAGAAGTTAATTTTGCCAACTGCAATTAATTTTGTTTTGGTCAATCGAGGTGGAAAGCATGTCGATGCATTAAAACATCAATTTCTTTGTCAAGTCTAAATATCGTAGTATTTCAATGTCTGATGAAATAAACATTCAATTGATATGGCTATGGCTATTCAGTTGGAAGAAACTACTGTTGTTAACTATATATAAATATTTCTTGTTTTTACACGACTGTCCGGCTAAAAAGGAGTGTAATATGTTCAGGGTTCATCCTATGTATATTTTCAATTTCTTTATTCCACCATAACTTCTGAGCCCTTGAACCGATTTTGAAATGTGTAATATTGCTAAAATAGTTATGTCATCTCGAGTATCACAGGCTACCTTAACTGTCCAAATGTCCAAATGTCAATAAATTAACATAAATATATCTTGTTTAGTGTCAAATGAAAGGTCTGATTGAGTGCATTCCTGAAGTATACATCTATCTTTATGGATAAATACATAAACTACAATCATTTCATAAAAAACCGCAATAAAAATAATTGCATATAAATACAAAAGTTCAATTTCTGTAACGAAAGTCTTGTTTTTTATTATTTTTAATATATTTACTTGTATACACTTCTATTCTAAACTATACCGTCGTCAGAATGTTTTTCAGCCCAAAGGAGTAGGTTAGATGTAGAATATTACTTCTTGCCAAAAAGCTCGCCATTTTCGTTTGTTTTTAAGTGCAAAATAAAAAGTTATTTATTTATTTATTTATTCATCTCATAAATTTTCTTGAACGCAATTATTGGCTTTGGGTAAAAGTTGTAAATTCCTAATGTGTGAGCGTATGAATAATACAGTGTGTGTGTGTGTGTGTGTGTGTGTGTGTGTATACACAAGAGCGAATGCTGATAACTTTTTTCCTATCCCCAAATGTAATCGATCTGCATCCCATACGGGCATATTAATAACATTAATATGTAACTTTCAGGTACCTCATTTTAGTTCTTATTGTTTAATTATAATATTATGAATTTAATATTTAATATGTAGACTACAATGTGTAATGTAACATACCTGATCATATACATACGTTGTTTTTTCCAATTTTGTTTTGATACTTCCTATTGTGTGATTATTTTTTGTATAAAGTGCTTGATGACTATTAATATTCTTATAATAATTATCTATTTTATATGTATACTCATGTACATGGATTCAGCTCTATTTTTTTTTTTTAATTTTTTGTCTGCCGTGTAAAGCCGACTTTAGTCAACGTTATTGTCGAATTAATATTTATGCTTTAATCGTTTTATATCTACATTTAAACTGACGAATTCTAATTTGCGATAATTAGCTTTAATTCATAATTCATGCTTTTAAATGTATGTATATTCTGAATAAATAAATTGAATACTGAATACTGAATACTGAATTAGCTCAGTTAGGTATGCAATGAGCCAATGACAATGGGTTTAAGGCGCGGTCTTATCGCAAATCGCCAAATAGTATCATTTTTGAACGTCTAGTGCGACGTGACAAAATTAATTACAAAGCTGAAAAAAATACTGTAGATAGAAAAAGACACTAAAAAGGCTTATAAATGAATAGAATTGTTTTTCCTGCACGATTTATCAAATCAAATAAAAACATTTATTGTCTTAAAAACGAATATATAGTTGTATAGACATAGTTGTATTACATTTACAATTGTGATATCGTGATAGAATTAAATTCTTCATTCTATCAATCGAAAGAAGAATGCTCACTCGTAAGAAAGTATCTGAAGTACATATGTATATATTATTGTAGAATTAAATCGAGTCCCACTATTTAGTTTCATGGATAAAAACACAGAGGTATCAACATATTGACCGTCCTCTCTAAGGACGAATAGCCTGGCGAAGGGATATTTTGGGTTATTCTTAAATTGGGGCATTTTTCTTCCCAGCAGATTTTTTTGATAATAAATGTATAATAATGTTTACCGATTATTATAGCCCTTCTGCTGCATATTTTTATTGTTCGTAATAAAAAATAAATAAATGCTTCGGCCCCAGATATGTGCTCGAATATATACCTACATATTTGTTTATACCTTGCGGTAGAAAGTTAAGGTTGGATGGATAGAGTCCGAATACGCAATCGGCGGAATCCACGAAGGTTATTTGCATAGCGACGCGGCCGAGCGACGAGGATCCTTTCAACTCCACAGCGAGATCGCGATTCCAGCTGATAGTAGATACGTTGCCAACGCCGAGTCCGTCGCAGCCCAGCCAGCGGCACAATAAATGAAATGTTTGCGTTAGATGGGTGTAATTGGCTGCGCCTTCGGCAACACAATCACGACTAGTTGCGAAACGGACCACAATGCAATGGCGAGTACGCCTTCCCTAGCAGCTGCAGCGGGCTCCATTCCATTATATTGGAGCACGTGCGCAAAAACGCAGTCAGGCGACGATGGATTCCTGAGGGGCTCAAGTTGTAGAAACACACACTCAACTGTGGCTTAGAAGAGTGTACCTATGTATCATACACTTTAAAGCTACTACGGCGAAATCGCCACCCCAGAAAGTTATATTAAACCATTCTCTCAACCGTAGGGTGAACGCAGATAAGCACCGCCTAACTCCGCCAACACGCCCGTGAGAGCCCGACGCCTTACCGCGAGGCACTGAGAAGTAAAACCAGCGGGCCGACCTCGCGCCCTCACTACCAGATTTAGCTGGATTTCTCCGTCCTCCAGTTTGGTCGCAGGTTCGACGCCTCTTGCGCGGCCTCTACCTGATGTTAGCGGTAATTCAGTTCCAATTTATCGTGGACTGTGGCGCCCTTTGTCTAACAGTGCTTCACACGATATCGTATAGCCAAAGGGTAGTTTCAAGAGCAGCTGACATTAGGTCAACAACCACCCTCGCTTTTTAAGAAACATATAGGACCATTACAAGACCCCCCGGTTATTTGCCGAAATGCACACACGACTGGCTACCGCCGTATGAAGCGCAAACCGCCCAGCAGCGCCTGAACTTCATCTCCCCGTGTTTTTCAATCTTTTTTTAGACCGTGACCCCCTTTTAGAAAAAAAACAAAAATCTTACGCGACCCCCTCTTCCTTAGGTTTTCACTTCCTTAGTCTTTCTACAGATGTAACTGTAAGCATTTAATAAATATTTTTTTTATAAAAACAATGGCGAAAAACCACATTAATTTTACCTGTTTTTCACTTTTGACGCTGTAATTACCTGTTTCCATCTTAGATCAACATAAAGTTTTGTAAAAGAAATAGCAAAAAACACATAATAAATATGTTTCTCTTCCGAAGCTGTAAATGTTTTCATATTATGTATATAGAGAGAGATTTTCATATTATGTAAAATCGTAAATATTACAAAGATTTTGTAATATTTACGATTTTTATTTTTAGATAGCCTGCGACTCCCCCGGAGTCTCTGCGCTTCCCCCCAGGGGGTCGCGACCCATAGGTTGAAAAACACTGACCTAGAGGATCCGATCCACCTGCCGTGACACAGAGTGAAAATCTGATACAGTCATCCCCCAGACAGAGTCCTTTCCAGGTTCGACCCTTTTCGAGGAGGCTACCAGTTGTTAATCCGCGACCCAAGAAAACGAGCAGGTCATATGGCGCAAGCTGCACAAAACCGTTAGCTGCCTGCATGTATCATACAATTATCTGCTCTGGTAAACATGTTTGAATCCAGAATAGGAGAGCGAATATACAGGACTGATTATGGGTTGAGATCAAGCACCTTGGCCAGCGGCTCCTCATTAAAAGCGGCCGCGGAACCCTTTCCATCTGTAATTTATCGAATCCCTTGAACAGCGATAAACCCAATAAAGGATGTTAAAGCCCAGTAATAAAATAATGCACTTTCCGTGGCTGTGATATTAGGATTCTTAAAAATGATTCAGCTATAGTATATGTGGATCGGCAGCCAACGATAAAACGTACGATATACAGGTTGAGTTTTTTATTAGTGACATCCTTGTAGTAGGTGAATCAGTACGAAGAACTAAGCAACTTTTGCAAGAAATTTTTGGAAAAAAAAATGTTTAAAAAAAATAGTCTAAAAACCTATTCGCACGATGCGCTATTTAGTATTAGGTAAAACATCGCTAATATTGTTTATTAGCGATATTTAAAACTTTTCTTTGATAGGGAAAATTTACAAATTTGACAAAAAATAAAAATAAAAGACAAAAACTTTTTTTTTGTTATTTAAAAAAAATGTTTATCAAAGTTGCTTACATCGTCGTCCTGATTCACCCACTACAAGGATGTCACTAATTAAAAACTCACCCTGTACACAAAAACATTTATACCGCATGTAATGAGAAATCCATGGTGGAAATTCGGTAAAAAATGCTCAAAAATGATTTTTGATAATAGTTATAATAACATATGAATAAGATATGAAAAATCTATCAGTACTCTAGCGAGATTACCTAGTATAGATAGCGATCTATACTAGTAAAAACTAGGTAAAATTTAATACGTGAAACCGACCAAAAATGCCTTCACCAGTCCTTCCTGGCATTTAAAAAATTGGTCAACCCATGTTAATCTCGGAGTCGGAGTCGAAGAACGTTGAAAACGAATTTAAGTCGATTAATTTGAGTCGAGCAAGAGTCGGGTCGGCGGTCGCAAGTCGAGGTCGGTGTCGGCAAGGTCGCCACGACCTTAACGTTAAAATTATGTCCGCCTCAGCGATTATTCACCGCAGTCTTCGATACAAGCGAGAAGCGGACTTCCCGTGTGAGATTTCGACTGGCCAACGTATGCAGGATGCCAGTTGCTACCTCCTGGTATACCTATTTTTTTTTTACCCTTTGTAAATTTTGCACTTCAGATGGCAGGTTGTCAAGCACGGCAAGTTGTATGGTTATGCCAAAAGAGAATGGGCATTTTAGGCCCATTTTTATAAAAGCTGAAAATCATTCAACCAATGGAGGGATCTCTATGTAGAAAATTTATTACTAAAACGACTAATCTCAGTTATGAGCTGTTTCTGAGTTATATCATATTAAATATGGATAATTACCTGATATTCCCTAGGGCAACTAACACATCTAGGCATTGTATGTTTAACTAGCTGACCCGTGCCCACTTCGTTGGGCGGTAAAACTTTTTACTTGTGATGAAATTATGAGTGTGGTTCGGTTAGTACTGAGTGCTATGATTTATTTCCTGACTGCCAAAAGAAGGGTTATATTTTTACTGCATATGTATGTATGTATTTGCATTCCAATTTGACTGTATTACCGTTATTTGTGAGTGTCTTCTTGTGAGTGTCTTATTTGTGAGTGTCTTCTTGTGAGTGTCTTATTCGTGAGTGACTTATCTCTTTAACCAGTTAAGCAGTAAAAGGGAAATTATATGCAGTAAAAGGGAAAAGTCTTTTGTTTTAAACACTTGAGACGTTAAATTTCTTATTTTGATATGAATTCATAATTGTTTATAATATGACCAATAAACATGACCTAACGATTTATTATTTTTTTAATACAAAAAAACTACTTTTTGTGACTTAAATATAAATTTTAGGCATGCTGCCGCTGACTTTTTTGTAGGTATTATTAAGCTCTACAACTTTTCTCCAGAACTTAATCATATATCTCTCATCGTTAAGGCAGCGTTAGTTAGAAACGTTTTCGTTCGACCGTTTTTTCTCCGACTTACTTTGCAAATCCGACTACCACGAAAAAGTCTTTTCATTTTTCGGATTAATATATATATAGCCTATGACACTTACAAATGACGTGGCTTTCTATTGGCAAAAGAATTTTCAAAATCGGTTCAGTAGATCCAGAGATTACTGCCTACAACCTCACAAACTTTACCTCTTTATAATATTAGTATAGATAACTGAAAACCGTCGCAGAATACCTGAAACGATAAAGTACATACGCTGAGCGAGTACAAACTATATATTCCTAAGAATGCTCGAGTTTGTCAGTAGCATATGGAGGGGAAATACTGGGATATGTTGCTTCAACTCTGTAATGTGTCTCATGATTTCATTGCCGCTCTGCTGTTTTAGCTACGCAAAGTAGCCCGCGAGAGTCCAACACTAACCTGCGTGGCGCCGGGTTTCGGGTTCGAGGTCGTTTACGCGATCCTCTACCTAATGTAACTAGTAATTCATTTTAAATTTATCGTGGACCATGGCGTCTTTTGCCCGTCTCTGAAGCAGAATCGGGTGGCCAATTGGTCGTTTTAAGGGCGGCTGTCATTACGTCAACAAACACTCCAGATCCATAAGAAACAAAGTAGTTTCGATACTCCCTCGGTTATCAGTCGGAATGCACAATCGATTGTCTGACACTGCGCGGTTCGCAAGCTGTCCATTCCCGCTCCAAGAGCCATTCCCGCTCCAGGCTCGAACTTCTACGAGGAAGTTGCCAGATGGATACTGGCCCGTGAGTTAGGCCGACTCATAAACGAGGGAGGTCATAATGACCTAACTACACCGGATCCATTAGCATTTAAATTGCCACATTGACAGATGAGACTCGACAAATTGACAGACGGAAAGTTCTCCTGTGCCTTATATCTACAATAAAACGTAGTTTTTATATGTAGTGATCTATATTCATGTTCATCTTGTTTTGTCCACGTCATCGCCATTTACTACGCTAGGGAATTCACATGGCTGTTATATTGACTATACCTGTGTACATAGTAGTATAATAATTTGGTAATTATTATTTTATTTATTGGTGGACTCGAGAGTGTTTTTTTTTAGAATATCGTCACTTATCAGAACTAATAAAATAATTAAAAAATATCTAGAAAGCTAGAATTCTTAACTAAAATAATTTTATACTCATTAAATAAACCCACGCTTTAGAACACTTTTCTGTTTTTTTTTCAGTAAACTGATGCATATAAATAAGCAACTTCAGCAGTAACAAAGTTTTTTGATTTTGTTTACTTTCAAATGTTGGTGCCAAATGGTGAAAATCTGGCATTTCTATTCATCGTTATTCTGTATAAAACCGTAATAACAAAATGGTAATTAAAGAATCAATCCAATGTTTTCTCAGTGCATACTGTCCTACAGTGCAAAGCCACGCCTCCTGCTTAGGGAAAGATCGTCGAATAGTTCAATGAATGCACTCCAAATCCTGCCGCAGGTCGAGCAACCCAGAAAGCCGGGTCAATGGGCCCGGCTCCCTATCTAGCTCCGCAAACACCCAGCG
Source organism: Micropterix aruncella (assembly GCA_944548615.1). Classification (NCBI taxonomy): domain Eukaryota; kingdom Metazoa; phylum Arthropoda; class Insecta; order Lepidoptera; family Micropterigidae; genus Micropterix; species Micropterix aruncella. Next base: position 16,607,827 of record OX155958.1, read on the forward strand.
GATGACGTCACCTTTACGAGGCTCGTCGACTTAGTCACGAACTAAAAAAGTTGAGTCCAATCCCGAAGACGGCAGTTCAAAATTCGTCAACTACGCCCGCTGACGACATGGATATATAAGGGCCTAGATAGGACTTTCGCGCGCGAATAAGGACACTTCAATACCAATACGAATAGCGGCCAGTAAGTAGTTCCGCCAGTATTTTCCGGTGTGATCGATCCTGCGACAAATATTGCCGTGATATTCTCTCGCATACTGTACAATGTATTGCTCTCTCGGTCACATGTTTTTACGCGCAACGGATGTGACCCAACTCATTTGTATTATATCTCAGGTCATATGTAGGCTTTATATATCGATGGCTGAGGACCGTTTATTTTCCCATAATCACTGAGTGAGTATGGGCTTAAAATTGCGCGTGAACGCGGAAGCGGATGAGCGCGGGCGACAAGGTCGTATCGCAGATGCATTGAGCGCACATGTCGATCGGCCGACCACACGAATGAATGCCTCTCAGCCAAGTCAAGTGTGCGTCTGCGTCTCGTGTATCGCGCGCCCGCGCCGCAGTCACCCGGTCCACCTTCAGCCTCGTCATTGTCAACAATCGCCGCCGGCACTGCTAACTGCCAGCTCACTCACACCGGACAGACTATGTAGGTACGCTCTGTCGACTGGTAGTCACAACAAGGAAATGCACATACGTATTGCCAAATGGGCTATTTTATTTTGTTATAAACAGTATCTATTATAACCTGAGAGAAGTCTGAATAGCAACAGGAAAAGGAGGATTCATCTCAGTTGATAATCAAAGAAAACGGTTACAAATGCAGCAGGCCATAATATTCAAATACATAATATTCCGCCATTCAAGATAAGTATTCACCGAAACAAAAATATCGTCATCATCTTCGGAAATATCCATTTTGAACCCCTCTGAGACGATTAAGGCCATTTCCAGATGGAACTTTGTGTATGTGTATCTGTTTGTGTGTTTGAGGGTATTCCTTCACGAAAGGGCTCAAACGCTCGGCATGCAGATAAAGGTTGAAAAGGTTAAGTTGAAGTCGGGGACCAGGAGTCTATTTCAATCTTGAAATATTGGACTTGTACCTAGTCTTGAAATTCGGTACACAGATGCCTTGTTGGCTCGAAATCACGCGAAATTTCGGTTGGAATATCTCGTATTTAAGAATATTTAAGAATATTTATCCGTCATATTAAAAAAAATATATTACATCATTTTTGAAAAAATACCATTTTAATGCCACGGAAATACTACAAATATACAACGGGAGAATCGGCGTGCGGGGCGAGGCAAGGTGGTGAGGCACGGCGGCGTGCGGGGCGAGGAGGGGCGGGGGGGGGGGATCCGCAATATTTCGAGATTGATGTGTAATAGCGCGCCCCTAACAGATGGACTGATTTCAACCACAATTTTTCAACTCTTGCCATGATCAAATGATGCCTGCATGCTAAATTTCATCTCAATGGGATGAAGCTTTTAGGCGCTATAGTGGAGGAATACACTTAGGCACACACACACACACACACACACACACAGACACACATACAGACTTCAGTCTGGAAATGGTCCTAATCGTCTCAGGATGCTCAAAATGGATATTTCCGACTTCATTTCGATTTTTCACAGTACAGATTCATACACATAGATACGTTGTTTCTAACGATTTCAAGGAAAATTCGTGCCAAATTTGAAGAAAATCGAACAACTCACTTCATCGTAATTGCGTGACAAACTAATAGACAAAATCCAGAATGGTCGACCTGAAACAGGAGGGAATCTATACGCTTCCTATTGAGATAATTCGCTACTGTTAGAAATTTAAGATGGAGTGATGTAATATTAAACATGGATTAAAATTTCGATGATAGATCCAATTTTTAGAGATATCCCGAATGCCGATATCTGGTTAACCAAAATTGACGAGGATCCAACATTGACAAGGAAACTAGAGATGGAATAAAAGATCCAAGAGCCAACACAAGAATATCAAGTATGAACCCCACTTTTATTATTAAAGTTATTGCATTGATTTAAAATACTCGTGGTATCGCCATTGGGTTCTTTTCTTCTTCGTCTTAAATATATTTACTTTCCAACAACATCACAGAATAATTTTCTACCGTCATGTCCTGCCATGTCGCAATACAAAGATTTTATCCAAGTTTGGAGTGCTTAACGAGTATGACGCTAACTAAGCACAAATAGAATAGTGCATGCAGAACATACTTACAGGCAAATAAGTATTTATCTATGTATAGTTATTAAAGCAAGTGTGAAGTGTGCGTCATATGAGCAAGCGACGAGTCTTCGGTCGTCAGCAAATGCGATAATCGTGCGTAACAATGGTCACGTTTGACCGAAATAATTTATCTTGCAATATTGCAACAATGTACACAATATATACTTACCTACCTAATTTATTAACATTTTTCAATATTAGACCATTCAGTAGGGAGTATTGACCATAAAAAAAACACTAAAAACACGCTTTTGGGCTATGATACGATATTCACATACACATGGCTATGATACGATATTCCATCATGGAATGCCAGTGCCTATCTTCCGGCTTCATCATCAGACCTTGAAACCTAATCGTGGTCAAAGTTATATAAAATCGAAGACTATCGCGGTTGTTTGACATTATAAATAGGACAGAAAACGAATTTACCGCGTGAAATTTGTAGGACCCGACGTTTCGGTGACGTTGCAGCCGCCGTTGTCTAGGGTAGACTAAAGAGCTGTCAGTCCGTTGTTTTGCGGGTAGGCCGCAAACCGCTGCCGCCACTGCGTAGGTTATAACGGTGGTGGGGGGCCGGGCTCGGAGCGCGGGAATTTTTAAAATCCGTCTTGCACACAACACTCACTGTATCCTGTTTTACGTCTTTGCGTTCGGCGTTCGGCGGTGGGAACATTTTAAGAAGAGGGTTCCACGTAGAAGAGAGTTTGTAGCCGTCATCTCTATTGAAGTTCGGAGTTCTTCTTATTTCAATGGCTTCCCGGATCATGCGAGGAAAGTAGAATTGTTCCTTGGATAGAACAATGGGATTTTGAAACTGCATCCAGTGGTTACTTCCGCTATCCAATATATGTTCGCAGATCGCCGATTTTTAAAAATAAAAATCGGCGATCTGCGAACATATATTGGATAGCGGAAGTAACCACTGGGTGCAGTTTCAAAATCCCATTGTTCTATCCATGGAACAATTCTACTTTCCTCGCATGATCCGGGAAGCCATTGAAATAAGAAGAACTCCGAACTTCAATAGAGATGACGGCTACAAACTCTCTTCTACGTGGAACCCTCTTCTTAAAATGTTCCCACCGCCGAACGCCGAACGCAAAGACGTAAAACAGGATACAGTGAGTGTTGTGTGCAAGACGGATTTTAAAAATTCCCGCGCTCCGAGCCCGGCCCCCCACCACCGTTATAACCTACGCAGTGGCGGCAGCGGTTTGCGGCCTACCCGCAAAACAACGGACTGACAGCTCTTTAGTCTACCCTAGACAACGGCGGCTGCAACGTCACCGAAACGTCGGGTCCTACAAATTTCACGCGGTAAATTCGTTTTCTGTCCTATTTATAGTGGTCAAAGTTCATTCCAAGACTTTTCTAACAAGTTCAAACATCATGAAGTTCCAGTTCATATCTTCCGACTCCATCATCAGATCAGTTCGACAGTACCATATTATTGTATTGTCATCAGATCTACATACAGCTACGATGACGCTACGATCCTTGGAAGATGGTTAAATTAGTTACCTTAGATTCCATTACATAGTTACATACAAGTCGACCTAATAAAAGCGTGTTAAAAAGAGTTGGCGAGGAATTTAGAAATTCATATGATTAAATAGGGCCTGAAGATACTAGGCATGGTCAGAAAGTAAGTGTACTAGGGAATTTGTTTTTGCTATGTTGGTTAGCTCCTTCTTTTTCCAACGAGAGTCAGTCATTGATATATTAGCTAGATGAGCCCTCACATACAAATAAGTTGGCTCCACATTCCCTTTGCTCGTAAATCATGTGACAGAGAGAGCAATAATTTGAATAGTATGCGAGAGAATAGCGCGCCGATTTTCTGCGTGGTAGCTCACGTCGAAAACGGTCAGCTGTCTGCTAGCGGACTGCAACCAAACTACTACTGGTCAGGGTCATTTTCGAGCGCGAAAGGCCCATCTAGGGGATCATATATCGATGGAGTCAGTACGTTCAGCGGGGGTCGATACGTTCAGAACTGTCAATGTGGCTAAGGGGCCCTTGCTGAGTTGGCCACGAATACCCATTCTGTTCAGGGTTGGTCACACTCACGGGTCAACACCCTTCCGGCGGTCTCCACGCATGAAGTGCGAGCCTGGGTATAAATCTGGCCTTAGGGTTAGTTTCCCCTAGGAATCAACCTTCTGGCGCACCTGGACGGTCTGAGCACCGTGCGCCTTAGACAACCGATTGCGCACTCTGACTAACAGTCGGGGGAGTCTGGAAGCAGTACTGTTTCCTATAGAGCGAGGGTGGTTGCGGACCTTACGGCATCGGCTACCCGATCCTGGGTGAACAGCCGGGCAAAGGATGCAAAGGTTCGCGATAGATTCGGTATACACCGTTTTACCGCTTCGTAAGGGAGAGGACCGCGCAAGCGACTTCGAACTCGTAACCAATCGAGAGACTGGAGTGTCGGTCGCAATTGGAAGTAAGGGCGTGAGTGTAAGCCCGCCGGGTAACACTCCTGGCTATCTCGCAGTTAAGGCGTTGGCCTCTTACGGGTATGTGGTGGAGCTTGACGGTGGACTGTTTTGTCCAAGTCTTCTGCACTCACTCCAGGGAGATAGAACGACTAATCGTTAAAACTTCCTGAGGCGACGGGTTCGCCTGTTGTAGTTGACAACTCTAGTTGTCAATGTGACATCATCTTGCGTAAGCAATATATTAGAAAAATATATCGACGAAGCAATCTCACTGTTTCCTTCCGACAGGTGTGAAATTCGAAACTTCCGTTATCTCTATGTGAAGGTAAAATTGCATCGGTAATGATTTTCTTCACTCTATTGCTACTGGGGACGAAACTTAAGTTGCCCACAATACCCTTGTAACCAAGAGACAATTATCCCAATGGCGTCGCTTCTCATGGCCCTCAGCGAAAAAAATAAAACCACAATTTCAGCTAAAACATCATGGCATCCGTGTTTTGATACTACAAAGGCATCATTTTGATCGTGCTACAACTATTATTACATTTTAATAAATATTTTAAATTTTAAACACATTTTAATAAATAATATTACATTTTAAAGACGATAAAAAGTAGTTTTTTGGATTTATTGGCACTGGCAATTATTCCACATCATAAACGCTCTACTTTTACAGACTTTAGCCGCAGCTAATTGAAATAGTTTCAGCAGATATATGAGGTCCATATTCCATATCTACTGTGATCTTTGCATCGATTTTTTTGATCAAAAAAACTGACTAAAATTCGATTTTGTCAAATTGCGAATTTCACCGAAGCTTAAGCGTTACTACAAATCTAACGTTAGTTCAGGGTCTAACAATGTTTGTTATTAAAGCAGCGATCTAGTTAAATATCTCTCTCTTCTTTCGACACTCTGACTGACTCTCTTCCGATTCTGCCATATTCTATACCTAAGCGACAACACACGGGGACTTCCAGAATAACAGTTTTTTGTTTTGGAAAACTGAGGACGTCCCGCATCGCCATAGAGCCCCTACATTATTCAATTGTACCTGTATTTTATGTATTTTTCTCGGTATATATTTTATTTATTTATTTATTTATTCATAATTCAAGATACTAGATACAAAAACTCCTTATCTCAGATACAATCTAGTATCTCAGATACCATCTAAGATACACAAACTCTAAAAATATATTTGTCAATAAGTACATACCATATTCTAAGCCTAGCTCAGAAAGGAGATTCATCTCTATGACAAATAATGATTTACCACCTAACTAGGAAATAACCAGTGATGAGGTGGTACTATTATTGTTAGACAATTTCTGTCGAGAGGGCAAGTCTTATATGTCAAGAGAATAAAATAAAATTGAAATTAAAATCAAAATCAAAATTAAAATTAAAATTATAATTGATGACAATCTACTTAGCTATATAAAATTATAGTTAATTCCTATATAAAAGAATAATAGATGTATAGATAAAATATATACCTTAAATACAAATATATATATTTATATTATAAAGACATATTCAAATTCAAATTCAAATAATTTATTCATTCAAAAATATTTATTTACATTGTATTCATTGTAGAATCTGCCTAAGTAGGCCATAGTCCGTACTAAGGAAGACTCTATGTATGGAAATGATTTATTCATATACACATAGTATTAAAATGAAACATACAAAATGCGATAAAATTATATTTAAAACTTATAATTATATTTAAATATATCGATATAGCATGGTCATGGAAATAAAATTTAATATAAAATGTCGTAATATGAAATTTATAGAACAAATAAATAAATTATATAAAAATATAAAATGTATTACTGTATGACAATAATAATAATGCAAAGACCTTTACTTTAAAATGTGACTTATTACCTTTTCCACCTCATTTCTTCCAAGTTATCTTCCAGTATATGATACTGGTATAAATAAATACTTACATATAATCAAGTAATATAATATAATACGATAATATCTGCGTTCATGATTTCACGTACAAAAATTCCTTGCTAACAATTTACCATATATTAAAAAAATCAATTCAGAATGCATATTATTAATATAACTCAGAAGTATACCTACTTTTTAAGAAGTATATTTATTGAGAATTAACGCTTACATTGGCCCGTATTCCGTTTCTCGCGGGCTTGAACTAAGCTAGCGCTAATAATTGCACCTTCGTTATTTTGTTGGTATTCCGTTTCATCAAAATTAAGAACCGGTCTTAAATCTTAAAATATCTGTTTTGTCTATGGCCGTTCTGAAGCGGGGTCTTAATTTTGACTTCTCGCCGCCCGGTCAGTCGCCCGATCGCTCGCCGCCGCGCCGTTTCGTGTTTGTGTGTCGATTCGCGTTTTCGTTTGTTTTGAAATAAATTGCCAAACAATAATAAGGGGAATGTGCCTAATAAAGAATATACAGGGCGATTTATCCATAACCTACAAAAATACACTCGATTTTCAGGGCAGGATATGAATAAACGATGACTTACATACGAAATCTGCGCTCATCATCCCTTCTTCGATTTAAAAGCCAACGCTGAGCCAATCTCTAAAAAATTGAAATACGTAAGGTTTTCGAAATCACATGCAAAAAACAAGTCACACGGCTGTCAGACGAAGACTGATCGATTTTAAAACGTTCATAGATAAGACTGCGAACAAGACCCATCCGCCATGACAGTTGTAGAAAAGGCATACCAAAAAGGGTCCCGACGGTGCTTAACTTCAATTTAAGCACCTGATGATGTTTACATAAGCACGCGCCAGTTAGGACCTATGAAAGGGAATACCAAAACGTCACTCCAAAATTAAGAGTCATTTTAGCGGTTTTTTAGACCCCAATTTAGGCACCTGCATGAAACGGAATACGGGCCATTATATTCGTATTTAGAAGTAAAATGCCTTCCTAAGAATTTTCTAAGGAAGCGTTGGCTTCTAACTAAATTTCAAATGATATTTTTATGCTTTATTGGCGGCGCTGCAGTTAATCGGCAGTTTTTAAATATGGCAGTTTTTTTGTCTCTTTGACTTGACCTTTCTGTCGGATTAATAGTGTTGTCGTGTCCGTCCACCGAGCTATATCAGTGTCACTGCCAGCGACATAATAATATTATGTGAGCGGAATTCAATAAGGCAGTCGCCTAACCAAATTTAGGCTGCTGCGGGCGGGCATACAGGTATTTATGCTCCGCTGCGCCGCACGCGGCCGTGATTCCAAATAGACGGAAACAATTATGCCGCAGCGGTAATGAAGCATTAGCTTACTTAGTCTAGGAGCCCAATGCAGTTCACATTTGTCATTGGCTCCTATCGGAGCCGTGCTGCTTGGGTCTGATGGCCAGCCCGTGTTTTAAGGTAGGCACAACTCGTGGCTCGTCGTTCTGTCTCCCATGGAGTGATCGAAAGGCCAGGCGTGCACTGCGATGCATTACGTTTTTTACGCCGAACGAAAAAACACCGCATTTTTTGGTCCGCGCACTGCGCAATGGGTTCGAATTACTCCGCAATGGGTCCAACTGCGTTAAAAATAAATCGCTTTAAAAATAAGTAGGATTAGTGCGTGCATTGAAATAATAGCTATCGCGTTTCTGTCAGATTTAACGCATTTAACAAAATCTGCTACTTCGTTCTGTGTCTATGGTAATGTACTAAAAAGCTGGCAACACAGGTTTTTCGAAACGTCAAAATCGGCGCTCTGAATCAATTTTTCGCGCTCGGCTGGCTAGCAGGTTTGTTTGGCATCTCTTTTGATCCGAATGATCTCTGATGTGGTGGTGTTCTAACTTCCTTCTCCAACTAAGAGACAACATATAATTTACAGGTAATGACGGAAGACAAATTTTGTTCGAAATCGAAAAGGTACCGTTGTCGTTATTCATTCGATCTCCTTTGTAATATCCCAACATACGGGAACATTTCAGCAGTAACAGCAAAAACGCCAAATTCGTACGTAAAAACATAAGCGTCACCCACTAAGTCGCACCGAAAACGCGCGTTTTAAAATTGTCACGTTCAAGTCTGTTTTTATTCGGACAACTGTCACATTTTGAGAAACGGAATAGCGTTTCTGCTAGAATGAAATAAATTTAATACAAAATGCAATAAACACGGTAGCACCAAAATCTGACAGATGAATCGCAATACCAATGTGACTTAATTTTTTTATTACGAATTTTGAAATAAATTTAACATATTTTTTGACTTTATTTTTAAACCGCCGAAGAAACGCAATTGGACCCAATATCTAATTTAATATAATATTTAATAACGAGGTACATTTCCATCATGAATTTATGTAGTGGCAAACCTGCCACTGTCACCGCACCGCAGCCCATCTGCAGACAGTAATCCACAGAATTTGGATCCGGACCGATTGTTTTCCGTGGTGCTCGGGCTTTTATGTGATTCTATAGTTCACAGATTTTAAGAAAATAAAATGCACGTAATTTTACTACAGTGCGCGGTGAGCCTAAACATCTCTTACGGACAAAAACAATCCAGTCTAGTGAATCCGGCCCACGGCCCGTAAGAGTCCAACGCGTTAAAGCGAGGCACTGGGAATAGGACCCAGCGGGCAAACCGTTCTCCCTTATGAAGACGCGGTAGATCCCCTTTATAAAACCAACTAAAGCACAAATAAATTTATCATTACCTATTATTAACTCCTGGCTGCGGTGGTACGACCTTTACAATCCAGGTACTATGTTAGAGGGAGCGAGCGAGAGACGCTCGCACTGATTTTATTAGTCATAAAAATAATAAATAAATTAACAATATATAAATAAATACAAAATAAAGCAATTTAAGCATCAGAAAAAAAATCATTTTAAATACGTAATTTTAAAGCACCCAAAAAAGTGGGACAGGAAAAGGACTTCGGTAGAGTTAAACTTAACTATAATTCAGTTCTCAGTTAAACATTCTCTCTTACTCTTATACAACGCATTCGTCCGCAGTCACCTCGAATATGCGTCTCAAATATGGTCTCCTAGCTATAATGTTCACGTAAAGAAAATTGAACGTATTCAAAATTTGTTCTTGAAACATTTGAATTATCGTTTCATTTTGTCCTTTCCCAATTACAGCGGAGCAGCTAGCTTTCATGGTCTTCAATCACTACAATCAAGAAGAAAATGTGCAGATGTGGTGTTTTCCCATAAATTGTTGACAGGTTACATTGATTGTTCGGATCTTCCCGGAATGGTATCTTTTGGTGTACCATCGCGACTCACTCACCAAACGGAGTCGTTCCACCTACCGCAGGTTGGCACTAATTATGCACAAAACTGTTTTATTTATAGAGTATGTAAAATTTATAATACGCAGCTCGGCGATATTGACGTATTCAAATCGTCATCTATCGCTCTCAAAAAACGATAATTAATGACGGTGTTGACGTATCATTGTAATCGCACTATATAATATAATATTAAAAATATGTATTCAAGAATATATTTAAATAATATTTATGACAATAATATGTATACATTATGGAACGTGTATTCACTTAAAATTGTATTTACTTATATGACTCCCCCCTTCCCAATTCCCACCTCCTTTCATGTGAGTGTATTCTTCATAGAAAACTGTTAAGTGTTTAAATGATTAATGTTTAAGTGGAAACATGTTATTAGCATTATCTTTGAAACTTAATAATTTTGTACCCAATATTTTGCAAAAGCTGTTTGTTTCCTTAACAATAATAAAAAAAATAAATAATGCGCGTACGGTTCCCTATTGTTTCGCCGACCGAGCGGAGAAAGGATTTTGGATGACAAATGTATAGAAGTCTGGTTTTTCGAATAAAAAAAAAACCTTTTTTTCCGAACATACATAGTATTACGGTATTACAAAAGTCGACAGTCAACCAGTGTGCCCGATGACGTATATTAAATTGCATTAAGCATCCGTTTGATAATGAAACATTAGCTTAGCACGCGTCAAACCGACAAGCCAAGGCAAGGCGAACGAAGAGTCCAAATAATAGCCAAACGACAACCGTGAAAACGTCGTAATTATGCAGGCCTTCAGGGATATTCCGAATATTCTTACAATGCGGAAGTTCTATGGCAGGATGATTTGCCGCCATTAAATATCAATTTCGACCAAACTTGAGAGACACTGTCATGAATAACGATAAATAATAGGATTTTTATAAAATATTTCATAAAATTACTTTTTGTAACGGCAGTCGTATTTTTTATTCCTTTTAATATATTTATTTGTATTACGTAATGGTAACAGACCTATTTATGAGTTTATATTTCGATTTTCGTAAACATTGGTTGACATTTGATGCAATAGACAATAGTAGCAATGGAGTAGAACTTTATTTAAGGTTTTGATTACAGTGCGCTACTGTTAGCCATGAACATGTTCGTGCAATGGTTTTTTATATCTTTAAAATAGCTAAGTTAAATTTGCTGACAGAGACGCAATTTGATTGAAATATGTGTCATTCTAGAAATCTCTTGTTTTATTTATTATTACCACAAAGGCGATTAAAACAATAACAAAGGTATTTTAGCTACTTTCCGGTTTTGCGCAAAATAATTGTGACTTTTAGGTAATAAATTAATAGTTTTAAAAAGCACTAAAAGCACGCTTTTATAATTGCACGTAAAAACCACATCAGACCTTGAAACCTAATCGTGGTTAAAGTTCATTCCAAGACTTTTCTAACAAGTCCAAACACAGCTATGATACGATGTTGCATCATGAAGTTCCAGTTCATATCTTCCGACTCCATCATCAGATCAGTTCGACAGTACCATATTATTGTATTGTCATCAGAACTACATACAGCTACCAATTTTCATGACGCTACGATCCTTGGAAGGTGGTTAAATTAGATTCCATTACATAGTTAGTTACATACAGGTCGACCTAATAAAAGCGTGTTAAAAATGGTCAGTTGGGTGTTACGTAACGTTTAGGGAGGGGGAGGGGGGGGGGTACAGGAAAACTTTACGGCGCTTTACATGGGGGGAGGGAGGGTCAAAATTTGGGGGGAGGGAGGGCTTTAAAAATTGGGTTACGTAATACTTGAACGCCCCCTTACACCCTTTTTTGTTGGGCAGTCGGGTAAAGATTAGGGCTGATCCACATTAGTCGACCGTGTCGTCTAATGTGGATGACATGCATCCGGTTTGTGTTATGTTTGTTTCGCCAATTCATTTCGCGGTATGTTTCGCCAATTCATTTCGCAAATTCATCAGCCCACGGGAGAGCCGAAACACCTAATCTTTCAACTTTATTGATGGTGATAGTAAGTAGTCGAATGACTCAATCGCTTCAAGAATGAACGCGAATGGCGCAAAATTGAGTTCGACTCGCGAGCACAGTTATAGGATATACAATTATTATCTCGCCCATTAGATCAAGAGGTAGCGACAAAAAAGTGCAAGAGTTTTCTAAAAGCTGATGCTTTTAGATCAGACAGTATTTTGGCCATAGAATGCTGAGATAGAGTCAGCAGACCAGACTCCAAGACACCTGGTGCTGGCGTACTAGAAAAGGTGTAATTTTAATTAGTACCCCAAAGTGTTTTGGAAAAGCTAAAATTTCATTAACAGGGGGCCGTTTACAAATTACGTAATCACCGAGGGGGGGGGGGGGTTGTAGCTGAGGCTATCGCTTGATTACGTGGGGGGGGGGGGGTGCCCGTCCTGATTACCTAAACAATACAATACAATACAATTTAATTCTGCTCCAGTAGGTAGGCTTTCCTACACTTGGATACGTCTTTGACTCCAAATTTATGTAATGTAATTAATTAAAGAATATTAACTATTATGATATATTTCTGACAATAGGTACTCCACGCGCTCGTCTGCGATTGAGTCGTCCGGGCCTGTTCGCTGGCAAGCCGGTGGCCGCTCTGCGTCGCGGCGGCACGGCACGGCAGGCGCGCCAAGGCAACTCTGGACAAGCGCGCCGCTGCTCGCTCCAACTCGATCTTTGAAATATTACGGTGGTTGTGAGGCGTATCAACTATGGAGGATTTACACATGGAGTTACGCAGTACGTACGCCAAAGCATTTTCACTCCTCTCGGGCTCAACGGCCGGCCGACGAGGAGTGGGGGCAGTTTAAAAAGAAATCCAAAAAGTGCACGAAGGTTTCGAAGTTCTGCCTCATTGTGGAAGATTCTTCAAACAAACACTTTACAAACACTGGGCTCACTATTCTTCACATTTTCCGCAAATTCGGTTGATTACGTATTCTTAGGGTGGTGAGGGGGGGGGGGGGGAGGGGGACAGGCCGCTGATTACATCTGTTGACATGAGAGGAGTCAAAAATCCCAAAAAACGTGATTACGTAATATGTGGATTATGTTACATCCTCTAGACAGTGGTCTAGAGAACTCGAACTCGAAACAAATGGACTACAGAACTCGAAACAAACGGTCAGCGTGACGTCAGTAATACTCCATACATGTCACAAAAACGAAGTCTATTATATTGCGCGACATATTAGAGCGATGCGTAATAGTTAGCGACAAAACGCACCGGCGTATTTGCAGGGACTTAATTTTAGTGACATGTTTAGAGTAATGTCGACGCCTCGCGTTCTACTGTCAAGCAGTCTGGCCATTTGTTTCGAGTTCTTTATTGCATCCACTGTCTACTGATGAATTTTCAGCTTTCCAAAACACTTTGGGGGTACTAATTAAATTATTAAAGTTACACCTTTCCTAGTACGTTATAGTAGTTACACCTTTCCTAGTACATATTGTAAGCCTGATTAGTAAACTGTATAGCACATATAATAGTACCTATCCATTTTGTACGACCTACTTACAGTTCACAATAAAGAATTATTATTATTATCAGCTTTTAAAAAACTCTTGCTTTTTGTAGTCGCTGGCTCCCCAACTATATTATCGTATTTTTCAATGGCAATGGCGCAATGTTGAATAGTATTACCTGCACTTTTAATCGAATATCTCCTTCGCAATAATTATAATTTGGCGCCAAAATGTCAAATGATGGCAATGCAATTTTAATATTTCGAGAGTGGAAATTTTGTACGGACCGAAGACACTTCGTCTGAGTGGTTTCGGCGGATTCTTAGAAGGAGATGCGCCGCTGATTTTAAAACTTTAACGCTTCGGCACACAAATGTCACAATGTAATGAAAGAGTATAGTTTTAAATCGCATGCAGTATATAAGAAGAAAAAATAAGGCTAGAATTCATTCCCCAAATGAGCCATGATCGCTAGCAATGCACGCAGCAAGTAGCAACTCTTTCCAGGTCGAAACCATGTGTGTTCTGGTGGCGAAAACTTTTCAATCTCACTAGGGTTATTCTCGTTAGCAGGTGCTGTTGGAAAAGCTCAGTCTGCGATATTTTTTTGAATATGTTGCCGTTTTTTCAGGCCTTGAGGGTTGCACTTTCAGGCCTTGAGGGATGTTCTTGGACTTTCGTCATTTATTTTTTATTTATTTATATAAGTATTGGAAATATTAAAAATAACAGTAAACAATTTCAGCGTAGGAAATACTTTCAAAATTGAGTCAAAAGCAGAAAAAAGAATAGGTACATTGTTTAGTCTAGTGGCAACGTCACCTAACTAGGCCGGGACCTGTTCTAAGGTAAACATTTATTTATGAATGTGCTTGCACAAATATCGTGTTTATAAAAATGGCATATATTTCATGTATGCACAAAATAATGGAATTGCAAAACAATATTTAAAATGACCAAATACTTAAATTAAATAAATAAATTAAAGTTAGATGTGGAAATTTAAAATGACAGCAAATAAATTCAATCAGAAAAAAAACAAAACAATTTAAAATAGTAAAAATTAGATTAAGAATTTAAACAAAATAGTCCTGCATTTTACTTATAACTAAGATAAAATAGTGTTAAAACTAAAACAAATATACGTTAAAACAAAATAATAATAATAATAAATAAAATAATAATAATAATAATATAACATAATACAATATAAGATTCAAAATATTCAAATGTCCAAGACAAAAATATCTTTGCAACGTTGTTTTTCAAGGTAGTTTACCTGGAATTGCCTCGATATATCTCTAAGAGAAAGGTCTCAGGAGAATAATCTTCTGTATAAAAGGCACTCCTGGACATGCAAATAATTTTATAGTAAAATTAGCTACTTGAAGTTTCTACTTACACGTCCCTACTTACACGGCGACATCCACAAATGGAGTTGTCAACTACAACGGGCGAACTCGTCACCTCAGGAGGTTTTAACGATTGTTCGTTCTATCTCCCGTGAAGTGACCGCAGAAGACTTGGACAAAACAGTCCACCGTCAAGCTCCGCCACATGCCCGTAAGAGGCCAACGCCTTTTCCGCGAGATAACCAGGCATGTTACCCAGTGGGTTTACACTCACGCCCTTACTTCCAATTGCGACCAGATTACTCCGGTCTCTCGATTGGAACGAAGTACTCTCCCTTACGCCGTGAGGTCCGCAACCACCCCCGCTCTGTAGGAAACAGTACTGCTTCCAGACTCCCCCGACTGAAAGTCAGAGTGCACAATCAATTGGCTCACGCCGTACGGTGCGCAGACCGTCCTGGAGCGCCAGAAGGTTGACTCCTATGGGAAACTGGCCCTAAGGCCAGAGTCCTGCCCGGACTCGCACTTCATACGTGGAGGCCGCCGGATGGGTGTTGACCCGTGAGTGTGACCAACCCTCAACAGAATGGGTCTTCGTGGCCAACTCAGCAAGGGCCCATTAGCTCCCAAAGCCCATTAGGGCCCATTAGCATATGTGCGACATCCATAGAGGTATAGAACAGAGAACGGGAGTGCGAAGGCGGGCGGTGAGTCAATGCGTTCACCGAATAGAAAGAGACAGCAGCATATAGTACCTACCCCCTCTATCCTTGTCTAGTTGCGCATGCGCGTTTATCCATAGCATAGCAGACTTATCGCGTCGAAGCGTTGCCATGGTGATATATAAGCATTGCCATAGTGACATATGTACCTACGTGGCTCTGTGCATGCGCGACTAGACAAGGATGGAGGGGGTACTATATGCAGCTGTCTCTTTCTATTCGGCTGACGCATTCTCAGGCTGTTCACGAGGTCTAGTTACTTATATATATATATGTCAATGGCGACATCTCATTAATCCAGGGCGGTGCGAAAATCAGCCTGTGTAAGTGAGAGCTCCGTAACCAGAAAGTTCTTCATTATACCGTTGTTGTTTGCATCTGTACTTGCATTGATACAAAACGTAAATTCACAACTCTTATTTTAAAGGTGAAATTTAAAAAAAAACGTATGTAATCAGCGGGATTCACCCTGGCTTATTTTCGCGAGAAAATGAAAATTACTCACTTCCACTGCTACAGTACCTAGTAATTATCGTGTATCTGAAGCTGACGAGGCAACCCGTATAATATTGTTTGAAGAGATAAACATTCTGGCCATGGAATTTGGCTAACCGCAATTCGAATAAATGCCGATTGTCTACCGATATTCAATCGAGGTAGGTTTATTATTTAAATTTATCAGCAAAAAAAACATTCTTTTCAATTCAATGCTGGCTTCTAACTTGTTATAATCCAATATAGGTACTCCAACACTCCAATGTCTGTTTTTTTTTTTCATATTATGCGAAGTGGCCATGGGTGCAGCCAAAACAAATCTGGGGGAAGGGGAGAGGGGGTTGATTATCGAGAGATACCAAATAAAAGAGCTATATATGCGTTCTTACATAGAATTAGTGAATTTATATTGATAACCAGCCTGTGAATCGAGGAAATCCCATTTTAATTACGCAACATACAACGGGCGCACTTTTTCGTATATAGACGTGTTACTACGTCACGCCCGCGTGTCGTAATTTATTACATGCTTCTTATCAAAGCTTTTTATCAATGCTTAGAATGACTTAAAAGACAATGAAACATATATTTTTTCGTCAACACTAAACACTGACTTAAAAGACAATGAAACATATATTTCTTCGTCAACACGGCCCGTTTTTTTTCATAGTGCGCGGTTCCATGTGCGTATATAGTCCACAAAACATTCTTTCGATAGACTATTTTCGTATTATAAATAGGATAGAAACGAATTTACCGCGTGAAATTTGTAGCACCCGACGTTTCGGTGACGTTGCAGACGCCGTTGTCCATGGTAGACTGCCGTATTAATTCGGATAGCTAATAATTTGGATAGCTAGCCAATTTTCGTATTAATATGGATAGCTAATAAAAAGTTGGCGATCGTACAGATGTAAGTGTACTTTTTCAGTAGTCCGTTTTAATGTATTTTTTAATATGTTATTATTATAAAATATTTTTCAGCAATGGGCTGACTTTATATTCTATGCTATAAAATCTATTTGTTTGTTTTGTTTGTTTGTTTCTACTCTTTCACAATGGGCGGGCTTATAAACCACGCGACAATCCCTTACAACCAACCTTACTATGAAGTGTTTATATGTATGAGTGCGTGTAACATGTGTGTAAATATATGCCTTCTTATTGAATTCGATCAACAGAATTGAGATGAAATTCCGTTAATTTTATCCCAACAGAAAATGGTGACCCAGCCGGGAATCGAAGCCTGAACCTCACAAAAATCAGGCAACTTAACCACTATGTTACCGGGCCGTGTAGTACTGGCAATCTCTTTTATTAATATTCATTTGGCTTACGAAATTGTTGTTCAGAATTTATATGCATTGTTTGCATAGGTTATGCTGCTAATTTTATAGCCATACTAAAATAACAAGGTTAAAATAAAATTCAAGCGAAGCAGAACCATCTGAATTATCAAATTCCCATTAATTAGACACTTCTCTAATGAAGCTCAAGCCAGATTTTCAACATGGTGTCTGTGGGTATTTTTTGAAATTTTATTTCTAATTTCAAATTAGACCACTCCATAGTCTAAATTTAGCTAGAAATATGATAGAGGACACCCATCACACACACACACACACACACACACACACACACACACACACACACACACACACACACACACACACACACACACACACACACACACACACACACACACCCTTGTTTGTATATGCACGAATTCGGGGACTAGTCCAGGTCCCCCAAATCCAAGGACCACCTCTTTCTAATGGTTTTATTTCAAATTTGAATTGACTAGCGTCATCTATTGGTCGACTTCAGAACGTCCATCTTGTCAGCACCTATTTACTCTCTTTATTTACTTACTTATGTAGGATATTGTGATTGGTATACACATCCTATATCTGGGGACGACCCATCTTTAGGGACTGTCAGCAAATGCGGGTGTGACTGTACTAAACTTACACTTACGGGTTGGTCCTCATATTCAGCCATAAAAAAACTTTTTAACACCAATGTCCTTTAATTAGGGTATCAGTATACTAATATTGACACTCAAGTCCTTAAATTAGGTACTGCACTGACTAAAATACACTAAGTCCTTAAATTCGGGTATATAAGTAAATGTTTTCACCGTTACGATGTCACACGGATTTACACGCGATAGGGTGCTTTCGTTTTCTCGTCCTAACGTCGCGCGCGCCGGTTGTTACTCGCTTTGATTTCAAACTTCTATCTGTGATCTGCGCGACGCACGTATCTTGATCGTCACTTTCTTACAGATTCACTCGGTAAGGCAATAATTTAAATAGCATAGGGCTATAAAGCTTATAATTTTCCTTTTTTGTAATACATCGAGATTGAGTCATCATTAATGTAGTTACATATAATTTACATTTTCAGCTATATAAACATGGAAAAACGAGCAGATTCTCCATGTAAGCAGAATGCGGAACGTCATCGAAACATAGTAAGATTTTAATAATATTATTATGGTTATTACTAATAATAAATTTGGTGCATCTTTTTTGAGTGCCTACTAGGTATGTCCATTTTACTTTCCTGGCAACGAACGTATTGTAGACGCACTTATTTGTGGGTTTCTGTCTGTGTGTGTTCCTTCACAATAGCGCCGAAACGCTTCATCCGACTGAACTGAAAATCTTGGGGTGACGTAATCGTTTTTTTTAATGTTTTCGTTAATATAGTTAATGTAAAGCCTATTTTTAAAACGAAAAAAGCTTCATATAATTAGCCACCGTATTTTGCAATTATTTTTTCATTTTGTATAGCTGATAGATCCCATATATTTCTTTCTTTTTTAGGATTATACCAACGCTTAGACGATGACAAGTCAGAATCGGATATTTCAGAAAACATCCCAATCCAAAAACCGATTATAATAAGACCGAAATGTCGAGGGAAATCTACTAAGAATATTCAACAGGATCTTACCGAATCATTTGACAGCGGTAGTGATTATATACCCAGTTCGAGTGATTGCGATAGCGACTACTTTAGCAAATTTGTTGGGGTAAAAATAAAACGACATGTTGGGGTAAAATTGACAAAAAACAATATGAGTAATACAATTAAAAATCATAAGAGAAAAGATAATAAATATTTCAGTGTAAATACCCAAAGAAAAAGCGAGGAGAGAAAGGAAGAGGAAAGCGAATGCACTAAGTTGACAATTGTCAACACAGAAGTTGGAAATGCAAAACATAATAAAGGCAAAATGGCATTAAAGACCATGACATCGAATTATGATATTATTCAAAATAAAGCGGAATCGACGATATCCAAACCGCACTATGTAGAAATGAGAGGATTAATTACAGAAAATACCCCTTTTTTTAGAAAACTATAGATCAAATAAAGAAAACTTTGAAAATAACTGTGATGTACGGACGTAAAAGAACAAATAGTTCATCAAATGCCAAAAGAAGCGAAGGCTCCTGAAAAAAGCATGCATGTTTATTTTATTTATTTATTTATTTATTTATTTATTTATTTCATTAGCAGATCAACTTAACAGTTTATACCAATCCGTTGATATGCAATATACACATAAATTTAAAAAATAATAGAATTCTTACAAGTACATACACAACATGTTTAAATAAGCATTAAATACAAATAAGGCATTAATCATGTTAAAAAACTTACAAACTTACGGTACAAAAAGAGTGAAAACAATTTATTTTATTCTGACATAAACAAGTAGCGCAATGCCCACACCTTGAAGAGATGCGGGCTCGCTGTAAAAATATCAAAGTCTGCCGCTGTCGAACATAGCGCATTTATGTGACGCAAAGCACGGGTAAGCAGACTCCATCGACTTAGGTTGGTGCGCGAGGACGGCTCCGCAAATAGATTATGAGTGCGAGCACGATTATAATTGTCCGGAACAAAGAGACAAACCTTCGCTAGCATGCTAGGATTATCAACTCTTCCCCGGATCAGCTTGAAAACGTAGGCCATGGCGAGCATTTCTCTACGCAACTTAAGAGAGTTATAGCCCACCATGCCTAGTAGAAAACTAGTAGGGTATAAGTACGGATAATATCCGTACTGCTTGAAATATATAAAGCGTAAGAAACATTTTTGAATTTTTTCCAACATAGTGATATAATGATCCTGATGTGGATTCCATATAACTGCATTCGTTTCTAATCTACTTCTCACAATTGAATTATACAATGTATGCATAACCCGTACATTGTGAAAATGTAAGAAGTTAGTTGTTATATTACCTAGGCACTTTGAGACTGCGCATGTCAATGAGACTGAAGTTGCTGGTTATCCCTTTACCACTAATAAAGGATCGAAAGAACGAAAAAATAAAATTGAAAGATTACGCCAACTGGGAAACGATGCACATAATGCTCATGTCGTTGAAACCGGCTGCGGTGGTTTGATATCGAAGAAAAGATCACGAAAGCAACGAGACGTAGTCATTTGCTCCATGTAAATGTTGTATGGGGTTGTATCTTAAGAAAGATCTATATCTTCATTTTCGTCGGTGCAACCGTGGTCTGTCAGGACAACCGTCCAAATACTCAGGCATATTTACTAAGTCACTGTGCCGCTGAAGAGTTGAAGCAAGAAATACTTTTTTTCATAGTTCAAGATAAAATTTTCCATACTATCAGAAACGACCAAATTATTTTAAAATTAGGGTCAGAAATTCATTTTCGACACAGAAACCATCCTCACTTGGGCATATGTCTCTCAAAGAATGCGACAGCTTGGACGACGAATACTTACTGCAAGAGATATAGACAGTAATATTAACGATTTAAATAGTTTGAATAACCTAAAGCAATTTGATTTATTTATAGCAGCTGTTCAAAAGATTTCACACTACGACAATCGAACAAACACTTATGGGATCCAATCTCTGGCATCAAGACTTAGAAGCTGTATTAAAACTTGGCTCATATTTTAAAGTCACATACAATAATAAATGGAGTTATCAATAGGAGAAATGAATTAACAGATTTTATCGACCTAGTAGATATGAAATTCACTACAGAAATCTCTAACCATGCCTTAAATACAGTTTACACAAAAAAATGGAATAAAAGTGTGATACTTCCTGTAACGGAAGATATATGCTCACAAATTATTTGAAAGAACAAGCTATCACATTGACAAATTCTCTACAAGGAGATGTAATAAATGTTCCAGACTGGATACTTCTTTCTGAAGTCACAATAGCTCAGGTGGTATTATTTAATCGAAGAAGACCAGGTGAAGTCGACCGTATCCTAATAGAAACATATTTAAATCGCGATTACGCATCAATGAGCGAAGATGTTATTGAAATCGAGAAACATCTGGCTAAAAATCTCACGCGTTTCGAAGCAAGTGGTAAAAGAGGCCGGAAAGTTCCCATTTTATTAACGAACGAATTAAAGACACAAATAGAGAAATGTATAAGCTCAGCTTCCAAATTAAAGAAATTCGCTGAATCTTGCCATTTAAAAGATCCCGCATCGATCACATCTACAAAACTTAGAAAGCAAGTATCCACAACACCGCAGCTATTGAATCTTAAGGAAAATGAGATGGACCAACTGGTGGCCTATATGGGCCACGATATTCGCGTGCACCGTGAGTTTTAACGGCTCCCCGATAGTTCTATACAAGTGACAAAAGTGTCTAAACTATTACTGTCACTAGATGCTGGAAATATCCTGCAAAATAAAGGCAAAGATTTTGATACTATAAATATAATTGAAAATATTGGTAGTGTTCCTGAACTCGGAGTAAAACCTAATAATTTTACGTTATTACAGCCAGATTTTAAGTCCGAGCCAGAAAACTCGATCAGCAGTGAACATGACTTGAATTCACCAAGAAGGCATAAAACCTTAGAACCGAATTCTCATGATGTTTCTCAGATTTCAAGTAGCAGCAAAAAGAACATAACTAAACGTATACTAACAGTTCAGAAATATAACATTAAAAAAAGCGGTTACAACGGCAAAACTGCCATGGACAAAGGCAGAAAGAGATGATATCGATAGACAAATGGCCATTTTATATATGAGAGCAAAGGTACCAAACAAGCAGGAGTGTGAAGACTGTCAAAATGAACCGGATCTTCATAGAAGATCATGGACAAATGTAAAATTTCTTGTTTACAACCTAATTAAAAAGAAAAATAAATGCAAATCCGAATAGGAACAGAAAGCTATATTGTATCTAATAGTGTAAACAAAGGGTTAAATAAAACTTATGGTTTAATTTACCCTTTTTAGTAATTTAATCGGTAGTTTTTGAGCGTATCATTGCTATCTTATATTTGAATTTATTTATTTTTTATATTATTATTTTAGGCTAAAACCGGTAAAATGAATAGTTTAAACTTACGTATGTAAATTTAACTTGAGGAATAATTTAAGTTTTTTGATATTAAATTGTTTTATATTGAGTACTTCTTAGGAGTTTTGTTTGATAAATGGCTTCATATTTTAAATATGAATTTAATAGTATGGATGCAATTGGCCCTTAAAATAAAAATGTTAAAATTAACTGTTTAAAAATAGGTACAATTTGATTTTAGGAATAGCTTTAAGTAAGTAAGCACCTGCTTCTGAAGCATTTTTAAATTTTTTACTTTATAATCGTTTTTGTGTATTAAATTGGAATTTAATTAGCAATAATAGTTGTTTTAGATTATTACCAGCAGTTTAATTTCAAATGAAAACCATTAAACCGTTAAACTGTTTAAAAATGAGTGTAGTTTAATTTAAGGAATAATTTTAAGTTGGTAAGTACCTACTTGGTATGTTTTATTTACTTTATTATCATTTTCGTGTCTTAAATTTGAATTTAATAAAAAATAACATTTGTTTTAGAATATTACAAGTAGTTTAGTTTAAAAAAAACCTTTATAAAAAACTGATTAAAAGTCAGTAGGTATAATTTAATTTTAGGAATAGTTTTAAGTAAATGAGTACCTACTTCTGAATAATTTTTTTTTACTTTATAATCGTTTTATGTTTTAAATTTAAATTTAATTAGCAATAATCAGTGTTTTAGAATAATAGCAAGAGTTTAGTTTAAAAATAAATCTGGTAAAATTGTTTGTTTAAAATAAGGAGTACAAAATGAATTTTAAGAATTACTTGAAATAAATAACAGTAATAAATTATTTTAGGAATAAACTATTTTGTTTAAAAATAAAACCGTTTATTATTCTGTCTAAATAGGTAAAATATATATCGTTTTCATGTTCGAAATTACGATTTACATAACGATAATACTTGCTTTATATAATATTAATACTAAATTTATTTTAAAATAAAACCGCGTTATTATGAACTAAGTATTTTTATTCACTCCTTTTGTACCAATTTAGTAGATACTGTGTACTCGAAAACGGCATACGAAATTACTTTGGAAATATTATCAATAAAAGTTCTACATGACCCGGACTAACTTTCTTTTGAGTACTGTATTGTCGAAACCTGAAATCCTCAAGAAATATAATCTATCATTGCATAGATAAAACACAAGTTTAAAGCAAAACAAAAGATGTAACAACCCATAGGGGTATAAATCCTATCGAACTTACTAATTTAAAATCAAAGTAACGTTAATATCACCATGCTGCGTTTAGGATCAGAAATCAAAAATATAACCATTTTATGGAGATTCCAGATTTTTCCGCGATAAACATTAAAGGGATTTCCTAACAAACAAACCATTAAGGATTAATTTCCTTCAAAATTTCATTTAAACCATTGCAACAGTTTTTTTAAAAACTATATTATGGGGTTTTTGGATGTAACTCCCACATTTTATGGTAACATAAAAAAAATGATCTAGGGATAATAATCTTCTAAATATTCATAAGAAGATTCGGACAAATTGGACCAGCAGCTTAGGCTCTATAGGCCTGGTGACATACTTAAAAATGATAGGTTTCTTACTCTACTCCACTTCAGGGTAAAAAAATGAGTAAAAGAAGTTTGAATATATTAGCAATTTAAATATGTATGCCAAATTTCAGCGAAATTGGACCAGCAGTTTAAGCGCCAATAAGAGGTACAATTTGACGACCATCCTTCCAACCACAGTTCTTTAAAAATCGCTTTTTTGGGTTCGGCAACATGTAAATCCAATAAAACCCTAAAATCCAAATTATCCAGGATCTATATTTTTATGTTAATATGGGAAAGTCAAAGGACTTGAAACAAAAAGATTTGAAAATATTGGATTCATCGACATCAAATGCAGCAAACACACCGATTGATAATGTCCCGAATTCGCGGACATTGCCTCAAATATGACATTGAAAGAAATGCCGGTCACGCTTCCGCGCCATGTAAATACTATTGACCCGAATACGGGGACAAGTCTCACATGTGGGTCTTAGCATACTTATTTTACACTCATGCAGTGCTGCCCTCTACGATACACACTTTCGAACTAGGGCCTGGGGTGCCAAATGGTACACTCACACAGTTTGACATTTTGGCAGTGAAAATCGGGACTTACCTCGATTCGCCTAATATTTCACCAGTGAACCAATCAGATCATGCTGATTCCATACATATCTATAAATGATATAACCTGCGAATCTGAGGACGTCCGCGGATTCGGTCGCGTCCTCAAATACAGGGTAGATTTGTAGGTCGAGGTCCTAGGATTCGGGTGAATACAAACACACCCTCACACACACACACACACACACACACATTACAGCACTAATAATAATTAAAAAATATTTGCTGTTGCTGATTCAGCTGCAGTGCCACGATTCTTAATGAATACGATAATATGAGGGTAAAAGCAAAGTCTTACTAAGAACTTCAAATAAAATATACTATTTAGATAGTAATAGTAAGCGAACGAGATCTAGGAAGTCAAGCAGTTGTGTTTACAAATCCCCGAAAGCAAGGCTCAAATTTTAAATGAACAAAAAACAAACATTATGTTCGATAAAGAAAATGAAATTTTATTATTCTGTGTCAATGTGTTTATTGCTCTTTTCTTAACATTTTTAAAAATGTATATAAGTAATGCAAATATAAAATAAGAGCAAACAATTTCAGCGTAAAATACAAAATTGAATCAAAGCAGAAAAAAGAATACATTGCAAAGTCTAGTGGCAACGTCACCTAACTAGGTAAACAACGTCACCTAACTGTAAATTAGAAGTTTCTTCAAAATGTCGCTTAACTTGGTTTTCAGGTTTTTAAGTATCCAAGTTATCAAAACAAATAATCAAAAATCAAATAAAAAACAAAAATATTTCAATTAAAATACTCGAAATCTAGTGATTAATATATATATATATATATATATATATATATATATATATATATATATATATATATATATATATATATATATATATATATATATATATATATATATATATATATATATATATATATATATATATATATATATATATATATATATATATATATCCACAGGCAGAGGTGATACTGCTACGTGGCGCGTCCCCGGGTGGCGGATAGGGGAATGCCCGCTGTTTGCGTAGTGCGACGGAGGGTAGGAGTGAAATAAAATAGCTCCCGCGGACCTAAACACCCCAAGCCAAGGAGGTGAGACATCGTGCCGAGGGCTGGATGGTACTAGGGTTATGGTGCCGCAAGCGATTCCCCTGGGGCACCTGGTCCAACCCCGGGTGTATTTAAGTGGCCTTACTCCTGGAGAGCTATCGTAAAGGGAGCGGACCTTTTAGTTCGGGCGTACTCGTGGGAACCAAAATGGAAGAAAACAAATTAAATACTCTGAAGATCGGGCAGCACGCCCAACAAGCAGCGCTTGATGCAAGCGCGGGGATGAAAAAGATGGAAGCATGGGATCGGCTGGAAAAGCTGATAACTGGGCTTTACGATTTTGCTAATCCTAAGCCAAACGTCCATAAGGAGATTAAGTCGAAGGTGGTGGCCATTGGCAACGCCTTCAGACGACTCAAGGAGATGGAGGCAGTTAAGCCGAGGTTAACTCAGCCCCAGCCGAGTCTCATACCGCCGATTATGCAGACGCCACCGACACCGTTGCGCACTCGGACCTATTCCGAGACGACGGCTAAAGATACGGAAGCAGAAGAAGGCGAGGAAATGTTGACGCCAAATTCCCGGGACCTAGTTACAGGGAAAAGGCGGAAGCGCACCTCACCTGAGGCGGACGTCAAAGAGGCGAAGAAGCGCAAAGAACAGCGTGCTCCGCCACCGCCCCAGGCGGAAACCCAGCCCCCCAAAACTGGGGAGTGGCAGATGGTCAAAAAAACGAAAAAGAAGACGAAGAAGCAGACGAAAGAGCAGCCCTCGAAACAGAGGAAACGAGCGGCGCGACCGGAAGCAATCATCATCCGCCCGACGGACAAGGGGTCTTACTCCGAAATCCTCAAGAGGATGAAGAAGGACGCGACAGCCGGCGAGTCTCAACAATGCGTTGACAAGATCCGTAAGACAGCCACGGGAGACATGCTGATCATCCTCACGAAGGAGAATACCGACAAAGTCCCCGACCTGCAGGCTGCCCTGACCAAACTCCTCGGAGAAGAGGCGGAGGTCATCAGCAAGACACCGGAGGAAGAACTCCAAATTAAGGACCTCGACGAGACGACGACGAAGGACGAGGTACTCGAGGCACTGAAGAAGGCCGCTGGGGACGACTCCAAAATCCCATTGAATGCAGTTAAATCGCTGCGTAAAGCATACGGTGGCACCCAAATGGCGTGGGTGAGACTACCGGTGGAAACGGCGAAGAAAGTTGTCGGGAAAGACGGCAAGATCAAGATAGGCTGGGTTAACTGCCGGATTAGAGGAGTGGAGAGGCCCCTAAAATGCTATAAGTGCTGGGACTTCGGGCATCTTGCTAACAATTGCAAGAGTGAGGTAGACCGCTCCAAACTCTGCATAAAATGCGGCGAGGACGGCCACTTGGTGGCCAATTGCAAGAAGGAAGCCAAATGCGCCCTCTGTGTCACGAAGGGCTTCGCGGACAATTGCGCTCACATCGCTGGTAGCAATAGATGTCCGGTGTACAAGAAGGCTGTCCAGGCGTCAAAAATAAAACGACGATGAGAGTACTGCAGCTCAACCTCAATCACTGTGAGGCTGCACACGACCTGCTAACGCAGTCGGTGCGGGAGCTGAAGCCCGACCTCGTCATGATCTCGGAGCCATACAAGCATCTCAATGGTCAGCCGTGGGAGACGGACACCACCGCTAAGGCCGTTATTTGGTCCTGTGGTAAGCATCCTTTCCAAAGGGTTGCCAACACAACGGAGAGCGGCTTTGTAAGAGCTAAGCTGGATGAAATCCACTTCTACAGCTGCTATGCACCACCTAGCCTATCCATCGACGAGTTTTCGGACCTCCTGGACCGACTTACTGAGGATGCGAAGCAGCACATCCCCGTGGCAATCGCTGGGGACTTCAACGCCTGGGCAGTCGACTGGGGCAGTAAGGAGACGAACGCGAGGGGGCAAACTCTGCTAGAGGCCATGTCCTCATTGGATGTGGTCTTGCTGAATAGTGGCGAGAAACCGACGTTCGAAAGAGGAGAGGCGAGGTCAATCGTGGACCTCACCTTCGTGAGCAGCAGCCTCGCTACGGGAAGCTGCTCTTGGGAGGTCATGGATATCTACACCGCCAGTGACCATAACGCGATCTTCTGGGAGGTATCCACCAAACGGAAGACTGGACCAGCACCTAGAAAGACGAATGCTGTTGGCTGGAAGGCGAACACGTTCGACCCCAGCTCACTCCAGGAGGCCTTCGATGATCGTCCGATCAATGGTAGCAATGCCACGGAGAAGGCGCAGGAAGTCATGAGGAGAGTCACGGAATCTTGCGATGCAGCTATGCCCCGTAAGCGCAGTGCAAACAAATTCCCGTCGGTATATTGGTGGAACGATACCATCGCCGCCCTTCGCAAGGATTGTATCCGGGCGAGGAGACAGGCACAGCGAGGCCGGAAGAAACCAGACTCCGAAGAACTGGAGACAAAATACAAAGAGGCACGTCGGACGCTCAACAAAGCGATCAAGGTTAGTAAGGGTCAGTGCTGGAATGAGCTCCTTGACGAAGTCGAGGGGGACCCGTGGGGGAGACCGTATGGTGTAGTCATGAAGCGGCTGAAAAGCCAGCCGATGCCATCGCCTACCTGTCCCAAGCTCCTGAAAAAGATCGTCGCGGTGCTGTTCCCACAACAACCGGAGCTCGACTTCTCCACTGAGGAGCACGTCATGGAGGTGATCCCCCCAGTAACTCCTGCGCAGCTGCTGGAAGCCTGTGGCCGATTCGGAAACACCAAGGCGCCAGGACTGGATGGAATCCCCAACGTTGCCCTGAAGGTGACCATCAACACAGCACCTGGAATATTCCTGGATGTATACAACGCGTGTCTTCAAGAAGGGATTTTTCCTACAATGTGGAAGCAACAGAGACTGGTACTTCTTCCCAAGGGGAAGAAGCCACCAGATGAACCTTCGTCCTATCGTCCACTCTGCATGCTGGACACCGCCGGGAAGATACTGGAGCGTATAATACATAAGAGGATAGAAGATGTAGTCGAGCCACAACTGGCTGACAACCAATACGGGTTTCGTAGAGGCCGCTCCACCTTGGATGCCATCAACCTAGTCGTCTCGATGGCACGGGACGCAATATCTGGCACCAGGTGGAAATCGGGTACAAAGCAGTACTGTTTGGTAGTAACGTTGGATGTCAAAAATGCCTTCAACTCTGCCAGATGGGACTGCATCATGGAGGCCCTAGCGAAGATGAACGTGCCAGGATACCTGCGGAGGATGGTTGGAAGCTACTTCACCGACAGGGTCCTAAAATATGATACGGATGAAGGCGCCAAGGAGTACAGAGTCACCGGTGGTGTTCCCCAGGGCTCAGTGCTTGGCCCTCTCCTGTGGAACGTCATGTACGACGGTCTCCTGAAGCTGACTCTGCCGAAGAAGGCTACACTCGTCGCATTTGCGGATGATGTGGCCCTCGTAATCGTCGCCAAACAACTGGAGGAGATCGATTACATCTTTGGCATCACCTACGCAACGATCCGCCAATGGATGATCTCGGTGGGACTGATGTTGGCAGATCATAAGACAGAGGCCGTGCTGATCACTAGCAGGCAGAAAATTGAAACTATCACGCTGCGAGTCGGGGACCACGAAATCACTTCCCAGTCGTCACTACGGTATCTGGGAGTGATGATCGATGCCCGGCTCAGCTTTAAGCAGCAGGCAGAGCACGTCGGTACCAAAGCGGCGGGAGTTGGGACGGTCTTGTCTCGGCTCATGCCCAACATTGGAGGCCCGAAACAGAAAAGAAGAGCACTGCTGTCGTCGGTCACCACGTCAGTCCTTACATATGGGATTGCCATTTGGGCTGACGTACTGTTGATCCAGCACGCACGACGGAAGGTGGCGTCGGTCTACCGGTTGAGTGCCCTCAGAGTGGCCAGTGCATTCCGCACGGTGTCGGAGGATGCTGTGTGCGTTATCACCGGGATGCTGCCTATCGGAGTACTCGCGGAGGAACGAAGATGCCTCTACAGGCGAAAGGGGTCAACAACGCTAGGACCAGCTGAGATGAAGACGGACGAGAGGACCAACAGTCTGCATCGATGGCAGTTGCTGTGGGATGCCTCGACCAATGGGAGATGGACTCACCGCCTGATCCCGCAGGTGGACGCATGGGTCAAACGGCCACACGGAGAGGTCAACTATTACCTCACCCAGATGCTCTCAGGACATGGGTGCTATCGGGCCTATCTTCACAAGTTTCACCACGAGGATTCCCCGGAGTGCCCGGCCTGCGCAGGAGTCTCCGAAGATGCGGAGCATGTATTCTTCGTGTGCCCGCGCTTCAACGCGTCCCGAAGCACTTTCGAGACTGCAGTCGGAGGAAGGATCCAGCCTGAAAACCTGGCGGAAGCTATGCTTTCGACAGAGTCAGCCTGGGAAGCAACCAGCACTTTTGCGGCGGAAGTCCTAAAGGACCTACGCCAAGCTGAACAGGAGAGAAACAAGGGCAAGAGGAAAAAGAAGAACCACTAAGAGGAAGGAAGCAGTGACTTCGACCATCCGAAGGAAGAGCTAAGGCTTAATCCTCCCCCCGCGCTGTAATGCCTACCGGCGATCCCACGGGGAACAGGAGGCAGGTGGTAGAGGATGTTTTTTAGTCGGTACGGGTTGCATATTCGCCGAGCCAATGATACATGTCGGGTCTCACCAACCACGGCGGCTCGTGGTCAATAAGACCTGACCAAGCCCGACACTCCACCCTGGGAAACCCTATCCCGGGTGCGTACGTAAAAAGTATTTTTAAACCTCTACATACAAAAAAAAAAAAAAAAAAAAAAAAAACACACACACACACACACACACACACACACATTACAGCACTAATAATAATTAAAAAATATTTGCTGTTGCTGATTCAGCTGCAGTGCCACGATTCTTAATGAATACGATAATATGAGGGTAAAAGCAAAGTCTTACTAAGAACTTCAAATAAAATATACTATTTAGATAGTAATAGTAAGCGAACGAGATCTAGGAAGTCAAGCAGTTGTGTTTACAAATCCCCGAAAGCAAGGCTCAAATTTTAAATGAACAAAAAACAAACATTATGTTCGATAAAGAAAATGAAATTTTATTATTCTGTGTCAATGTGTTTATTGCTCTTTTCTTAACATTTTTAAAAATGTATATAAGTAATGCAAATATAAAATAAGAGCAAACAATTTCAGCGTAAAATACAAAATTGAATCAAAGCAGAAAAAAGAATACATTGCAAAGTCTAGTGGCAACGTCACCTAACTAGGTAAACAACGTCACCTAACTGTAAATTAGAAGTTTCTTCAAAATGTCGCTTAACTTGGTTTTCAGGTTTTTAAGTATCCAAGTTATCAAAACAAATAATCAAAAATCAAATAAAAAACAAAAATATTTCAATTAAAATACTCGAAATCTAGTGATTAATATATATATATATATATATATATATATATATATATATATATATATATATATATATATATATATATATATATATATATATATATATATATATATATATATATATATATATATATATATATATATATATATATATATATATATATATATATATATATATATATATATATATATATATATATATATATATATATATATATATATATATAAAAACAAAAAACGAAAAAAAGACGTCTAAATGGCCCAAATGCACGATTTATTTAATAATAATCAATCTGTGCTTTATAAAAAAACATTAATTATCAATGTTACAACATAGTTGTTATATAGAGGTCCAAATAAATTGGTATTTGTTTCGCCGTCAATGCTATCAGCGCCGCCTGCAAGTCACCGACGCAGAACAGTTGCCAAAATGTACTATGGAGTTGATCAATTTAATACCATATGTAATCAATGGTAAAATACTACAATAGATATCCTACCTATTTATTAGCTTACTAAGATGTCTTATAAGATCACACTCTAAAATCTAAAAAATGCAACTCATAATGCTTTTAAGGTCACAGAAACTCAATTAGGCTCGTCCATAAAAGTGCATCGATACTATTTCACAAGATAATAATTGAACTCTTGTGGCTGAAAGGCATTTAATTAAATAGTCTGTCGATTAGATCTGCGTTGATGTAATTACGTTGTGATGTTGAGCGAGCCGTTAGAGTAATTGCTCGTGCCGTACAGTATATGGCGGGCATCGTTGCAAAAATTTTAAGTTACAGGGCGATGGTTGCGTGGCTTTGGATTTTGCATTTTATTCCGGATTTAGACAGACCTAAGCTGCTTGATAGACTGTCGGATAGGCGCTCATTTATGGACTTCCGCACTGAGAAAAGTGAGAATTGGTTATAATGACGAATTTTACTTCCCCGACCCACCAACCAACGAGGAGGGAAAGTTTTATGAACGCGCAAACCTTTTTTTTCGAGATGAAAAAGGAAATTTCCTTTTTAAACCTCCCCGAGACGATTAAGACCATTTCCAGGTGGAAGTCCATTTCCAGTGTCTGGGATGTCGGCGATAGCGCCCAAACCCTAATCCGATTGAGCTAAAATTAGGTATGCAGTCATCATTTGGTTATGGCAAGAGTTGAAAAGGTGTGGTTGCAATCGGTCCACCAGAGAATAGTAATATTAGGTCATTTTAATATTCTGAATGATCGTTCACATTGATTTTTAATTTCTCGGCCCACCAACCAGAGTTGAAAAGATGGTGGTTGAAATCGGCCCACCATCAATCCCACTTAGATAGTCCACGGATATCACTTTTCATTTATCTAAGGGATAGTCCACGACTAACCCTTTCAATCAGGTAAACCTCCGCCTCTAAAAGGCATCACGCTCAAAATCCGTCCATAAGTACTTGGCACTTATTTAGATATAATGGTATTTTGAGTCGCCCAACATACGTGTCAAGTGGATAAACACACGCAAAAATGGTCGACTCAAACCTACTCCCGTCAAAAAGCTTTATCCGCTCATCGTCACCCCCCTGCAATACGTCGTGATGTTCTGTCTGATTCTGAACGCCTAAAGGTCCTAGACGATCCAAACTAGCAGTTGATGGCATTAATCATCTTGATATTTGGGCTATGGCGTATATGGCTTGTGTCTGCATAAGAAAACCTAGATAACGTGTCTGTATAGATAATAGGGGACAATATTTCTATTATTAAAAAATATATTTCATACAAAATATTCGTTCGGAAATTTCTCTTATAGAACTGCAACATCACAGTTTATGACCTAATAATTGCTGTGGCGCTAGGCGGAGGACGTGCCGAATGCACGATACATCTATGTACAACAACAGTCTTGAAACGCGTCGATATATTTCACTAATTATATTTGCATATAAATTAATTCAAGGAACTATTTATTTGCCAGAGACAGTATGTAATTTTGAATTGTACGTACCGGTAAATTACACAGCGAGGAGATCGCATCTATTGCTTAATGTGCCGTACCATCGTACAAATATTTTTGTAGACGGGAATGGTTATAGCTCTTCTTAATTCCTTACCCACAGAAATAGATATCTTTTGTATAACTCTTTGGCAGCTAAAAAAACTCCCTGCTATCTCATGTTTATCATAATCTATCTTTTATTTAGTTTTATATTTTTATGTTTTTTTCATGTTCAATGTTAGCATTAATTTAGTTATGTAAGTCATTTATTTTTAGACTTACACTCTAGCTTTAATAATCAAGGGCGAATTGGATTCATCTGTAATGCTCTTGAATACTATTTGAAACTAATAAATAAATAATAAATAAATAAATGTAATTTAAAACGAAACGAAACAAACTGTGGTATGTATGTATCTACTTAAATAAACGACAGAGGATATGTACATATAGTAATTAACTAATTAGTGTTCAACTAACCGAAAAGGCGAAATTGCTAAGTGGTCAGTCTAATGACATCCTGTGTTAGGAATGAAATACAAAATCAGATAAATTGATAAGATCAATTGCTGCTAATGCCGATGTCTTTAACTAATTGCTATTGTTGCTAAATAATATATGCATTATTAGAATGATAAACAATGCTGAATACTGGACAATTTAAAACCAATCTGAATGTTCATACTCAATTAAGAATAATAATTATTGTAATAAACTGTCAGAAATTCCATTTATCATTAAACGATATAATAGTCGAAGGTTGTTATGGACATTCAAATGTTATAATTAACCTTTCGTGACATATGACCGCATCATATTAACTTAAATAATATATTTAAAAGCAAAAATATTCGCGTAATATTTTGGTTTTGGCCTTGGAAGATTGATAGGCGTCATGTCATAGTATTGGTCAGTTGTACACATACCTTCGCTTCTTTTTCGCGTTCTATCATCGTCTGCCCAGCTCTATCTTTTGGACCTCTTGAAGGTATTATTTCTCGTAGCCTACAGTAGCTGTGTTCGGGCTCTGGCAATATTTAGAAATCCTTAACTACAGGACGGGTTTTTTTAACAAGCTTTTATTTACCTTGCAATGTTTGTTAGTATGTTAGTTTAGGTGAAATCTTGCTAGCTGAATTAGAACCACTTCCTCTTATCCTATGATATTGAAATTATACATGTTGGTTCAGTTCCGATGACAATTTCAGTTTCAATTTATTTTTCTAAAATCTTTACAAATTGTTTCATCAGGTCATGCTCACCATAAATGCATTTTTATGGTGAGCATGACCTGATTCTACACCCAGGATTAGTACTACACTCTTCCACGGTCAAAAGCACACACACACAATTTTGCATACGAATTCAATTATGATAGCCCGTTCTAACTTTCACGATGACATGGCTGCTGCACTCAGAGTTGGCTTTCGACGAGGCGACTCCTGAACGGTTAACATCACAGAAACGAATTTTTGTATACGCATTCGATTATGATAGCCCGTTCTAAGCTTTACCGCGACAGGGCTGCTGCACACAGGGTTTGCTGCCAAGGGGACTACTCAACGGCCAGCAGCACAAACACGAAATTTCGTATAGAATTCAATTATGATAGCCCGTCCTAAGTTCCACTATAACATGGCTGCTGCACGCAGGGTTGTCTCGGGAAAGAGCATTTTAATAAAAGCTTGTTTTTAAAAATGTGTTTTTATTATTAACTTATTTCTTATTCTATTATCTTGCATGCTGCAATTGACCTTCTGTAGATCCTTTAAAGCTAGGTTTATACAATACTACACCTCTCATATGCACGTACTCGGTTCTTCCCTTTTTTCCTTCGTCTCTCTTTCCAAACACCCTCCTCCTAAGCATACATTAATATATTTTTTTATTTTTAAGTTTTTAGTATTCTTGTATATTTGTAACATTGTTATGCACTCATCGATATTAAACCGAAGGTTAGCTGTTGAATACTACCAGGTGGCAATAACCTAGCCTCATTGTTCAAAATGTAGGCTAAAAGAGAGTTTTTATTAGTGTTATTATTAAAGGATGATGCCATAATATATTTGATGCCATAATAATATAGCTTGGTTTAAACGGCCAAAAGAAAAACCTGATTTTCATTTTTTTAACAAAGCTGAAATCTATTCATGAATCTTTTACCACTGGAATAGCTGATAGTCTTAGATTGCTGTAAGTATAAAAAACTTACTAGTTTTCTTTAAAGAAAACTTTAAACGCGTTTTTCTCAAAACCATATTTTTAGTTTTTTATCAGTTTGTTTAAAACATTCATGATCAGATTTCAAGTTTAGGTTAAAAAATATATCATGAAAAACGTTTCTTTTTGCCTTCTAAACCAGGCTTTCCCCTTAAGTTGCTTGGTAGTATAATTTCAACATTTTCTGAAGTAAATATTTGCTGATCGAATTGCCTAATTTTACTGAAAGTGATTGATTAGTTCGGGAACATATATTCCTGTGTTCTTTCGCTGTAGTATTTTTTTTTTCTTACTATATTTGAAATAGCCCTTTTCGCGCAGCCGAGTTCGGTGTACACGATCGGCAGGTATAACAAACTGTTGGTCAAGCAATCACTATAACTTGAATTTAGAGGTCGATAAACAGCAGATATTGAAGTATTTCTTGTTCCATTTTAAATTACAAATAATAACTACCATTTCGTTATAAGTATTTGATGCCTTTATCGAAATGTTTACAGAATAGCAGAAAATATGTCGATCCTTGCAATTTTGCAATAATAGTCCATCCTAGCCATATAGTCCATATTATTTGCAATAATAGTCCATATTATTGATAAACTCGGACAGCTAAATAATTATATTTCTCCGAATAAGTGTTCAGGAATTTAATTCGATTTACCAGGGCAGGGCAACTTTGAAAAAAAAATACCTTTATAGTACCATAAATAAAATCAATGATAGTACCATTGATTTTATTACACTATAAAATCAATGATAGTACTAAAAATAATTACATTGGTAAAGAGAACGTAAATTGTATTTTAACTTAGTACAAACGGCGGGCTTATCGTTTTACGATTTCTTACACTTAACCGTTGTAATATTAAATAAAAGTAACAATACAGCTCACATACATAAACATATACAAATAAATATACATATACATAAATCCATACATATATATATACATAGATACATATAACTACAGGTATAATAATAGATACATAGGAACTACAGGTAAATAAAAATAAAAATAGGTACTTATATAATATGATAGATATTACAAAGTTCTTATTAGTCTATTCAATCAACAACCCAACGGAAGGGGGAGGGGGGAGGGGGGGGGGGGGGGAAGGGGGAAGGGGGGTTGGTTTTTAGTTGATATTTTGAGGGAGAAAATGTTCTTTCAGTAACGCCTTGAGGGGCAACGATTTTGCATGACAAATAGCATGCGGAAGCTGGTTCCAAAGTCGAGCAGAGTGGACGCTAAATGAGTTAGTGAAAAAAGAAGACTGATGTAGTGGAATTACTATGGAGTTGTCCTGACTTGACTTGAGTGGAACACCATGACTTCCTAGCGGGAGAAAGAGGTCTTTAAGGTAAGGAGGTGCTATGGGACTATTCAGGACTTTATAAGGGCATGCAGATTTCTGCGCTAACGAATTCGAAGCCAGTGAAGTCCATCGCGATATTCGCTTACGTGATCAAATTTACGCAAGTTGAATATTTAGTTTGTTTAGTTGCTGCTGGAAGAAATCTCTGTAACCTTCAGAGGCTATGAAAGCCATTATTTGACCTTGGCTTTGAACCTGTCAATCGAATTTTTTGGTTGTTGCCATCTGATGCTGATTTCTTGACCGTTTTCCTGGTGCATAAATCGACTCCTTTGTTATTTTCTCAGTCTGTAACGTACATACACCTTTTTATACTGTGCTGGCATTACGGTATAACCTCATAGTCGGGTCGACGAACCCACAAGATATTATATTCGTGTGGGTTCAAGTGCTCCTTGAGATCTTTATCTCGTTCTGAGAAGGCTAAGGCAATCTATCCGGCGGCTTAAGGATATCGCGGAAATTACTCGAGTGGCACATACTATGATGAGTCACTTTCAGCTTTTTGCCTGTTATACTTCATTGCAATGGTTTAGTTAGAATATATCCGGCAGCAGTGAAATCACCACCCGAGAACGTCTGTATGTTTGTTTGTCTCATCATACTCATTAGCGCTAAAACTCAATGCGAGTTTGACAGACTCAAGAATTTTCTTTCATTTTTTAGTTGTTTCACTCCTAGTGCATTTCTTTAACCACAGAATCGAGCCATCGCAATTAAGGTCGTCCGACCATACGATGCCCTTCAAGTTTCCCAAAATGGGTTTCAACAGCTGATTATCATTCAACCTTTAAACATGCCCCTTCCGATTTTTAGGAAGCTCACACATGCAGATCAATATACATACTATACAGTTATTAACAGTGCAGTATTTATACAGCGAGATTCACTTACACCGATAACAGTGCTGAAAAAACGGTTGTTTGTTGGCTACTTGACAAAGGTGGAGAAGAATGTGAAAACCTCCTAAAGGAAATCTTCTAATGTGAACCTACTTACGTATGTAGATTGCATCAATTTAGGAAGGCATAACAATAAACTGTCCTGTAATGCAAATTGCGACTATCCATATTCTGTTTTATGTATTACGTATTATGCCGAATATTATACATATTATTTAAACTAATCGCGTTTGTATCTTAGACATATTATTATAGTATTATATACATACATGCATATTCTATTATATTCAATATATGTACATTAATTTGTTTTATGGCTGTCTATTATAATATAATCCTATTGCATTTATTTATAATAATATTTTGATGAAATACTAAATATATCAACACCTGACTGTTGATTCTTTTTTCAATAATTGTACATTACTGAAGGTACTTGACATTAAGAAAAATAGTAATAATATATATGTAGCGTTTAATACTCCCATTGATCGTATCGATAATGATGCGTTGCTCTGTAAATTGGCTGCTGTTGGGTTCTGGGCAAGCTTTTGATACTCTTCGCAGGCTACTTAGAAGACCGACAGCGATTCAAATCGAAAGTATACAACGCCCTATATGGAGTTTGCCAAAGTTCTAACTTGGGTCCTTTGTTGTTCACCGACTCGTATAAAGTTGTTACTTCGGCTCATTGTTTTATATTTTTGCTGATGTAAAATTATTTACGTCCACTGCAAATGCTGTGGCCTATGAGTTTTTTCTACTGTGATATTCACGCAGTTTATCATAGAACCAAGGTTGGAACCTGCATTTTAATATGAAGGCTTTTCATAGCGACTCATTTTTATACTTTGCCATACTTTTGGAATATATTAAAGTTATAGGTACTATTTGTTAACAATAAAAATGTACTATAAATTATCTTTCGGCGAATTGGCTTTTATGAATTTGCGACGATTGGAAGTCGTTCATTTTTAGTTCCTAACCGCCCTACACATACGATCATACGTGATACGCCCGTATTTCGTACGTTCGAGTAGAAAAAAAAAAAAAAATAAAAAAAAAAACTGAAACCCACAAAGCGTAAGTGATACGTCAAATTGTTCCTTACGATTTTAAATACAAAAAAGGGTCATGAATGGGTCTATTGTAAAAAAAAATTGTGTGGTATTTTGTAAACAAGTATTGTTATTAAGAAATCTAATGAAAAAACCCAACGACTTTTTGCCTACTTTTTGAATAATAACCTAAAGGCAGGGCGTTAAACTAAATTTGTCACGGTTTTTTTAAATTACCATTTTCGGCGTTAAAAACGAGACACCACACAATGCAAGGTTATGAAATTAGTTTCGCGAAAAGAAAAATTTTCGTACATTTTTTTGTAAACAAATTGTATTGAATATATTAGAGACATACGGAATGAAAAAAAACGTGTTGATCAATCTTAATTAACTCTTGGTGATGAAATACACAAGGTCGTCTGCACACCTTAAGTATTATTAGATACTGCATCGTTCGGTGTGCGGTGACCTAGACTTACTGAAATCAAACCCCTGGAAGTTTTCTTCGATCCTCGGCTAAACTTCAGCTCTCCTTCATACGCTGACTATCCGACTCCTCATTTAAATTTCTTCTGTTTGACATACGATAATCTAATGAGTTATGCACACGTTGCACTATCCGATCCTTAGAAATCGCTTGAAAATATATGTAGCTATGTAGAATCCACGTTAAGATCTTTTATTCGAACGTTTCATTAAACGTAACTGATAAATTATCCTCATGTTGCGGAAAATTCAAAAATTCACAAAAATGATTTGAATGCGTCAAGCAGTATTATCCATTTTTATATCCTACTGCATTTATTGTAGGCATGGTTAGGTATTATTTTCTCTCACTCGAAAGAGAATTTCTGATAATGGCTTTCTTACAAGCTTTTATTTACCTTGCGACGTTTTCAGTATGTCTGTTGTCCTATGAAGTTAACGTTTTACATGTTGGTGCAGTTCCGATGACAATACATTTTTATGGTGAGCATTACCTGATTCCGCACCCAGGATCGGCTCCCGACGAGGGGACTCCTCAACGGTCAACAGCACAGACACGAAATTTTGAATACGCATTCAATTATGATAGCCCGTTATAAGTTTCACCATGACATGGCTGCTGCGACCAGGGTTTGCTCCCGACGATAGAACTACTCAACGGTCAATAGCACAGAAACGAAATATTGTATACGCATTCAATTATAATAGCCCGTTCTTAATTCCTCTATGATGGGACAGAGCATTTTAATAAAAGATTGTTTTAAAAAATGTGGTAAATATCGCTTCGAGGCAGACCTGACAAACCTAGCTTGCTAGATAAAGTATTTCTTTATGTGTCTATATTTATTGTAGAGACTAATGTCACATAGTATAAGTTGTTTGCACCGCCAGAAAGCAAATCAAATTTTCCGCTTACGGTATTATCACCCGCGCGTCAAAAGTAATATGGAATATTAGTTATCACATCACTTTTACGAACGAACATCGTTGTAAACGCAAGTAGGCCTGAGCAGCCCACCCTTCCTTTCATCAGTATGGTAAAAACCGGTCCCCCGGTAACAACTCTGTGTTTTACTCCTCCACGATGCCTCTGGTTGAACCGCAATCGGTAGTTATACCAAACACCGCAAACGGTGGTCGTCATCAGTCGGCCACATAAGTCGCTCTAAATTATAATCGAGCTCGTACGCCCCATCTATTTGCAGAGCCATTCTTGCGCACTATTTTTAGTAGGTTGACTTTCGCACTTTGGAAATTGAATGGGCTCGTTTCGACGGCAACATTTATTGATATCTTTATCGATAGCCCTCTCCGTTTTAAAGTTTATCCCATAAAATATTTTTCTCCTGAAGGCTTCATTTCTATATTATTATATTTATTGAATATACTTTATTATTTATATATTTTATATTTTACTTATTGCGACAAACTGCTCTCCAACGATTTAGAATTTGAAAATAAATTAAAAATCGTACAAATAAATGTACTATTCAAACAAGAGAATAAAGGGGGAAAACCAACGCCTTCTAGACAAAGCACATTTTTTTCTTCCGAGAATATACTGCAATCAAAGTAATAATACTGCAGTCGAAGGTTGAAAAGCTACAACCTTCTAATAAAAACCCAATTTTAAAAACTACTTACTTAATAAAATATGCAATATAACCAAAATACCATTTATCTATTTTAAGTATGTACAATATGAATTCATTGAATTCAAGTAATTTAAAACAAATCGTAGGCATTTCGTCCGGAGATTTTCAAAGTAAATGACCAATGTGCAAGATGATTCAAAATAGGAATATGGAAAAACTTACTCAAGCAATATGTGAAATACATATTACCTATGAGGATATGTGGGGAACATATCCTCATTAGTAAAACTTCATGAGTGGCGACATCTCCAATCCTTGCAGGCAGCAAGAATAATATTTGTAATACAACTAAAAATAATATTACGATTATTCGTTTTTTAATCAACCTCAACCATTAAAGAGCTTGAGGTTGGTTAAAAATGCAAACACATCATATCGCCACTGCCGAAAGATAAAATATTAAAAAATAACCAAATACTTACCGATAAATCTTTCTAATATTCTGTAGCCGTTTTAAGGCAGTCGTTTGAGCATTCTGGAACTTACACACAACACATCCTATTGTCAGGATTCGGAGAAGTTCACTTTTGGAAGTAATTTCAGTAGTTACAAACTTAATTGAGTTTCGATTATAATCTGTCATGAATGTATGAAATATTAATAAATTAATAGTTTAAAAAACACTAAAAACACGCTTTTATAAATGCACGTAAAAACCACATTATCAGACCTTGAAACCTAATCGTGGTCAAATTTCATTCCAAGACTTTTCTAACAAGTCCAAACACAGCTATGATTCGATGTTTCATCATGAAGTTCCAGTTCATATCTTCCGACTCCATCATCAGATCAGTTCGACAGTACCATATTATTGTATTGTCATCAGAGCAACATACAGCTGCCAATTTTCATGACGCTAGGATCCTTGGAAGATGGTTAAATTAGTTACCTTAGATTCCATTATAATATGTAGTTACATACAGGTCGACCTAATAAAAGCGTGTTAAAAATAATGCAGACTACAAGGAATGCGATATTCTATGTACAATTTAAATTTAAGCAATATACATGTACTTTATTTATTATTATTAGAATAAAAGTACGAAATAAAATATACAATCGTTTGCTTTATGTGTCGCTCCTACCTAGCCAGAGCCTGTTCCACGTAGAACACCAATATCTAAAGGTGCTCCCTCACCGGGAACATTCGCCTGTAATGTAACATTTAAGATTCGATTTTGAGCATTACGTTACAATACTGCCTCCCTGTCTGACGACAATTCGCCTGTAATGTAATATAGATTCGATACAAGTAATAGGCGTTTCTCAACTCTAGTTACAAGTGGTGCGCATTGATGTTACAAGTTGTATCAAAATATTACAGATTGTATCATTACAAATTGCGCACTGTAATGCTCGGATCTCCTCCCTCACTGATGTAATGCTCGAATCTGTAACGTTACATTACAGGTATAAAACTAGATATTACCCATACTGTCAACTTTCAAACTATAAAAATACTCGCTATAATATCCTTCTCTAATATTTCCTAGTTTTTTTAAATATATTCGTCTTTGACGCGTCTGATTGTATCTGCATTATAAATGATCATTATAAATAGCGATTCGTTGTTCTCAGGAATGTTTTGTTTCGTATATAAATAACTGAGTTGCATGACGTCATCGCCTGATTGGTTATCATTGATCATTTATTATCTTTTGCATCTTGCGACCTTAATAGATTATACTAGTGACTTATTATCAGCTTATAGATAGCATCTGCTGAGTCAAGGGCCTTAAGGGGCCGTATAAGGTCAGCTGCGCATACTTTATACTAATAATTCACTAAATAATCTTGGATTTATCTACGTTTAAACAAAAATATAAAAAGTAGACTATATTTCTGAGGTTTGTCCTGACAGAAACATAATAGGTAAAAAAAATCTCGATAGAAAAAATCTCGAATCCACCTATTTTTACACGACTGCTCGATAAACAAGGAGTGTAATGTGTTCAAGGTTCATTTATGTATGTTTTCCGTTTCTTTATTCCACCATAACTTCTACACGCTTGAACCGATTTAGAAGTGTGTGGTACTGTTAGAATTGCTATGTCATCCCGAGTGTCATAGAGTACCTTAACTGTCCAAATATCAAGTAATTAGTTAGGTTTAGACGTTGGGTTAGGTCCTAATGTTTAAATGTCCAAATGACAATAAATTAACAAAAGTATTTTATTTTTATTTTATTTTATTATTATTAAGGAAACTTACAGCTATTACAGGAGAAATATGTGAATTTTATTTATAGACTACAATGCCAGTTAGAAGTTTCCACTTAAAGATCGTAAAAATATACAGTCGCCTAGGAATGGGATAGGAGGAAGAGGAGGGGAATTAAAGTTATAAATTTTATTTTAATAATATTTTATTTTATTATTTTATTATTAGGGAAGTTTTATGGTTTATTTTAAGAAAGAAAAGAAATTGAAGAAAGAAAAGAAAGAATCGATTGGATTACGCCGCACGATGCGCAGATCGTCCATGAGCGCCAGAAGATGGACTCCTAGGGGAAACTAGCCCTAAGGCCAGAGTCCTACCCGGGCTCTCGCTTCATGCGTGGAGGCCGCCGGATAGGTGTTGACCCGTGAGTGTGACCGACCCTTAATAATAGGTCTTCGTGGCCAACTCAGCAAGGGCCCATTAGCTCTCAAAGCACGTTGAGAGACAGTGAAGACTTTCAAATATGCATTGTTATTTTCCCAATCCCATGTGATATCAGCTAAACAGTTATTCATTAAGCAAGCGCTTCTTGCATTCTACAAATCTAGAGATGACCACGCCCGAACTCAAAACAATCTGAACA
The DNA here is from genome assembly GCA_944548615.1 of Micropterix aruncella. NCBI lineage: Eukaryota > Metazoa > Arthropoda > Insecta > Lepidoptera > Micropterigidae > Micropterix > Micropterix aruncella. The sequence goes on from OX155958.1 coordinate 16,651,349, forward strand.
CAAGAATGTCCGCGAGTATCAATTATATAATTCCGTCAGTCAGGACAACATTTGCCCAGAGACATATATTCTACATAGCCCCAAAATTATATAATTCCCTTAGTGAAGACATGAAAAATTATCCTAACATAAAAATATTTAAAGCAAACCTTAATAGATGGCTACTTAACAAGGGATATGTAAAATCTGATCAACTTCTTTGCAACGCACGACAATTTATTTAGTATCACTTATCTATTTTTCTTAATTAAATTTTATTAAATTACAACTATAAATATATATATTTATTACATAGCTATATTTTTTATAAAATTGGTATATTTATGTGTATATACAGGTGGTGGGTCCAAATAATTTATTTTTAAAAAACACTTCATTTCTTAAAATTGCATAAAAATATGCACATCTAGAGACGGGCCAAATTATCGCCTAGTTAGACGTGCTATTGGCAGTAAAGGTCATGTAAGATGTGTTAAACCTCCCTATATTAATTATTAAATAATTTATATAATTATTATAAGATTACATGACCTATGAATGAACTGTATACCTAATCCTATGTACCTAAATAAATAAATAATAATTACTGGTCTTACATTCTCACCCATTTAAAACATTTGTCACCAAACAAATGACGTAATTTGACGCCTCATAGGACGTCATATGTCCCATATGACAACCCTTCGGCTACGTAAAACATTGAATATAGTAATATAACATCAACATGCTAATTTACGTAATATGAAGCAATATGCATATTTTATGAGTATGTAATATGCCCCATATGACGTATTTTTGACCCTCTTCCATTAAACTAGTTCACCCTGCTAACCTAATTTATTAGAAGGTGTTGCCAAATCGCTTGTCACTTTCGTTATAGGCATCAACTTCACTTTTTACTCAGATTCCTTAATCATGCTCAGTATTGCCATGAGTATACATGTCAGTTCAGCTTTTCGTGGCCTAGATTCCAGCGATTCCAGCATCTGGCACAAATTCCTCTTCTTATTTGAATTCCGTTCGAGCGGAACGTCAGCACGTGTCCGTATTACCTGACATTCCACCGCGTTTGAGACGATTGCGCTGATTGACGCAATGGAGAGAGAAAAAAGTGAAATTGACCGAGTGCCGAGTGACCGAGTGCAGCGCGCATGCAGGGGCGACGTACGACGAGGATGTGGTTTCTCTTTCATTCGGATATCTGGTTTAGGCGAGTATGGTCCATTCATCACAGTATGTATAAAATAGATAGGCTAGACATTAGGCTAGGCATCAAACTGGGCAAAGACAACCAACGTGCAGAAGTTGTCAGACGTGTGGGATTGACTTGGGCGGCCTTCGGAAACCTTGCCTACATCCTGAGAGATCCATCGATGCCCATCAACCTAAAGCGGAAGGTGTATGAAACATGCGTGCTGCCAGTAGCAACGTACGGCCTTGAAACAGGGCCTTTTGATGTCAGCTCGCAATCTCAAAAATGTCTTAAATCGCACATCTAGGTACAGGCGTAAGCCTAGTCAGACGTGTGACGTACCTCGGGTTGCATGGGATGGGATGATTCAACTTCTCGCTTTATTTAACTAGAAAGTAATTCCTTTTCTATGTAACCTTTGATAATATAAGAAAAATGAATGAAATAAATAAATAAATAAATGAATAAATAAATTGTGAACGCTTAATTTTTTTTTCGAGATGATGACAGAAATATCCATTTGGAGCCCCTCTGAGACGATTAAAGCCTTTTCTAGATTGAAATCTGTCTGTGTGTCTATGTGTATGTATGCGTATTCTTCCACGATTGCACCCAAACGCCTAATCCGATTGAGTTGAAATTTGGTATGCAAGCATTTGTTGTTAATGGCAAGAGTTTGAAAGATTGTGGTTGATATCGGTTCACCAGGGGGCGCACTAGTCATATATCATCCTCGAAACATTGGACTTGGAGACTTGAAATTTGGTGCACAGATGCCTCGTTGGGCCAAAATGACATTGTAAAATTTTGGTTGGAATATCTCATATAGGTACAAGCTGCATTTTTAATATTTAAATTCCGCCCTATATTTTAATCACATATTAACTGTGAGCCGCCCGAGGCTAGCCGAGAAATGAACTGTGCGGCCATAGGTGTCGCAATAGCACCCAACTGGGTTCGTCCACCGTACGAGAAAGGGCGCTCATCGATTTTATTTATTAAATTAATATTCAAACGAAATCAATCGTTGGCTAGTTGCCGGGAAAGTCTAGTTTTTTTGGAGACAACCGATTTGTTCCTATTAATGAAATTATATATTTGTTAAGAGAAATTATCTTCGAACACGTTTTTATTCACAATTTCCGCAATATACAGTTCTATATTCATCGTCCAAGGATATTATGCGTAAATTTTACGACCGCTAACATCAACAGCGTGAAGGTGAACATTGAAGCATTTCCGGGTGACGGCATTTTAGGTATTTTATTTGGTTTGTAAATATCTTTGTTTTTGAGGATTCTGATAATCTGTGTGAGTATCGGGCTCACATTCTTCGCAAAAAGTCATATAGATACTAACAGCCGCATGGAGATAATCAGCAGGCAAACGAAAAGTAGGAAGACCGATACACTTGGAAAGATTCTCTCAATCATGACATGGCACACTTTTACAAAAGAAGAATGTGAAGATTCGGCACAAGATACAGCTAAAATGTAGAAAGCAGTCCAGGAAGTGTATAAAAGGAATAAAAGTGATACTGAAGCTAATATCAATAGACGAGTCGATTGACGATACAAGGACACAACAAATAAAAGGCAAGATTAAAAGGTTAATACAAAACTATACACGAATGAAGTGAGAAAGATAAACACAAAGACAATTAATACGACTTGCTGCCCTCACAATCCTAGAATAGTGATACGGACACTAATATACGGAAACTAAACTAGCAAACAAAAGACAACCCAAATGATATACAACTTTACACATACTACAAAAGATATCGAAACATATGTACAAATATTATTAAAAAAACTAAGGAAATATATTATAGCGAACAGATACGACAAGCTGGCGAAGATAAAAGAAAAATTTGGAAAAGCATTAACAATATGGCCTCAAGACAAAAAATTAAACCTACTTTTGAAAAAATATTAATAGGCAAGGATTTAAAACACATGGAAACTCATAAGAATGATATTGTAAATTATGTCAATGAATTCTTCACAACAGCAGGACAGAAGTTAGCAAAATCAATACTACGTGACTCCCAAATTACAGAAACAGTTTTGGCTAACTTAATTGATGTTACTCTAAAAAAAGATAAATGTTTTAAACTCCTACCTACAAACAAACTTAAAGTATCCAAGACAATCAATAAATTAAAACGGGATGTTCACCGGGCATCGACGGTCTACCTGTAACTATTTTTAAGGAGGCATCTGATATTATTGCGGAGCCTCTGGCGCACGTAATAAACGTTAGTTTTGAATCAGGCCAGTTCCCCCGATGGCTTAAGTCTGCGAAAGTCATCCCAATCCATAAATCTGGCAATACCGAGGACATTGGGAATTACCGTCCAATCTCGCTGCTGAATATAGCTTCAAAGGTAATCGAAAAAATTGTTAAAAATAGGCTAACTGAATACCTTGAAGAAGTAGGATTTTTTTCACCAAACCAATTTGGCTTTAGACAAGGTCAGAGTACAAACGACGCCATAAATACCCTAAATCAATATATATCGGAAAATCTAGACAAATCAAAAAAGGTGACGGCGGTATTTCTGGACTTAGCTAAAGCCTTTGACACCGTTTTTCACGCCATACTAGTAAAAAAACTAGAAATGATTGGAATTGAAGGACCTTCACTGTTGTGGTTCCAAAGTTACTTGGAGATGAGACCGCAAGTCATTTCCATAAATGGTCATCTAAGTACTGAACGCAGCACTGTTTATAGTGTACCCCAAGGCAGCGTACTGGGACCACTTCTTCCTCATATATATCAATGACCTGTGCAATATTCGATTAGACGGCAGAATAATAACATTCGCCGATGACACAGTTTTATTAGCCGAGGCAGATACATGGCATCAAGTAATAAATAAATCACAAAACAACATAAATTTGGTAAAAAATTGGCTTGACAATAACCTCCTTACTCTTAATTCCTCTAAAACGAAATATATCAACTTCAGTCTACGACACATCGACACAAGTTTACACTTACTAACAATTCATAAACCCACATGTGTCGGAGGGGGTGTGCCTTGCCTGTGCCCTACACTTGAGAAAGTGAACGACATGAAGTATTTAGGAATCATTATTGATTCAAATCTAAATTGGTCAAATCAAGTAATGTCTATTACTGACAGAAGCAGGAAACTAGTTCACGTTTTTTGTGATCTCCGAAATATTTTACCAAAAAAAAATATTAAAATGGTATATATGGCCCTATGCCAAAGTTTGTGGATTTACGGGACAACTGCCTGGGGAACATGCACCAAAAAACTACTTGACACAGTACAGAAGGAAGGTTCAAAAGCTTCTGCTTCGCATTATTCACAAGAAGCCCCGGCGATACAAATCGGAGCTACCGTTTACTGAAGCTAAAGTCCTTAATATCCAACAACTTTTTGTGAAGAATATACTGCTTAATTTCCATAGAAACAAACACCTAAAACCTAGAAGCCAGCAAACGCGTAATACAAGAAATGCAGAAAAACAAAACTATCTAATTCCACATGTTGAAACGACGTTTGCTCAACGACAAATTTATTTTCTGGGACCTAAAATTTATAACTGTATTGATGAAAAGATTAAAAACATAAAGATAATAAGTACGTTTAAACAGAAAATCAATTCCTGGTTATTAGAGTTGGGCCCATCAAAATTAAACGACGAATTACTGATCATTGCTGTTTGAAGGTTATATATATATATATATATATATATATATATATATATATATATATATATATATATATATATATATATATATATATATATATATATATATATATATATATATATATATATATATATATATATATATATATATATATATATATATATATATATATATATATATATATATATATATATATATATATATATATATATATATATATATGTATATATATATATATATATATATATATATATATATATATATATATATATATATATATATATATATATATATATATATTATATGTATGTTTATATATGTATGTATGTTTCTATATATTTATCTAATATATATACATAGTATAGCTAGTACATATTTTGTTTAGTTATATGTAGTTACCTGATATGACGTGCTTATCATTGTCATTATACGTATTGTAATTAGCTCATCTAGATACAGGCCTTAGTTGACCTAGTTAGATGAGTTTTAGGCAGGTGCCAAACACGATGTGACGGTTTCTCTGAACTGTTTATGTTTGATTCTTGAACTTGTTTGGTATAATTAGTCGTAACCATTGTAATAAGTACTTATAAATAAATAAAAATAAATAAATATCAATAGACGAGTGGATCGATGATACAAGAGCACAACAAACAAAAGGTAAGACTAAAAGGTCCAGAAAAAACTATTGACGAAAGAAGTGAGAAAGATAAACACAAAGACAATTAATACGATTTGCTGCCTTCACAATCCTAGAATAGTGATACGGAAACGAATCAATAGACGAGGGAATCGACGATATAAGAGCACAATAAACAAAAGGCAAGACTAAAAGGTCCAGAAAAAACTATTGACGAAAGAAGTGAGAAAGATAAACACAAAGACAATTATTACAATTTGCTGCCCTCACATTACTAGAGTAGTGATACAGAAACACAACAAACAAAAGGAAAGACTAAAAGGTCTAGAAAAAAACTATAGACGAAAAAAGCGAGAAAGATAAACACAAAGACAATAAATAAAATTTTCTGCTCTCGCAATCCTATAATCTCAATTTTCTATATAGTTTATTACTGGTCTAATTATTTACCACACTCACCCTTCCTTGTAGGCAGGTGCTCCTCAATCTTAAAAACGTGCCCCCTGGTGTATTCGATTTACCTTGCACTAATGCCTGGGAGCACTAAGGAGCCTCAGGAGCACTAATGCCTAGGTGGCAAAAGTCATAAATCATAAATAGCTGAATTTTTGATTAGTTTTCTCTGTCTTATTGACAGTTTTTCAGCATATCTGGATCAAAACTTTCTTCACGATTTTACCAAGGGTTTTTTCTTTTTCTTTTTTAGGTGCTGTCTCCACTGCGAAGATGGAGGGCTATTTTAGCTACGTATTTGAATATTCCAGACTGTCGCTGGAAAAAGAATGTTATACTCTTGCATCTATGTAAATATGCAAGCAACGATATTTGTGTTAGCCCTTAGTCTGTTTACCTTGAATTTTGTCATGCTTATAAGTCACAGCGAGCAATTAATTTCGATGAGTTTGTTGTATTTCAATTTTTGATTTGGGTTTGCGAGATAATTAAAACTCATAGCACTGGCCAATATTTATTATGGTTTTAAGCCACGATTTATTATGGTTTTGGATGTACATACATTAAACCGCCGACTCGCAGATAGTTGAAATATATCTAGCAGTGTCATTGGTAGGACCTCTGAAGCAGTGGCGATTCTTAGTGCTGAATATCAGGTTGGCGCTGGCTAAGGAAATATTTTTTTTATATTGTGCATATTTTTTTCCAACTTGTGGTAAAAACAAAATTGAGACGTATTTTTTGAGTCAAAAAATTATAATGCTCTTCCTTGGTGGAGGCTAAAGTGCAGAATTTAATCAGCAGATTGACTATGAAGAAATATGCTATCAAGTGGCTCATGACGAAAAATAGAAGCCAGTGCGAAGAAATGGTGAGTCACATCCTGATTAGGCCATATTTGACATATCTGTCACTTGATACTTGACAAGAAATATATTTGGTTGATTATGTTTAAAATAAATTAATAATATTATATTAAATAATTAGATTTACACTTTTATATGTGCATATTATGGAACCTTTGTAGGCTACTCAATTTATAGGACAATTTAGTTGTTTATTTATTTACAAATTGATTTATTCAGTTGTTTATAAATTGAAATTTTTAATATTAGTTATTTATTTATATATTTATTATTACCCTTAATTTTTTAAAGAATTAATGAGCAATATTTTAAATTTAGGAATGAATGAATGAAAAAAAAATTAAAAAATAAAAGTCACTATGCCCTAAATACTATCACCCTAGAACAGATATACAATCTAGTGGGTTGATAAAATCCACACAAATGTAATCTTATCTTCTTCGCCAAAAAAAGTTGTAAAAATATTGTTATTTATACTTGCGTTTTTTTGCCAAAATATTTTTTTTGTATTCCATAATTTTATAAAATAAAAAATAAAAAATAAAAGTTCGAGTTTTAGTTCGTTATTAGCCATAAAGGCACGTTATGTCTTGTCATATTTTATTTGTTAAAAAAAATGCTCCAAGGACATGACATTTTGGATGACCCGATCTAGAAAGTCTTCTTCCTTCCTCAACTCTGCCAGCAGCTCGTTTTCAGCAGATATGAGTGCCAAATTGTTGAGCCTATTTTGGTATTGAATACTTCAAAGACAAATTTTATCCGTTTAAAGCAGAAAAAATGCGTTCTACGAAAGCTTTTGTTGCTGGTACCGTGCTGATCAAACCAGCGCATCACAGGGCGCATTCGCAAGTGCTCGGCCACTCCGCGCGCTGCTCGCCGCCATGCTGAATTCAAATACTATTTAATTCAACCTACCTAATACGCAACAATATTTTATAGTACATTTTGGTGTCTTTGTTAGTTGTATATTAAAATGATAAACACATTTTTAAATCCTTGCGATCGTTGGTTTGGCGCCGAATACCTCGCATACTTAGAGGAATCGCCACTGCCTGAAGGGACTTAATCTATCTCAATGCTTCAGCTGACTTAGTGCTGGAGTCGGCAATGTATTGTATGCATGGGTGTATTCAGTATTCTGCAACCTTGGAACGAGAGATAATAAGCTGGAAACTCGTATACATCTTCATTTTGGCGTTGTAAAATTTCGCTCAAAAGTCTCATATAATCTCATGCCTGCGTCGTAAGTTATTCAAGGTCAAAGGTCACAAAAATCGGTATTTCGCGATTATCTAGGTTTCAACAGCTCCAATGATCTTAACATCTATGATAAACATTACAGAGCATAAAATTTGCGACAAATCTTGTTCCAAACATTTTTTTCATTCGCTGAACCGTTTTTGAGATAGAGGGCGAAGAGCGCGCAGCGCTCATTCATACATACTGGCATTCAAGGTCAACTGTAATACAACCTGTATAAAGTTATTATATAATTAAATTATCATTATCAATAAATAATTTACATTTTTTATTAATTAATATTTTTATAATATAATTCGTGTAATATAATATAATTCGTGTAATTTTTATAATATAATATAATTTTTATAATATAATATAATATAACACAGTCATTAAATGAAATACTTAATTGTAAATCCTTATTTTATAATAATTTATGAAAGTAAATTTTAAGTACAAATAAAACGATTAAATGTATTTTAATTTTATTCCATATATTTTATTCTAACTTATTATCTCTCATTCCAAGGTGAAACTCTAATATGACTAGACTATAATATCAGTGGCAAGTGAGCTTGAGGTCGTGACCCCAAATGGGTTCTCAAACATGTCTAAGAAACATTTTCCGAAGACCATCGCAGGTTGGTCAAGAAATATGCATGTCTGTTTTAAAAAGAACGACACCCACAATGTGTTATTTTGTTCGGGGACATTAGCAAAGAGCATAAAGCTGATTAATATGAAATAAATACTTTGAACACTTAGCATATTTCAGTTAGAAATTGATTATTTACTCCAATACACCAGATTTGCAAAATTACACGATCGTTACATAAAAGAAATAGGATAATTCCGAGGTTTGTTTCTTCATTTTAAAAACTATGAAGCCTCAAATTATTGGTCAGAATTTATTTTACCAGATGAAATTAATTTTGTTTTGGTCAATCGAGGTGGAAAGCATGTCGATGCATTTAAAACATCAATTTCTTTGTCAAGTTTAAATATCGTAATATTTCAATGTCTGATGAAATAAATATTTGATTGATACGTCGTGCTATGGCTATTCAGTTGGAAGAAACTACTGATGTTAACTAATGTTAGCTCAACTTCTTATGCACATCGTTGGTATCGACATGACAACGATATAGGCAAAGATTTCTTGATTTTACACGACTGCACGACTAAAAAGGAGTGTTCAGGGCTCATCCTATGTATGTTTTCTGTTTTCTTATTCCACCATAACTTCTAAGCCCTTGAACTAATTTTGAAATGTTTGGTATTGTTAAAATCGTTATGTCATCCCGAGTATCATAGGGTACCTTAACTGTCCAAATATTAAGAAAGTAGTTGCCTAAATGTCCAAATGTCAATAAATTAACATAAATATATCGTCTTTAGTGTCAAATCAAAGGTTCTGATTGAGTATATTCCGGAAATATACATCTTTATATATCGATAAATACTTAAACCACAAATATTACATTAAAAAAACCGTAAAAAAAATATTTATAAATACAATACTTATTTTATTTTAACGGCAGTCGTGTATATTATTCTTTTATTATATTTACTTGTTATGACGTTGATATAAATTTTGTTGATGCAATTTCAAACATGACCTGCTCTAAACGACCAGACCGAAATTAAAGCGATTTATATGTTGCACTCTATGCCATTAGGAATTAATCTAGAAGGGATGACTTAGGGTCGCCATTTGTATTAAGCTATGGTCGTTAGAAATAACAATGGACACTTGGGGTAGATTGGTGCATTCTTCTATGCGAAAACATATTTCGATGTGTATAGGTACTACCATTTGCTACAATTCTCTACATATGTGAGACAGACCCCCTCCCCCACCACTAGGAAGTTGATTTTTGAATCGATAGTGAATAATTTCGTATTTGAGATGACGTCATATCTGTATAACTTACGTATTATATGTTTAAATCACAATCGAAAGCGACAGAGAATGACGTCATCTCATATTCCACATTGGGGTTGCTTTAAAAATCTTTTAAGATTTGGGGACGTGGTTTTGAAAACGTTGCATGCTGATAATACATAGGGAAGAAATCACCGGAAGTCTGTCGTTTTGCCGCCTTGTTTATCTGTGTGTCTGATGCTAGCCTGAACCACTGGTCCAATTTTTACTGCAATTTGATATGCATATTTAGAGAAGTTACGTAAAGGAAATTATAAAGAAATAAAAATTACATTATGCTAAAATGTTTCATTCAGAAGGAGCATAAACTATCATGAAATATATCGATACGATTGTCATGATGAAATGTTTTGCACAGACGACATATACAAAGGTATTGTTTCTTGTTAAATGAGGTTTAAATAAGTGCGGTGTTCGAATATTCCTATTTGTGACATTAAAATATATTATCTCAATTCAAGAGGTATTCATGTTGTAATTAAAATTTTTGAATAGGTACACTAAATCCGTCACCTGGCGGCGTCTTTCTATGCTACAAATTTAAAACCAGTCAGTCTATCGTCGTAGCCAGTCAGCTGATTTTTAAGACCGCATTTGAATGACAGCGTTAGCAGAAACTATTTGAATTGATTGAATATATCGGAATAGAATTTAAATTGTGGTTTCAAAATCGAGGGCCCAAGGTTAAGATGAGAGTGCACTAATGAATTGCGATTTGCGGATTTTTGAAATTCTTAGTAATTCTCATAAAAAAAACCCCAGCTTTCTCTGCTTTCTCAAGAAAATCTGCTTTCTCAAGAAAATTTTCAATAACATTCTTAAAATTTAGATCTGAATCAAACATAGATACTTTGTAAATTCCTATTTTCGGGCAATCAGAAAACATAATTCAGTTTTTTTTGGTTATTTTTTATATTTCCTTAATGGTGGAGTTTCGCAAAAAATTAAACAGAGAATTTAAGTTTTTTTATCAACGATTTAGACACGTCTAACGAAATCGAAACTCAAATAAGTTTTACACTTCACGACACTTTTGATGAACTTAACCTGGATTTTTTGCGAAGGCGAGTTCGTATTTTAAAATTTCGCGGCGTTCGTGGGGTTTCCCGCCAAAAGCGGTCTTTTCGGAGCGGGCAGCGTATTCGGAAGCGTGTCCGGCACTGATCGGCGGACAGTCGGCACTGGGCACTGTGTGCACTACGCCTGCGTGTCGCCGCGCCGCCGGTATGACCTCTAAGTGACGATCGGCCTTCAGAGCGAGGCGCGCGGAGAAGGAAGAACAAGCCGCCCGAGGAAAGGATACGGATTCAACAATGCGCGGATTAATCACCGGGCCCGACTACACGGAACGATTTCAGGATGTACGATATTGTATACGGCACGTCTGTCAGAATACAGCGCTTAGTTGCTTGATAATTATCATCGATATATAAGGGCCTAGATAGGCCTTTCGCGTGCGAAAATGACCAATATCTGATCGCCACCAGTTACTGGCGGAACTACTACTACTACTAGAACTAGTACTGGCGGAACTACTACTGTGGTAGTTCCGCCAGTACTTCTCGGTGTGAGCGAACCCGCGACAATTATTGCCGTGCTATTCTCTCGCATACTGTTCAATGTATTGCTCTCTCTCTCTGTCATAAGTTTTTATGCGCAACGGATATGACTCAACTTATTTGTACCTGAAAGCATATCTTATATATCGATGAATAATTTTACATTTATTTGTTTGTTTGTTTCTACTCTTTATTGTGAAATTTCACAATGGGCGGGTTTATTATCACACGACAATCTCTTACAGCCAACCCTACTATGAAGTGTTTGTATGTATCTTCGCGTGTAATTGAAATCCAATTCAGTTAATTTTATCCCAACGGAAAATGGTGAGCCAGTCGGGAATCGAAATCGGAATCTTACAATGTTAGATCAGGCGATCTAACCACTGCGCCACCGGTGTACTATATTTATAACGTTATACGACTATATTTATAACAAATTACTATGATTTTACTAAATAATTAGTGCATTTGTGCAGTGGTGATTTAGTGCAATGTGCTGAGGTGAACAGAGCATTCTGCTGGTTGTATCAAAGGAATGAGTCTTCACCGTCGGCGGCATTCTAGATGCGTGGAAAGCTGCAGCCCCAATAACAAATCAAGATGGCAGATATAGGTACACCTTGAAATCCGCAACTTTAACAAAGGCCACCCGATCGAGACAAAGCAATTACGAAAGATACAAGACATACTGAGGAAAATTCCCAAACAAGCTGGAAACCGGCCACCCAGAACTAAAAGATGCAAGGTTCGAAGGAAAAGATCATAAAGATAAATTACTGCTGTCCCATCCTTCGCAGCAGGTCACCCCATATACCCACTTAGCCGCATGGAGATATTAGCGGACCAAAGGAAAGTAGACAGATTGATACACATGGAAAGATACCACCACATAAAATAATGACAAAAGGAAAGAGGAATGGAAAGAATTGACACAAGCTAAAGCCAACATGTCGGAAGCAGAAAGCATATAAAATGAACGAAACTGATAAGAGAGCTTCTAGTGTAGTACACTGAGAAATATATTGGATTGATTCTTACACTACCATTTTATTATTACGGTTTTATACAAAATAACGATGTTCCAATCGTAATTTTGTTGAATTACAAGGAATTTTGTTGATACCACATTACTCGATTACATGTATCAACATTTTCCGTACGGCTACTACGGAAATAACAGTGTAGTTTCAATATGATTCATGTGTCCGACTCTAACCGTACGTATAGCACTACATGCTGTCATGTTAGAAGCGACATCCTATGGTCGAGACGTAATGAGATTACATTACATTACGTCGTGTCCAATTGGCGGCTAAAAACCGCTCTTGGACGTGTCAAAATATTTGTGTTTTAAGTAGTAAGTATCATTACTACGTTAATCTTTACTTAACATATATATTAATTAAAAAAATATATTGTATCTAAGAAACTTTGGAATCTACTAATAGTTGTTCGTCGTAGAATTACAAAACAAATTAAAGGCTTATTTAATAAAATAGTCAATAATTCTAATGGCTACCTACTAAACACACAATAATTAAAATAGTCAGTTAAAAAGTTGAATAATCAAAGCAGAAGCCTAACAATTGAAATTGTCAATAAATCGAATATATACGAACTAAAAACTGTACATAGTAACATCCATAGTAGTAAGTGTTAAATAATCAAACTAAAGCTAAATCTAACATTTAAATACTAAAAGTACATATATAATTATCATTCAAATTGGTACAATATTTGCAAAGTCATGGCCCTCGAATTCGGTCAGATTATAGAAAGGGTGGCCTATCAGCATCTCCTTAATGTTTTTTAAATTGTTTGCACATTATTTTATTTAAACATTACAGCACGGTAACTACCGTCACGCCAACAACGTTACGCGTCATGTAAATTCATTCGTATGGACCACAGTCCGAGTTATATACGTAATCCTTTTTGAAACATGCGTATTTCCTTGTATTACATCGTTATATTTTTTCCAGTGTAGTGAAGACGAACAGGAGGACTGAAAAATGTAACACTGCACCAGGCGGCATCTAGTGGAGAATTTGAGACTACGGTTGCAGAAGAGTTGGCTCATTTTGATTAGCGCAGCTCTAGCTTGTTCGATGCGACTTCTGACTTCCACACTATGGTCTTCTTGATCATTCACAATACATCCAAGGTTTTTATTAGCGAATCCTCTCCAGAGGTTCGGTTAGGTTCTTGATGTAGAGGGTGACAGCTGACGATGAAAGTCCGACAACCATGCATATCCGCTAATGTGGTACATTAGCGAATACAATCCCGAGCTTTTTTTAAATCTTAGAATTACGGGATTTTTGATGCGTAATCCCAGGGTCCCGGGGCTATTGGGCTCTAATTGTGATTTCTAATTGAGCTCAAACAAAAAAAACTTGAGTAATTTCTTAAAAAATGTTTTTAATATCGTTTTGTTGCACAACATATCACAATATAGTAAGAAATTAAAAAAGACAAAACAAAATAATATGTAAGAAGTAAAAAAGACAAAACCAAAAACTATTTAGAATTTCGAAAATACAATCGGAGAAATATCAAATCATCTAATGTTTGACTTCCAAGCCTGCTTCGTAGTTTATTGCCAACATTATGCAGAGTATTGTATTGAAGAATGTATTCCGAGCGGGAAAGTTCCTTCTAAGTTCTACGACAAACATACTATTAGGGCTGTACCCGTGTAGTACTTATCGTACGGCGTATCTTAGGGGCTCCCTAGACGATCAAGCATGCTTGACAAGCATCGCGTCGCGGGCTGGGCGGGGATCGTAAACCGCAGGAAAAATGCAAATATTTTTTAAAAATATTTACCAAAAATGCCTAATTTTGTAGTTTATACCAGGGAGTAATGTCATTCATCAATCAATTACGTCTAATTAATGTTAATCCCTGGTATAAACTACAAAATTAGCCATTTTTTTAAATATTTTTTAAAAAAAACTAGCTTTTTTCCTGCGGTATACGATCCCCTCCCAGCCCGCGACGCGATGCTTGTCAAGCATGCTTGATCGTCTAGAGAGCCCCTTAAGGTTGTTTTTTGTCGTTATGTAATAAATGCTATTAATATAATCTAGGCAAGGTCAATGTCAAGGCGCAACGGACTACGGAATGCAAACTACACCTGTTGTGGCAATCCCGAAAATCCCGAGATTAGCCAAGTACAGTCCCGGGATTTTCGGGGTCAGAAAAAAACCGGGATCCCGGGATTGTATTCACAATCCATTCATCATTTACTGCTTAGAGATTTTGTCTATTTGTGACGTCAACCAATCACAATTACATCATATTATGACCCATGGTGGAATGCTGTGAAAATTAGTGTCGGTGTCATTAATAATAATATTATTATCAGTGTCGCTGCATTTCAATTGTGACTTGTACAAGTTTATGGTAAGTACAGAAAAATAATATCACATATAAAAATACCACATATTATTGTAAGGTTATTCGAATAAATAACCAAGGAAACTTTAGTAACGAAAGGTTGATATACACATTTATTATGCTTAATCAAGGTTCGATGAATACAGACATAGGTAAATAGGTATATAATGGGTACACATGCGTATGCATTATTAAAATAAATAATTTGATTCGACGATAAAACTTCTTCAATGTTGCGATTCGACGTTGATAAGGAAAATAACAACATCTATGACCAAATGAATATGTAGTATTTGATCAATTAATAATAATATGTGAAACTACTAACAGAGTTAATTAAATTTACATTTTATCGCGTTTTTTATTTATTATGGACTTCTCTCAAGTGTTTCCCTTTATGATATGGTGTTTATCCACATGCATGGCTGCTCACGTTGAAAGAGTAAGCTTTCTAGCTCAATCTCTTACAGTTGGTCCTTATACTTTGATTCTGTATACATACCAAGGCTCCTTACTCGTCGTCGACAAAATTACGATTAATGGTTGCAAATAGGTCTTCGGACTCCAGTCTATAATGAATCCCGTTTGTTATCCCGGAAGATGAAAACAAACCCAGTCCAAGACACTCATCAAACCAGACTTACGATTCAGAAATATGGACTCTTGTATAATGATGTGCCTGTTGTAAGATTCCTGAAAATTAAAAGGCTCCTGTGGTTGGGGCACGTGGAAAATATGGTAAATGGACAGCCGTTGAAACGCACTGTCCATAGAAAACAGGGCTCTAACAATTAACTCTAATTATACCACTAATACCCATGTGTGTAAAGGTGCTCCCTCACCGGGAGCATTCGCCTGTAATGTAACAATTTAGATTCGATTTTGAGCATCACGTTACAATACTGCCTCCATGACTGACGAGCATTCACCTGTAATGTAAAATAGATTCGCCTGTTGACAGATTGTATCATTGCAGGTTGCGCACTGTAATGCTCGGATCTCCTCCCTCACTGATGTAATCCTCAAATCTGTGACGTTACATTACAGGCGAATGCTCCCGGTGAAGAAGCAACTTAAGGGTCGGCCAAACTCACGGGTCAACACCCATCCGGCAGCCTCCGAGCACAAGTGCGATCATGGGTAGGAAGAGTCTAGGAATCAACCTTTGGGCGCTCCTGGACGGTTTGCGCAGCGTGCGGCGCCAGCCAATCGAATCGACGTGCTTTCCGACTGATAGACGGGGAAGTCTGGAAACGGCTATGTTTCCTATAAAGCGGGGGCGGTTGTTTACCTAGTGGCAGCTGCGTTTGGGCAAACGACTATTCGGCTACCCGATACTGGGTGAACAGTCGGGCAAAGGATGCCGTGGTCCGCGATAGATTCGGTAGACACCGAATCACCGCTACCTAAGAGAGAGGACCGCTCAAGCGATCTCGACCCTGTAAACAGTCGATAGAACGGAGTAATCTGGTTCCAACTGGAAGTAAGGGCGCGAGTGTCGACTCTTGCGGTAAGGCGTTGGCTTCTAACGGGCGAGTGGCGTAACTAGACAAAATACTGTTTTCGCATTAAGTCTTCTACGCTCACCTCACGAGAGACAAAACGATCTAACATCGTTTAAACTTTCTGAGGTGACGGGTTCGCCCGTTGTAGTTGACAGCTCTAGTTGTTTATGGAGTAACTAAACGATATCCCAAATTTAGACGGCCGAAACTGCTATGGCTTGATTCTGTGGTTAAAGATCTAATTGCACTTTGAGTTGACAATTGAAAATGCAAAGCCCAGGATAGGGGGGAATCGAATAAGATTCCTAACGATGCCAAGACTCACAATGAGTTCTAGAGATTCTATGTACTTTAAAAAGTCTCTAGGTAAGAAGCAAAGGGATTTTACCCACTCACAAACACAAAATAAATTAGTTTAAAAATGCCTTTGAAATAGATATCTTACCGATTCCTGATAAAGACGATTCTTATAAATGATAGCGCTATCGACTAGCCAAATATAATAAGCTGCCGTTCTTCTCTGAAATTAATCCGCTGATTAATGGACTTTAAATAGAGTCCAGCAATTACTGGCCGTATATAATAACGAGATTGCCGCAGGAGATGTCCATTTAAATAATTCCTTGAGATTGCTAAAATACGTGATGGAACAGTGGTCTTCCGATTTTGAGGCTCACGATTCGAGCGCATGCGACCTCGCCGGGCCGGATGCTTTTTTCAAGCGAAGACGTAACTCAATGCCACCCGCGAACATCCATAGCAATGTATGTAGACGAATGCTACTTTTGGAAATTGATGCAAATTCTGAAGCATCCAGGAATTAAACCAAAGCCATATTCTCAATGAGCCCTATCCTCAATCTCCAATGCGATATAAATGTCGATGTTCATTTCAGCTTCTTAAACTTTAAGAAAACATTCGACGTGAGAAGATATTAGATGCACTTTAGAATAAAAGTCAAGTAGAAATGATTGCACACCGTACGCCATTTTGTTTTCGGAATCTCTTCTCAGCCATTTCAAACAACTTTTCAAATAATCTTTAGTTCTGTAGTATTTATTTTATTTATTTATTTAATTATAAGGCAATTTACAAAAGAAAACGATTTACAATTAAAACATCAAATAAACATTAAACAAAATTACTTTAACCACAGCAAAAAATAAAACCCCTATAAGATGATGTTTATTATCCGATGTCACCAACTAAGCGATGCTTGTGCTTGGACGGATATTCAATAAACACAGTGAATATTAATTATTATAAAAGTAAAAAAAAAAACAATCATAAGTAAATATGTCA
Organism: Micropterix aruncella; assembly: GCA_944548615.1. Classification (NCBI taxonomy): domain Eukaryota; kingdom Metazoa; phylum Arthropoda; class Insecta; order Lepidoptera; family Micropterigidae; genus Micropterix; species Micropterix aruncella. Next base: position 16,669,148 of record OX155958.1, read on the forward strand.
AATTTTAATTATAAGGAATGCGTAAAATGATCTAAAACATGGTAGTTATTAAATTATCGGTTTAAAATAATAATATTCAAATAACAATAATATGCATATTATATACATCAAAATATTTAACCTAATATAAAAAAAAACACAAAGCAATAAAAAAATAGCGATTGTGTGTTATCGTGTGTGTAGATAAGTATCGTTTGTGTTATTCTTGGAATTACAAATAATTTAGCTGTTATTAATATGTCTTATATGTCTCTCCAGCGCGTCATCAAAATGAGAGTGCCTTAACTGGTCGAAAGCCAGCCTTTGCGCCCAAGAAACTGCGCCGCAACTTTTTGGTCGATTTAAAAAAAAAAACAATATCGCGTTTTAACGACTTCCCTCTTGTTACCTAGTAATTAATCTTGTTAGTCATGTATATTATATAATTATATAATATATATATAGGGGGCGGCCGAAACGGTTACGCGCGAATCTGTCAAACGACGCAAAATGCCTATAGGCACTGTTGGCGTCCGACTGGCTAATAGCGCGCTGTGGACTTCCCTACCTGGTCTCCTGGCAGTACCCTTCACTGCCGATCTATTCAGCAACTAGAGCTGTCAACTTCAAAGGGCGAACCCGTCACCTCAGGAAGTTTTAACAATATTGATCGTTCTGTCTCCCGTGAGGTGAATCTATTCAGCAACATAAAACCAACGTAAGGATAAGACAATGTACCAAATAATGACGTAGTATGGCAAGGGTATATTAGTGTTAACATATGTTATACACTGGATAAATTTAGTTTTTTTTGTGTTTATCATAACAGAAAATTGTTTTATCATAAATGATAAAATAATATGTATTATGTATGATCAATTTTGAATTCATCTAGCTAGTTGGACTATGAAATAAACAAGTGAAAATAGCAGAAACATCGTTTGCAACTTTCCGCTTACAATATTATCTTACACATATCTTACACATATGGTATAACTAAAAATCAAGTCGTTACAATTAAAATTTAATAATCGCGTAATGAGCATGGCTTTATGCGGAATTATTAATTACTTTTGCGTCGACGTGTATGCGCAGTAGTGAAAGTTGTCAATTATTATTTGTCTTATTGACTCATAAACATCTTCTCTGTGTTGGAAAAGTTCTTGTGTAATTAGTTTTAATTATTGGGTATGAATGACTTTGTAATGGATATACATGAACATACGCGAATGCGAATATGCTTAATTATACATTTATGTTTCCACAAATTTCCATTGCAGTTTCTCTTATTATTCTGTGGAATCGGTTGGGAATGGCATTGCGATCGAGATCAATTGAAGACAACAGGGAAAAAGGTGGGTTGTCAAAAAAAAACAGTTGAGAGATAATCGCATTTAATGAATTGAAGAGTAATTACTTTTAAATCAGTGCCAAATATATTTTAAATAAAAATTCAAGTGATAGGTAATATTGGGTCCTTACTTATGTACATGCTGTTTTTTCACACTGTCCACTTTGAACTCGAATAACTTGGGTTTGAGTTGGAATTTCAATTTCAAATAAATTTTAATTCAAGGCCATGTTATTCTTTTTTAAGAATCAGCTATTTATTTGTCTTTCCGTCGTTTGGTTTTGCACAAATATTTTCATTTGTGCAATCATGGTAAAGTTGAAAATTTGCATTATATTCAAATATGAGATTCTGTGCCGGTGTTTTCTATTACAGCTTCATGCAGTCTGGCTATACAGTTACCGTAAATGTGTATTTTTAAGAATTGCAAACAGTAATGGAGAAGCTAGTGGTTAAATAACTGAGCCTGGTCAATCGCCCATCACCACTACTTCTGCATGAAAATGTATAACCACAGATTTCACTGCAAACAGTCGCAAAGTTGCAGGAGTTGCGACTGGAGACTCTTAGTCATCCATAGTACTTGCCAGACCTTGCTCCAATATAGTTTATTTTTTTTTTCAGAATTTTGATAACATTTTACAAGGGATATAGATCAACTTTGAAAAATTTTTTTTTCCTCGTCGGTGAAAAACGCCTTCAAAGCATTAATTAGTTCCTTTCCAAGAGAGTTTTACAACAGAGAAATTAAGCAACTTCCATTAAAATTAAAAAACTGAATAGATAATAAGGGTCAGTATGTCTGTTTAATAAATATAATATATATTTTTATTACTAAGTTTTTAGCCTTAAATTTCCGTTATAGTAGAGCAACTTCATAGATAAGACCCAATATATTAATTAACAAATATACAAAAATGGAAAAATGCAGTGTTTGTTTATAGCGCTTGTTTACATAAAGGTACAAATAATCTTACCAAAATATTTTTACAGGTAAAAAAGCGGAATGTCACAAAATAAAACAGTATATAGAAATTTCGATTTCAAACCTCTATATCTATGTATATGTATCCTGATTAACTAGATTATTCGATAGTATTCGCGGCGGGCTTCCAAAAGTTATCATTAACTCAATCCACCCAAAAACTGACAATCCTTCTTTTTCCCCTTTGGCCTTCAATTGAACTATTCAAGAACCAAAACAAGAATAACTCAATAAAAAAGTATTTTTAGAAGCCAAAGATTTTTAGTTTTTTTTTTTTTTTTGTTTTCAATTCTTTATTAAGAAATCACACAGTATTACAGTATAATATTTTTTTAAATGTATGCAGATTTACAACAAATAAAACCGGTTACGGATTTCATTAAAATTACATATATTACGTTTTTTTTAAAAACTACTTTATAAAACTAATGTACCTTCAATTTTAGAACTATATAGGTAAGAGTCTAGTATGCAGGGTGTGTGTGTATGTGTTTGTGGAAGTGTGTTGAGCGTGTAAGTGTGGAGTGTGATCATGTATGATATTAGTAGTGGCATATATAAAATATAATAATAATAATAATAATCAATAAAAATAGCTAAAAACGAATAGTCAGCTTATTATATCGGTTAGGGTTTGATTTACGGAGTATTTGTAAGTGATTATGGAATTTTTTAGAATGATTACTTGTCAATTTGCTTATTATTATGGTTTTTCATTTGTTTTTATAAATTTACATAGTGATGTATTAAGGTGATTATTTTTATTTTAAATATTTAGATCTGAGATTTCTTGATTTATTTTATTTTGGCTATTTTATTTTTATTTCATCAAATAGTGGTACTATCAAAGGCGTGGTTCTGAAAGCCTTTTTGATTATTTATTTTGATAACTTGGAATATTAAAAACCTGAAAACCAAGGTGAGGAACATCTTGAGATACCCCTAATTGGCAGCATTTTTAGTTTTATTACATAGTCTTTGTCTATTTGTAGTTTAACTTGTAAGTAATATTTCAAAAAATACCTATAGACAATAATTTTGACAATCTGGGTTGAGCTTAATTAGAGAAGGGTTAAATTAATGGGAATTTGATTATGTAGATTCTGCTGCTCCACTTGAATTTCATTTCAACCTTGTTATTTTTAGTATTCATATAAAATCGGCATCATAACCTATGCCTACAATGCATAGAATATATTCTTAACAACAATTTCGTAAGTCGAATGATTAACCATAAAATATATTGCCAGTAATATACAATTTGGGCTGTCAGCTACAACGGGTGAACCCGTCACCTCAGAAACTTTTAACGATAGTCATTGTTCTATCTCCCGTGAAATGAGCATAGTTGACCTAGAGGCAATACAAATCTACCGTCTAGCTAAGCCAACACGTTCGTTAGAGGCCAACGACTTTCAGCGAGGCACAGGGAAAAGTACCCAGCGGGCAACCTCGCCCCCTAAATACCAGTTTTGGAAGGATATCTTCGTCTGAAATTAACCATCAGGATACCTCAACCTTTTGACTGGTGACGGGTCTGAAGTCACTTGCGCGACCTCTACCTGCCGTATATTCAGCGGTGATTCAGTTTGAATTTATCGCGGACCATTGGCATCTTTTACCCGGCTCTCAATTCAGGATCAGTCATTTCAAGATTGGTTGACAACAGGTTAACATCCACCCCCGCTGCTTAGGAGACAGTATATTTCAATAGCCTCCACACTCCTTTAGTAATTAGTGAGAGTGCACAACCAATTGGCTGACACCGCACGGTGTGCAAACCGTCCAGTAGCGCCTAGAAGCGTTCTTCCAGGGGAAATCGATCTACCAGCCGCGAGGCTGGTAGATCGAGGCGAGGAAACACAATGGATCTTATGTCCCAAGCTGCATGAAACCATTCGCTATCGCCAGTAATACACAGCCCGATGGCGTAGGTCGCGTGACCGTACATTGTGAGGTTCCGGTTTCTATTCCCGGCATGATCACCATTTTTGTATTGGCAGCTGCAAAAGTAGTTAAGATGTATGAAATTTGAGTCACCGATCGCGAGTCTCATTACCACGCATGAAGTACTAAGAATAAGCTAGTCATTTGGTAAATGGCTGCCTCTTGAGCGCCTCGCAGGTAGGTTATTTATGAGGTCCGTTTGGTCCCTGCCGCGATTTGGAGCGATGCAAATATTTGGCGATGACTGACTTCATCAGGGTCTTGACATTGGTATGTCAACGACACCGCATTCAAGGTGCACCACTTTGTTCTTGAGTGTCCTGCGACTCCATCGCTCAAGCAACGCCCCGAACGAATAATAATAATATGTAATTGTACTAGTTCGGCAGCCCATTGACATTTATATCTGAATATCGATATAAAACTGAAAATATAATCAACAGTTCTATTATGTGCAATTATTAATGTAACATTCTAAGAAGCGCTTACTTTAGTGAAAGTAGCATTTTACTATAAATTAGGCCGGGTAGTTTTTGACAGAAGCGTCTTGGAAAAATGGCGGCGTGAATCAATTTTTTCCCAATTTTTCTCTCGTAGTTTTCTCTAGAGTAAAATGGTGTACCTACATGGATATTACACAGGAGAAAGATTCCCAAATTTAGTCCTTTAACGGGTTTTCGAGAGATGAATAAGTTTCGCGTTACACAAATTGGTCCATGAGCTCTTGATTCAGGCGATCAGGAGACTTTTTGCCTGTAAGATATGAATATTCAGTTTTTCTCCTTTGTTAGAATATAAAATAAAATAAAACGAAAGCATGATCAAAAAGAAATCATTTTTGTACTTATGTAAATTATAAAGTACTTGAAGCGCAGATAAATTAGGGGAGTGGTTTCTGGCATCTCAAGGAAGGCAGAATATTCGAAATAATATATTTCTTTGCCTGTTTGCATTTTAACGCTCACTGTCTTCTCCTCCACCAAAACTTTCGCCCATTTACGCAAGACCGTTCTCGCGTCCGTTCAGGTCCGGCTCCGGTTACCTCCGAGCCCTTTCCTGCCAGTCTATCTGCTTTCTTATTTGCATGAATTCCAATGTGTCATGAGACCAAATGTATCTCATTGTGTTGTGAGATACGCGATCGAATACAGTGTGACATTTCTTAATCAGTTTCGAGGAATAGCCTTTGATTTTGATGGTGCTTACAGCACTGATCGGAATGTAAAACTGGAGCACCAAGATTTTTTTGAACTAAATTGAATTTATTAACCACTATGAATATATGCTTGGAATACTTGTATAAAAAATCTGGTTGATACGAGATATCATATACTTTTCTAAATTTTGTTCTTTTCGCAATTATAGGCTATATTAATTGCAAGTTTTAGGTTCGAATTTTAAATCATTCATTGTCTATTAATAATTAAAAAATATTATTTAAACTTGAACCACAATAAATTTTAGGAAATGACTTACGATAAAGTTAGAGGATTATTCTTAAGATTCTAACACAAAATTGTTTTTCATTTAAGTTATAAAGTAATTAAATTTCAAAATGTACCATTTTAAATTCAAACCCGCCGAAGATATCGACAATTGAAGTAAGCAAGTTGTAGGGTATGCACCAGAATTCTGTCGTATTTATTAATTTTTCTAGGAACAGTAGCTTTTTTTCAATTTATTTATTTCATTGTGATTGTGGTGTAGTAACACGGAGTTTTACAATTATTTAGCGCCGCACAACCTGCCTTTGAGGAATATATTTTTTTACAACATGATTGCATAGCGATAATAATACCAATAATAAAAAACACGTAATGTAATAATAGTACAAAATCACTTAGGTTAGGTATCAAAAAGTTAAATTATGAAGGTGTATAAAATATTTTGGTAATACAATTAAAATTTAATGGGAAAATAAACAACAGTAAATATTTACACGGAATAATATTTTGTTATCCAATAACTTTAAAAAATAAAAAATAGTTTAAATATAGTCAATATTTAAAAGAATCAATAATAAATTGTCATAATAAAACAAAACAATAAAAAGCAGGCTGGTTAAAACAAAAATGAGGTGTTCCTAAAATCAAAGTACCAACATATTAACTGAAAGTTGAAATTTGAACTTTTGAAAACATGAAATTTGACCATTTGCAGCTTTCAAACAAAATAGCGGATATTTTCATCAACCCTTAAAATCTCGGCATTAGAATTAGTTATTTTTGTAAGTAATTTGGTCTTAATTGGCCTAGTAGTTTCTGAAATACAATGGAGCACACACAGCCACACACATACACACACGCATGTACAATTTCAATTAGTAACTATTTTGGATTCCCAGTATTTTAAAACAGGTGCTAAATAAGTGCTGATAAGAACTAAATAAATTCGGTGCAAATTCTAATTCTAAATTTTGCTTGAAATATACCTTCCCTATTTACATACTTTGTGTAACACGATATATATTTTTTGGAATTTAAAAACGGACAAACAATTTATAAGCCATGATCGCTGTTTAATAATACATAGATAAACCTGTTTAAATTTAATACGAGAGACTCAAAATCCTTTTTGCCACGAGATAGCAATATAACACGTGAGAGTACGTAAAAGCTATACTAAAACAAATGAACGTAGCCGCGTCGGCCCTGGCCGCGCTGAAAACAAATCATGAACTTCACTAACGCGACTAGCGCTTATCATGAACATGATATCATGAACAGCTTATGAACACGATTCTGTAGTCGCGTAATCATGAACTTCACTAACGTGACTACAGAATACCTCTGAATAATTTGAGAAAAAAATATGTATTTGTTACTTGTGATATGTAATTCTAAGCAATCTGCTTTCAGCTGTTTGATAGAAGTATTCTTGCAATTTATCTATACGTTAATCACGCGACTGTCCAACTAGAAGTACTTATCAATTTTGCGTGGCTTGTAAAAAAACATTCTTCTGAGATTTGTATTAATTCGTGTGCCCGTTGCTATAGTGTGAACTACAATGGGCTATCGCACTATATCAGACGGGCGAACGCTGCGGAACCACAAAGGTCAGTAGGAAGTGGCTAGCGGCCTCTGGACAACTTTCGTTCTTGTAAACAGCCGTGCAGGGCTGTCTTCACATGATGAAAAAACTGGTCACGTGCGAGTTGGACTCGCGTGCCTAGGGTTCCGTACCTTATTAGTAAAGGAGCTCATGCTACACAAATCGCTACACATTTTCACACAAATCGACTAGAAAAGGAACAGTAGCATTAATTTTTAATAACCAAATTGTAACAGTATTTCACTCGTATACTTCATATTTGGACAGTTTAGATACCATATACGAGTGTCATCCCGAGGGTAGACATAACGATTCTAACAATTTATTATTTATTTATTTAAGAAATTATTACTATGAAAAATTGATTTTGCTTACCTTAATAACAGGCAACGAATTGCAAAACCTTCTCCTTTGGCTTATTTGATTCTGTCACACAACTAGGACTAGCCTGTTCTAGGGTGGTATTTCTTTATTTATTTACATATACATTCAAATGCATGAGCACAAGAGAAAATGAATTTACAATTAAGAAAATGCCGTTGTATGCTTCTAAAGTTAGATACACATCTGTCTGAGCCCAGGTTACATAGCGCATACATTAAACTCAAATGATTATCTTTCTATTATGCTAAACAAAATACAACCGAGCTCGCCTTGCTTAAGCACCCCTGTGTTAAAACGAGCTCACTTCGGGAGTCCCGATAGAGTGCGACAGTTGTGTCAATAAATAAGTAGAGTGTGGTATACCACACTCTTCCTAATCGGTTCAAGCGTTTAGAAGTTATGGATATAATAATGAAACGGAAAACATACATAGATGAACCCTGAACACATTACACTCCCTTTTTGTTAGGCAGTCGTGTAAAAATATTAATAAACGGACACATAGCACCGCTGCACACATTTACCTACCCGGATAACACCACTGCCCACTGACTATTAATGGTCGATTAGGGAGTTAATGGGCCCTTGCTGAGTTGGCCACGAAGACCCATTCTGTTCAGGGTTGGTCACACTCACGGGTCAACACCCATCCGACGGCCTCCACGCATGATGTGCGAGCCTGGGTAGGACTCTGGCCTTATGGTTAGTTTCCCCTGGGAATCAACCTTCTGGCACTCCTGGACGGTCTGCGCACCGTGCGGCATAACCAATCGATTGCGCGCTCTGACTAACAGTCGGGGGAGTCTGGAAGCAGTACTGTTTCCTATAGAGAGGGGGTGGATGCGGACCTTACGGCGACTGCTCTTGAAATGACCATCGGCTACCCGATCCTGGGTGAACAGCCGGGCAAAGAATGCCGTGGTCCGCGATAGATTCGGTATACAACGTTTCATCGCTTCGTAAGGGAGAGGACCGCGCAAGCGACCTCGAACTCGTAACCAATCGATAGACTGGAGTAATCTGGTCGCAATTGGAAGTAAGGGCGTGAGTGTAAGCCCGCTGGGTAACACTCCTGGCTATCTCGCGGTTAAGGCGTTGGCCTCTTACGGGTTTGTGGCGGCTCTAGACGGTGGACTGTTTTTGTCCTAAGTCTTCTGCGCTCACTCCAGGGAGATAGAACGACTAATCGTTAAAACTTTCTGAGTTGACGGGCTCGCCCGCTTTAGTCGATAACTGTAGTTGATTATTAATCAGGAATTTCCTTTCCTCGTTTGTTACTGCTAGAGTTTTTCTCTCAGTGCAGATCTTCCATGTAAAACAGGTGTGAGAATTCATCATTACTATTTTTATTAATTTCATCCGCCCGACTGGCTTCGACGAAAGTCATTAAGTTATAGTCACGATCATACAGTTTTCCTCGTGTCGTAGTGGCCTCAGTCGGAGGTGCTGCCTGGTCAATTCAGGTCAACCGCATGCAATTCGATTAGCAACACAAGGACTCGTTCGACATAATCGACAGCGGGAAACGAGACGACATTAGACAAGTATTAAATATCTTTAGAGCGAGCTGAATGCGGCTGGCCTTTAATTATGTCGATTGTTTCATGACTTAACAGCAGGTATAAATACAGTTTAATATTTATAAACCTGCGCCGAGAATCTATAATTAGAAGCTTGGTGTTAAAAGAGGCATACTTCATCCTTAGTCACAAAATTGCAATATATAATATATGTATCGGTTCAAACGCTCCGTATTTTTGGGTTACCCACTTTATAAGGCAATAACAATATAAAAACCGTGAATTGGGAAAATAAAATATGTAGTAAATTAAACTCCCGTATTTTACAAAAAAAAAACACCTGCCATTCGAGCGGAATCCGCAGGCACAGACGTTACCTTGGGTTGGGCGGCGTGTCTATGCGGGTGGTGTCTGGGTTTAAGGGGTAGGTTTGGGTGGTGTTGGGCTTTGGGAGGGTTGGGGTTTTGAGGGGAAGAGGAATTTGTTTGGGGGCGGGGTTAGGGGTGGGATTGTTGGGGGGTTGAGGGACGGGGAGAGTGGGAGTTAATAGGCCCTTGCTGAGTTGGCCACGAAGACCCATTCTGTTCAGGGTTGGTCACACTCACGGGTAAACACTCATCCGGCGGCCTCCACGCATGAAGTGCGAGCTTGGGTAGGACTCTGGCCCTTAGGGTTAGTTTCCCCTAGGAATCAAACTTCTGGCGCTCCTGGACGGTCTGCGTACCGTGCGGCGTAAGCCAATCGATTGTGCACTCTGAATAACAGTCGGGGGAGTCTGGAAGCAGTACTGTTTCCTATAGAGCGGGGGTGGTTGCGGACCTTACGGCGACTGCTCTTGAAACGACCATCGTCTACCCGATCCTGGGTGAACAGCCGGGCAAAGGATGCCGTGGTCCGCGATAGATACGGTATACACCGTTTCACCGCTTCGTAAGGAAGAGGACCGCGCAAGCGACCTCGAACTCGTAACCAATCGAGAGACTGGAGTAATCTGGTCGAAATTGGAAGGAAGGGCGTGAGTGTAAGCCCGCTGGGTAACACTCCTGGCTATCTCGCGGTTAAGGCGTTGCCCTCTTACGGGTTTGTGGCGGAGCTTGACGGTGGACCGTTTTGTCCAAGTCTTCTGCGCTCACTCCAGGAAGATAGAATGACCAATCGTTAAAACTTCCTGAGGTGACGGGCTCGCCCGCTGTAGTCGACAACCCTAGTTGTGGGGCGGGGCGTTTGGTGGTGTGGGCGATGCTTGGGGTAAGTGGGGGGGGGGGGGTGTTGAAGAGGGATGGTTGGAGGGGGGGGGGGGTTGGGGTTAGGGGTTTTGCGCTCAGGGTAGATCGTCTGCTTGCCGGGAAAGTTTTGGGGTGACACAACCGATTTGCTGCCAGTGCTGCTGCCTTAGCGCTTTCGGGGCTACATTTTTCAGTGAGTATATTTCAATTTCAATTTCAATTTATTTCTGCTCCAGTAGGTAGGCTTTCCTACACTTGGATGCGTCTTTGCCTCTAAAATTTTAAATAATGTAATTAATTAAAGAATATTAACTATCATGATATAGTTATGGCAATATAAATTAATTTTAGTAAATTATAATTGGTTTGAAAACCATTGATAAATAGAAAATAATCTAATAATCAAAATTGCTGATCAAAAAAAGAGCTCAATGTCTGTAGTCATAATTATCAAAGCAATAATATGATGGTCATGAAAATAGATAAGGGTATATTAAAAATATCTAAATTTAAGTTAATTGTCAAATCTAGCAATATAGCCGTCGTCGATAAAAATAAAAATAAAAATTACGCTCTTTGGCAAAGTTGATTATCATGAATTGCCCCCCCCCCCCCTCCTCCCCCCATGTGATATTTCATTGATTTTTTCGGACCCCCTCCCCCCTTTTCGTTATTAATGGACGATCCCATACCTGCGTTTTAATAATACATCTATCAGTATAAACACTGCGATCATCATCACAATGTTAATTTGAATAGAAAATTATACCGTTCATTAGCAGTCATTAAATTGATTAAATGTAATTGGCACAAGATATCCTCGGCCGCGACGGCAAAAGACATATTTCATACTACAATTGAATCGTTATTCGGAATAATTTACAAGCAGTTGATTCTTGATGATGTTGGACGGAGGATGACTGCAGAATTATATTGTTCTGCCGACGATCGCGACGCTTATATAAACTAATGACCAGTCATCAATCTAGGCCCTAGGCGAACAGTCGACAGCTGAATAAAGGGAATCGAATCGGTGGCTTCGAGAAAGACAGCGACTTCGAATGGAATTCCCATAAATATACGAAAGAAGATTTCCATAAAAAAAAAACAAAAAAGACTGAAAATTTAAAACATCGGACTGCTCAATGCCCTGTTGCAGTTTGGCCACTAAGACCCATGTGTACTAAGGTCGGTTCTGCCAAGGGGCCGAGGAAACTACCCTGCACCTCATGTGCGGGTGTGGCCCACTGATGCGTAAAAGATACACCCACTTGGGTGGTCACACCTCCAACCTGAGGAGGTAAAACAATCTGGCGCCAAAAGCCTGTTGCGGTTCTCAAATGACACGAGGCTTAGCGCAGAACTATAGTAGGTGGCGAACACAATAGATCAGCAATGGTCGCAGTGTTACAAGGCTCATAAAGATCTTATAAAAGCCCCACTCAACAAATAAAAAAATAATAGGGTCGGTTAAACGCACGGGTCAACAGCCATTCGGCGGCCTCCACGCAGAAGTTCGAGCCCGGGTAGGAGTCCGGCCTGCAGGCCTGGTTTGTGCACCATACGGCTTCATCTAATCGATTGTGCATTCCGGGGGAGTCTGGAAACAGTAATGTTTCCTATAGAGCGGGTGTAGTCAGGGGGCGAGGCTGCCCGCTTGATTACCTTTCCCGGTGTCTAGCCGTAAGGCGTTCGTCTCTGACGGGCTCATGGAATTGCTGGACGGAACGTTTGGTCTTCCAACCCGAAGCCTTCTATGCCATATGAAATCGAAGACTATCGCGGTTGTTTGACATTATAAATAGGATAGAAAACGAATTTACCGCGTGAAATTTGTAGGACCCGACGTTTCGGTGACGTTGCAGCCGCCGTTGTCTAGGGTAAACTGAAGAGCTGTCAGTCCGTTGTTTTGCGGGTAGGCCGCAAACCGCTGCCGCCACTGCGTAGGTTATAACGGTGGTGGGGGGCCGGGCTCGGAGCGCGGGAATTTTTACGGGTAAATTCGCGCGGTAAATTCGTTTTCTATCCTATTTATAACCTTCTATGCCATCCTACGGATAAAAGAACGATCAAATTTTGTTATACCAGCCTGGGGTGACGGGTTCGTCCGTTGTAGTCAACTAAACTAAAAAAAGTACGGAAACAGTTTAAGCGCAAAGGGAATGATTTAGAATAATTCAGAATAGAAATAATTCCAGGAATTATTTTATTGCAACTAATACTTCAACCCGATAACTAGTCGAAAACTTCACTTTTTATGTATGCATTTAGGCAAATTTGGTAAAATATCTCTGGCAAATAATCAATGATCGCTGATTGTATCTGTAAAATAAAGAATGGGCTAAAATGTATGAACCCTGGCCTAGAGACCAATAACGATGAGTGATACGTCATTAGACAGGTATTTTTATGTTCTTCAACTTTCTTTAGGGCGGAAAATCGCAAATCGCCGTGGGAAAAAAGTTGTAGTATAAAATGAAAAAGACATATTTTTTATATATTTTTTATCTATACATGATTTGACAAGGATAAATAATAGTTTTCAAGGTTCTTAATAATAAACACTCTTATAGAAACAAAAGCATTATTTATTGTGACAAAACAACCTGTTTTTAGAACTATGGTTCACCAATAATAATATTCATTTTGCACATAATGGTTTTTATTTTATTTTGCACATAATGCATATTCTTAATAATGATCAAAAGTTTTGTTCACATAAACTCAAGATAATTGTTTTTATAAGAGTATTTAAGTAGGTATTATTAAGGACTTTGAAAACTTTTTCTTATCCTTGAAAAAAAAAAGTTTATCATATATAACACCCAAAGGCAATAAAAAAATATATTTTAACCATAATTTTTTTTCCAGAGCGATTTGAGATTTCCCTCCATAGAAAAAGTTTTAGAACATATAAAAACCTTTCCAATGACACATCACTCATCGTTATTGGTCTCTAGGCCAAAACCGCCCATCCTCCTTTGACAAATGACTATAAAACAGGGACGGTCAAAATTTTCGAAAAAGTTTACTCGCTTTTTTGTGTACATTGGGATTATGATAGATGAATCAGTAATTTATTTTTTAAAAAAGGACAAGGAAAGAGCGTTAAAGCATTGCATAATTTTCCTCTTGAAATCTTTAGCTTTGGACATTTTAGAGGAAAACATAGAGATACAAAACAAACGTAATACAAGTTTTATTATTCATTAAAAATAGTTTAAATATGTGTGAAGTTAGAACAAAAAAAAAGACGATTTCTAGTACTATGCAGATCACTTAGGTTTATTTAGCTATTTTAATCCCTCATTTAAATAATCACCTGTTTTCTTTTTACACAACTGAACAACTAAAAAGGAGGGTAAGGTGGTCAGGGTTCATCTATGTATGTTTTCCGTTTTCGTATCACTATAGCTTCTAAAAGGTTGAACCGATTTAGAAGTGTGTCGTATTATTAGAATCGTTATGTCATCCCGAGTGTCATACAGTACCTTAACTGTCGAAATATCAAGTAAGTATCGTAGTTGTACAAATGTCCAAATGTCAATAAATAACCATAAATATATCGTGTTTTGTGTCAAATGAAAGCTCTGATTGAGTACATTCCGGAAATATTAAATAAAAAAACCATAATAAAAGTAATTATAACTACAATAGTTCACTTTTTATAACGGAAGTCGTGTTTTTCATTGTTTTAAATATATTTACTTGGTATACATAAGCTTTTTTTTTTAGGAGATTTTTTTTTCGAGAAATGAGAGTCTTAGAAAAAGTGAAAGCTCGGATTACTCTTAAAAAATAAAGTAATAACAATATAATTTAACAACTAAGATTGTTTTCTGAAATTGTCTATTGAGACTATAATAATAATGTCATTATTATACAGTGTACGATATTACAGGTAAAAGCGTAGCAAGTGTAGAAGTACAGATTAGGACAGCGGTTTTTATCATTATGTTGTACAGACTCGTGACGCCTTTGAAATTATAGCCATTTGATCCGTTTCTACGAGACAAGCTTTCTACAAGACATGCAAAAAAAAACACGAGTATTTTTAAGAAAATATATTTTTGGGTATTTTAACATTAAAATGGTCTACATTGACGAATAAGTAATTCAGTAAACCCACCCATGCCCAACGGTATGGGTAGGTTTAGCTACAGCAGAAGATGCAGGTGGTAATGGCTGGATGCAACAAAACTTATCTTTGATTGTTATTTATTCCAACGTCCTGAATCCAGTAGTTTACGTTTCAAACTTTTTCATTTCTGGGATGAGGTTCAGTCAAATTTACATGTTTTCACTACTTTACAACCTGCAAAGTGGAATTGAATGATAGTTTCAATCTTTTATAGTGTAGACAGGTGATGCAGGCCGTAAAGGCAAACGATTTTATATGATTAATAAGGCCAAGTCGTACAGTAACAGCTTTTGCAGGTGTCCTGTGTTTTTTTGATTATATATTACCCAAGGTTTCCACTCTTTCTACATTATATTATATTGTAAGAAAAATCTAGAAAGCCATGTATGGTCGGGCCCATGAAATTCAAGCCCATGGCTCATGCCTATTTTGAGCATACTTGCTTATTATTATACCATATCCACAAATTCTTTTTCCAGTCTGCAACGTCATACGAATCATCGGCGGAGCCCACTAAAGGTATGGTGGTATTTAAGGTTTTAGGTAGCTTTTGAAATTATTGGGTTTCTTTCACCACGCCTCCGATCTTCAAAAATAAAAATATTAACAGACCCATACATTATTACACTCCCGACAGTCGATTAAAAAACATTGGTTGATACTTAATTAAGAGTCAATTAAAATAGACTTACATGTCTGGGATTTTTAGTCTCCATTTAACGATTCACGGGAGGGGAGGGGGGCGGGGTTTAAAACAAGGTTTAAAACACTTTACAAAGAACAACGATTTGTACGTTACTGTATCGGTTTGTATACGAATTATTGACATTCAACGAAGTTCGAGTTTTAATTTATATATTTTATAGGTCAGACAATTCGTACAACTGGTTACACCGTTCAGGCAAAACAAACATTGGAAAGAAAATAAGAAGATATGCAAAAAGTTTCAAGCTCATGACATATGTTCCTATTAGTCAGGTGCCATGAGCTTCACCGGTAACATTATATAATATTAAGCATACATGTATGAATATAAAAAGTTTTCTTTGATACGCATATTGATGCTATGGTGCTAAAGGATGATACAACGCTAGATTTTGTCTTCCGTGTCTGTAAGCCTTTCTTTAGCATAGCTCCACTAAAATGCTTGACTTCCCCTAGATACTTGGCGTTCTCGAATATGCTTCTTGTATATATGGTGTTTATATGTGGTGTTACATGCATATATGGTATTTATATGTCATATATATATGAATTCATATGCTTCTTGACACTCATTTACAAAACATAACCAGTTTTTAAATATCATAAATACCAATCGCTTTCAAAAGTACAACAAAATATGGGCCACCTTTACAATGCGCACACTCGTGCCACATGAGTAAATAAACGGAACGTGCGGAGAGTATAAATCGTATAAATTGTATAAATCTGGAGAGAGAAAAATTGTATAAATCTGGTGCATCAGAATATTCAGGGGATAATAGGCAAAGAGCTAGAATTAGAATTGTTCTTGAACTGTAATCATATCGACATTCTATGTATATCAGAATCATGGCTCAAAAGCCATCAGATCATTTTCAGTTCCAATAACCATCAGATTGCCAGCTCATTTAACAGAGTTCGGTTGATACGTGGTGGCTCTTTAATAATTACAAAGAAATGCTTCAAATTTAAAGAAAGACGTGATATTGTGAGCCTCTCTGTCGAACGAGTTTTAGAGATTGCATGTATAGAATTGGAGGAAACCATTGTTATGAGTTGTAATGTTTGGGGTTCGACATATTTAGATTCTATAAAATCGTACGTAGAACGATAGGCCCCAACATTGCCGGCGAAATGTCGTCGACATAATTCGCCGTACTTTAAACGTCCCTATTCGGTGTCGGCGGTCGCTAGCGCAGACCGGAGAGAATCTCGTACTCACTTGTCCCGGACATCTCCTACGAGAAGTGGCTCCCTTCCTTTGGCAGGGTTTTTCTTGTTATCTAATTGGCTTGGATTATCGCCTCCACTATCAACTGTAACATCAATTGAGAATTCGCCGCCGCAAAGACTATCTACGCGCGACGGCGATTGAAGTCAACCACGTGTTCGCCCTTGACGGATGTACCACACTTATATAGTTCTGAGGACGAAAGTATCTGCCCGACGTAGCAGCAAAGCAGCTAGAGTTTCGACCAGCAGGCTGACGCAGCACGTGTACGCCGCGGATTCAGTCAAGGTACAAGCACTCCGATTTTATGTAAGGTCTAGGCAACTCTTTAGTTTTCCTCGAGTGTTCCGAATTCGATATAATAGAGGGGTGTAAAACGTAGCCGGGGCGTAAGGTTCGAAATACCCTGAAGCTAAGGACCCGGTAATAAACCGGATAGTGAAACTAATTTCGATTAATCATAGTAAAAATAATTAATTAAAAATATTTCAAAATTAAAAATAAACCAAAAGGCTAAAATAATTAAAGGTTAATAGCAAATTATCTGCCGCGTGTCGCGCGGCGAAAAAGGTTCAAAGTACATCAGTGGTCGTGTCAATTATCAAGCGTGTCGATTAACTAGTGTATCTAAGTAAATAAATCGTGCTAATTAAAATGTCAATGTTAATAAACTAAAAATAGTAGTCACTGTAGAAACCTTAAAAATCAACATAGTATAATTTAATTTTTGTATCGGTCATTATCATCGCCATCCGCGAGATAAACGAGAGTGTTAATGCTGTAAAGTGATATTATAAAGTTTAAGAGAAGGAGTCTGGAAGGCGTTTGTGGGAAACATTATAAAATTAACCTTGAACCCGCATAGAGGGAAATAAATCTTTAGTTTCGAAATACAGTCTTTCTCATTTGAACGGGAAGAAGTGCGACTCCTCACAGGTACAGAACACGCCAAGTCGGCCACCAGCGCGTATTTTAATACCAGCTATTCACCACCCACCCCTTCCGCTGAGCGAACCGGATAGCTGAGCTGGTGGCCTAGGACTTAGGCAGCGGCACTGGAGGGTTTCCTCAGTGTCTGCACAGGGGAAAAGGACTGGGGACGTGCGAGAGGTAGGGAAACCTCTCGAGAGGACCTGGGTATGGCGCCCGCTCGTCCTTAGGACGGGACTCTATGACATTGCCTAAGATAGCAATATTACCCAGGCCCCCTCGAGACGCAGGAAGAAGAACGCGCGTCCCGAGAACTTGTCGCCGGACTCCACTAGGGTCGCATCACCTCATCAAGGTGAGGAGCCCGGACCACTGCATAAATTGGCTTCCCAACATGGGGCAAAATTTTTAAAAAAAAAAAGATACATTTTTCCTAATTTTTTTCCTATTTGTCTATTAAACCTAACTCTTTCTAAAAAAAGTAAAATTTTCGTGTCCAATATTATTTTTTCATAATATCAGAAGTACTGTAAAATAAAGTATACCTCAAATATAAAATCTACCCAGTAAAATATAAAATCATACCCAGTAAAATACATTCCGGCGGTTCCATACGGAAACCAGTATTTCTTAGATGCAATACGTCTAAACATTATTTCCAAAACAGTATAGGTACCTCGCTGGATGGATCAAAATATTATAAAATAATCATATGTATTAAAAATTTTTATAGTGCTATTGCCAAAATAGGGAATTTTTTTTTAATATATAATACGGCAAAAGTACACAGTTGAAAATAAAATGTTATAACCCTATTATACAAAATAAATTAATGTAACAATATTTTCATATGCCTAACAATAATCGTGTTCTGTGCAACAAATAAAATGTCAATATAAGTGCGATTAAAATAAAACTCGCAGTGGAGAAAGTGGCCGAGCGCCCGAATAAAAATAAACCGGTTCCGAGATAACGAAATCGATGACGGACAGGGCACGGCGCGGTATTAGGCGCACACAGCGAAGTTCTACCGTCAAACGATTCATCGAATATTACCGTTTGGGTTAGCGACAACGAAATAATCAAATTGCAGGAATGCGAGCGTACAACGAGTAGGTACATACCGGCAACCGCGGAAAATAAAATACGGCGCTCCGGCCAAATAACACCGTCATGTATGCACGCGTAGGACATAGAATGATAAATAAAAAGTAGATATGCCGCACTTTGATGTAAAATAAATCAATAAATAATATTAGTAAGAGTAAAGGGGCAAATAATAAAGGAACAGTGTATAAGAATATTACTTAACAACAAATAATAAGTTGCTATAAAAATAAAATATTAGAATAAAGTCTTTTCGGAAATTAATCTTGTTAGATAAGGGGGACATAAACATTTTAAAATTAGTTGGGAAAATTAAGACTTAAGGGGCCTTACAACATTTAATTTTTTTCAAGTTTTAATTTATTTAAGAATTGAGGGTTTAGGAAATACTTAGAAAATTGGTATACTGAAACTAAGGATGAAGGTGTTGTAGTAAATTTGTTTCTTGTACATTTATTTTTAACATTGTGTATTTGGGACTTAGACGTATGGACTTATGTAATTTTTCACAGGTGTCTACATTTCGACTTTTTTTAAAAAAAAAATTTTTTTGACTTTCACATACTCATTGCTTAATTTAACTGTGCCAAGGTAAGATATTTGTATTAGGGCCATAAAGGTGTTTCGCTTTTCTTCGGAATAAATGGACAGAGAAGAGAGGAGACGAAGACGATCAGTTAGCCGAAGACGGATGATAGAAGGAAACATGGCCGCTCACAGCTCAAGGGAGGATCTCACACCGAAAAACTTAGCAGAGGAATTAAAAGAAGCCGAAACTCAATATCATTTAGGAAAACCGGAAGAAAACTCGGATGCAGACTCAGAGACAAGTTACATGCAGCCAGATAGCGCCAAGAAAACTAAATCACGTTCACCGAAACAAAAAATAAAGCCGTCTTTGTACAAATGGGGGATAAGATTTGGAGGGGACACGTCAGTTCTAGAATTTATCGAGGATATCGAAGATAGAAGGTTGTCGAGGGGAGTTTCGAACGACGAAATCGTGGGAGGATTCACCGACCTATTGGGGGGTCCAGCCCTTAAATGGTATAGGACAATACGGGAAAACATTAAGACTTGGAAAGACCTAAAGGAAGCCTTAATATACAAGTATGAAGATCTCAACCATAGGACGAAACTAGATATCACCATTAGGACGCATAAACAATCGTCACACGAGACGATGGATGATTATGTCACCACAATCCGTACGTGGAACGAAAAACTAAAGGATAAGATGTCGGAAGACACTTTATTAGAAATAATAAAGTTAAACGCGTCGACACGATACAATACCTTAATTGCGACTAACGTCATAACATCATTACGTCAACTATTACAAATGGCAAAACATATGGAACAATACGAAAACAAAAGCGACTCAAATAGAAAAAATTTAGCGACAGTTGAAGCGGACATAGGAAAGCAAGAGATAGGCGAAATGCCACATCGAGGGGATGTGAAGTATCATACTTCGACCAATCCGAACTATCATACTTTTCACAACGCAAACTATCATACTCCAAACAATCATGCTTTTAACAATGCCGAGTTTCATCCAGCAAACATACAGAACTATCATCACGTCTACAAGGCGAATTATCCGAACAATCCAAACTATCACACACACAGCAATACGAACTATTATAATCCAAATAGTCCGAGTCATCACACATCAAATCAGCCGATTAATCAAAATTCAAACGTACCACGGGCAATCCAGGGACCGGCATACGAAGGACCTGCAAAACAGTATAGACATGCACCGAATTACGAGGGATACATGATGGCCTGTAAGAAATGTGGAAAAAATGGACATACTCACGAGACGTGCAGAAGATACACAAATAAGTGGTGTTTTGGGTGCGGCACGCCGAATCTGACACTAGCAACTTGCCAGCGATGCAGAGAAAGTCGGAGACTACCAAATAACGCAAATAATGCAAAAAACGGAGTGACCCACGACAGCACGCCACAGGTCGGCAGATCGTGGAGAAGCTAACCTGCTCTCTAATACGGACAGATAACGACACAAGACCATTCACGACATTCAGCATAGAAGGGGAGGCATACATAGGATTAGTGGATACGGGATGTGGTATTTGCATAATGGGTAATAACATACACTTGAACCTCATAAAAAAAGGATATAAATTGGCAGAATGCAACATAGAACTCACAACAGCTGATGGAAAGGAACAATCGACTCTCGGGACCATAATCGTGCCAGTACTCCACAAAGGAAAAAAGGTAGAAGTGGAATTCATCGTATGTCCGTCAATAAAAAACAACTTCATCTTAGGAATTAGTTTTATGAAAGCTTTCGGGCTAACATTAAAATTCGGGAAGAAAATAGAAGTATTTAATATTGAAAAAAGGACAAAGGAGATAGGCCACATAGTACCGGCAAAGGAGCTAACAGACGCACAGGCGGGACAATTGGAGGAAGTGAAAAAAGCATTTAAAGAAATATCATTCGAAGAAAAGGGCCTAGGAAGAACACATTTGACCGAGCACAGAATCGTAACTGATGGACCAGCGATCCGGCAGAAACCAAGATATGAAGCGCCTGCGAAGCAACGCCTTATCGAAACAGAATTGGATGAGATGCTAAGGTTAGGTGTCGTATCGCCGGCCAGATCGAGTTGGTGTCACCCTCTCGTAGTGGTCACAAAGAAGGACGGGACACCGAGAGTATGCTTAGATTCTAGGAAGCTAAATGAAGTTACTTTGAAGGATCGGTATCCTATGGCCAACTCTCAAAGGATTTTGGACAGTTTGGGCAACGCGAAGTACCTTAGCTCAGTGGACCTCAGTAAGGCATACTGGCAAATACCCCTGGAACCTTCGTCAAAACTGAAGACAGCTTTTGCGGTACCGGGCAGAGGACTATTTGTTTTTGAAAGGACACCATTTGGCGTATGTAACGCATCTTCAGAGCTAAATCGTTTAATGGACTACATATTTGGCCCAGAATTCGACGGGAAAGTTTTTACGTACGCTGATGATCTAATTGTCGCCTCTGGAAACTTTCAAGAACACGTACAGATGCTCTATAGGGTGCAAGAACGGTTAAAAGAAGCAGGATTGACGGTTAACTTAAAAAAGTGTGAATTTTGCAAACCCCAGGTGAAATACCTTGGGTATGTAGTGAATAAAGATGGACTACATACGGATCCTGAGAAAATCTCATGTGTAAGCAATTTCCCGCGGCCAAATTGCGTGAAACAGCTGCGCAGCTTCCTGGGACTCTGCTCATATTACCGGAAATTCATTAAGGATTATGCGAAAATAGCGGAGCCATTATGCAAATTGACTGGCAGCAAAAAAGGGGTTAAAATGGAATTCACATGGTCAGACAGGGCGGAAGATGCATTTATTAGGTTAAAAACAGCGCTAACGGAGGCACCAGTCATCGTTTGCCCTAACTTCGACAAAGAGTTTTCATTGCACACGGATGCAAGTGATGTAGCGACGGGCGCGGTATTAACGCAAGTATCTGATGAAGACGGAAAGGAACATCCAATCGCATATTATTCTAAGACCTTAACGGCTGCAGAACGTCATTATACGGTAACAGAAAGAGAACTTTTGGCAGTTTTAAGGGCGGTAAGACACTTCCGGATGTATGTGGAAGGAACGCATTTTAAACTATACACGGACCACAACAGTTTACGATGGTTAACCAAGCTCGAGGGACCTTCAGGAAGGCTTGCGCGCTGGAGCACTTTGTTATCGCAATATGACATGGAAATAATTCACGAGAGGGGGGTAAATAACGTAGTCGCCGATGCCCTCTCGAGAATCCCAATCATGGTCGCGGCGGTAACAGAGACAGAGGGAGACTCGTGGTACAGAAAAATGTTTAAAACTGTAAGCACAGATCCAGAAAAGGAACCAGAGTACCGTATACACGACGGCCACCTCCTTCGATACATAGCGCCCCGGAAAGGCGAGGGGAATATGAACCCGTGGAAAATCGTACCACCATACGAAGAAAGAAAAGACATCATAAATGAAGCGCACAGCGGAGACTTTGCAGTGCATTTCGGGGTACGAAAAACCATAAAAAAATTGCAAGCACGATTTTCTTGGCCAGGATTGCAGAGAGAAGTCAGGAAATCGGTGGGAAACTGCGACGTTTGCAAAGCATATAAAATTTCCACAACTGCGCCAAAAGGGCATATGTCTACGCCAAAGGCGGTGAACCAACCTATGCATACAATTGCCATTGATGTGGTGGGGCCGCTCCCAAGATCAAATAGTGGCCACGTATATATACTATCCGCGGTGGACGTTTTCACCAAATACTGCTGGCTGTTTCCACTGCGAAAAACGACATCGGTGAGCATCACAAAACATTTGGAAAATGGCATTTTCTTGCCATATGGAACGCCGGCCACCGTAATCCTGGATAACGCACAGTACTTCAAATCGAAAGTTTTTAAGGACTTCATGGAAAAATACAAAGTGCCAAAGTTGTTTTACAACTGCGTATACTCGCCGCAATCCAACTCAGTCGAGAGATACAACCAATCTATCGAGACGTCTTTAGCGATTTTAGTCGGCGACAACCAAAGGACATGGGACAAGAAACTGCCGATTATACAACATGCCTTAAATAACACAACAAATATGACGACGACGTTCAGTCCAGCGTACCTGATGTTTGGTCGGGAGGTCATCATAGATGGGCGTTTCCATGCACCGTTTGGCTATATCCCGAAGGACGGTGAACCCTTGCACGTAAACAACGCGTTCGAACACTCGAAAGGCCTCGAGACGCTAGCAGAAACGTATGACGTGGTACAACAAAAAATCCTCGAATCTTTTCAAACAAATGCACAACGTTACAATCTACGGCGAAAACGAATTGAATATAATGTTGGTGACATAGTGTGGGTAAGACAGCACTACCTATCAAAAAAGGCGGAATTTTTCTCGAGCAAATTGGCCCCGAGATTCCTAAAATGTAGAGTTGCGGAAAAGAAGTCAGCTGTGGCCTACGAGCTGGAGGATATGGCAGGAAAGCGGAAAGGGCTGTTCCACATCAAAGATATGGTCAAGGCAGATTGACGTCTATAAAAGTCCACTCCATAACGAGTAAAACAATACGGAGAAACGCACTCATGGGCGCAAAGGCCAAAAAATCTTGAATAAAATGGCAAGGGTTAAAAGAGCACATAGAAAAGCATACTTAGGTCATTTAATGTAAAATCAAAAATCATATCCTGAGTAATGTCTAAAATCACAACTTATAGTAGTTCCGAAAGCCTCACAAAATAATAATATTAAAAAGCGGTAAAAATTGAAAATAATAAATAGGTCAAATCAGTATTACAGGGTTAAAAAAAAAAAATAAAAAATAAAATTTGTGTTAAATTTGGTTAAAAATAAAATATTCTAAAATATAAAATACTAAATACTATCCTGACAACTAAAATTAAAAGTAAAACATAAATAAATAAATAAAGAAATTTAGTAAAGTAAAATGTAAAATATAGCACAAAGATAAACACGAAGGTCCATAACACCTCCTCTGGGAAAATGGTGGATACAGGCGAAATTTATTATTTATGAATGAGATATTTTATTTTTTATTTTTTAAAACGTTCACTAAGCCGGCTAAACCGACTTAGTAATCGCTTATACATTCTAGAATCTGTAGAAATGGGTTAGAAATAAAAATTAAAATCCCGAAATAAGTAATTAAAAAGTAGCAAGCTAATATGTAGCTGAAATCGCACGGCATATTACTGACATTAGCGCATAAACTGTCCGGATATAAAATAAATAATAATAAATATGATGACTGAAGGAAAGCGTGCTGAAATAATGCACATTAGGAGTTGAGGCTCTCCTACACAAGCCCAAAAGCTTCAGACGGGAGAAATAAAAGTATATATATATAAAATAATATTATGTATTTCGAGTAAAGAGGGAGAACGGCGGCCAATACATAAGTATGCCATCAAACCGTATCTTTACCCTGCTTTGTTTAGGAGAGGTACAGTGGGACGTCTAGCGAACTGAACATTGATAATTCCTCGAATAACGGGCACTCATCTAAAATAAAAGAAAATAATAATAATTAAACCGGCAGTAAATTTATTTAAAAAGACCAATGCATGACGTGCAGTAGGAGGGTCGAATTATAATATTAATAACTAGGGTATATAGCGCATAATTATGTAAGTTCAGTAGCCAAAACCTTTCCCTTATGCTTCTTTAAAAAAACGAATTTTGGAAAACATGAAAGTCAATAAAGACACATAATATTAATTATGAAACATGCTGTATTTTTACAAATTATTTGGATGCATAGAAGTTTATAAACAAAGTATGAAAAGAGAATAAAAGGTGTCTCTGAATAAAGAATGAAAAGTTATGAATGGACCGAATGGGTGTATATAAATTTTAAAAACAACATATAATATACAAAATAGCATATAAATAATATAATGAAGATTGAGACATCATGTAACCTAAAATATAAAATCGCGTCGAGCACCTCTAGACGTCGCGAAGAAAGGATATCGTCGGCAGGTGCAAAGATGATACTTTTCTTTCCATCAAGAAGCGGTCATTACGACCACCTTGCCATAAAAATCGACCATAAATTGCGATTTGGCAAGATCTAGATTTCATTCATATTTTTCCCAGACCGAAAAACAACAAAACTATGAAAATAAAAGGTTAAATAATAATTAAAAATATGTAATTAAATACAAGCTTAATACGTTTAAAACCGCAGCATTGTAAATAAATAAAAGTACATATATTATGATCTAATAAATAATAAAATGCAACACTGCGAGACGTAGGCAATAAAATCAGTTGGGTGATAAACTTGGACAAATTGCACGATCATTGATGGAACTACTGAATGAATAAATACTGATGGATATAAAGTTTGAAGTTATAAATAACATTACTGAAAATATAAAACCTGAAATAATATGATAAATAGAATAATTATTAAAAAGTAAAAATGTATACCGATAAGGGGTCGCGGGAGTTTGAAACACCGCCAGTATACCCCGATAACCGGAAATAAAACCTGGTTTCGAATAAACTATGAACAATAAAACTACTAAATAATGTAACGTGATTAAGCACGGCGAAAATAATATAGAATAATGTAAAACCGATGATGGGATATTATTAACTACAGTATTAAACTAGACAAATGTAAGAACATAATAAAGTGATTAATATCACGGTGGATGGACTAAAAAAAAAAGTTAATGAGAATACATAAAAATGACAATTAACGTATAACAAGGAGCTGAGCTATATACTCATAATAGGTGGCGAAGGCGAACAAAATAACCTATCTCGTAAAAACAAAACCCTGCCAAAGGAAAGATGCCAAAAGAAATTGCCAAGGAGAAATTTTTAGAAATAACCCATTTAAATTACAAAATAAATGTTAAAAAAAAAAAAAAAAAAATAAATAAATAATTTTTTTTTTTTAAAAAAAAAATTTATTAAAAAAAAAATAAAAAATAAATAATAATAAATAAACAAATTTATAATAATATAGAGCTTAAATTAAAATATGTTAGTTGTAGGAAAAGACGGGACAAGTCATAGGATAAGTAGCAAGTAAATATTAAAAGTAGTTATAAGTATACTGCTCTATAAATAAAACATGTAATAGTTATAAAAGGTAATGGGTAACAATAAGTTTTTTTCTTGTTTTTATTAAATCTTTCTGGGGAAAATGGAAAAGTAACTGCATTTAATTACTACACTTAATATTTTTTGGTATTAATCTATTTTATTAAATAATAAGTCTTCATAATAATATTAAAATAAAACACAGGAGTCGTTAAAGAGTAAATTAGAAGAAATAAAATAAATACTACTATTGTTGAAAGTGGAAATAGAACATTTTGAAAAAATTATAGAAAGTTGATATTGACATTGTGAATACATTGGGAGTTATTAAAAGTAAATATTTGAAAATTCTAAGAAGGGGACTAAATTGAAAACTAAAGGGGTGGCTTTACCGAAAAATGGAACTTGTCCTTGACACCTCAAGAACCAAAATATTACCGAGAAGTCAAACACCAACCCACACACACCACATGAACAAGTAACTCCTAGATACTGCTGCTGTTTTTTCTAAATTTCAGGACGCGGGGTGAGCATTGAACCATACTAGCGAAAGACGGGCAAACACATATAACAACAAACATGCAAGGAGCTGACAGCGACGAAACCACTATAATACGAAGGAGAAACGCTGCCAGAGAGAGTAACGGCGAGTACGAAAAATCGGAAGACTACTACTCCGCAGCCGGCAATAAGGTTTATTGGTATAAATTAGACATTCAATGAGTGACAGTTTAATCAAAATCGAGTTTGCATGAAGGTTTAAAAATAGACGCTTTAGAGTGCAGAAAAGTCCCGTAATGAACTAAACTCGCGTATGTGTTCACAAACTAGTCTCCTCCGTGTCCGAGAGGAAAATATCAAGGGAAAATTAAGCTATCATGGTGAAAGGGTTGAAGTGGCAAGAAATGGACAGAACAATTTTTAGTATAATAAGTACATGTAAATTAATGATAAAGTTTATTTTGAAGATTAATAACTAAAGATTGGTGGTTATTACCACATATGTTAAAAAGATGTAATAATTATCGAGTACTAAAATTTTTCTTGTTGATGTATAGAAATGTAATATCATGTTTAATCATACTAAAGGTTATTGTTAAATAATATGTAAAAAAATGTAACTTTAAGATCTTTAAAGAAAGGATGGAAATGTACAATTGCAAATAACTGTATAAAGAAAATATTTAAAGGTTTATGGTAAAGGACACGATCGTTGATGGTACTATATAAAAGAACACTAATTAAATAACTTAACAATCTAAATATATAAATAAATATAAAGAAAGTTTGGATAAATAAAAAAATATTGACTATAATATAATTGAAAAAGGACAGCTAAGTTTTCAATGAAATAATACTAGAGTATAACTATATAAAAAAGTCATAATTTTTAGACGCTACTGATATAGCTATGAAGGTTGGAAATAGGGATATAGGTGAATTTTCTTCTACTTTCCACTGATAGGTCAGCATTTCCGCTCGATTTTGGATTTTGTTTTTGGTCTAGGCGTTGTCCCTGTTGTTGGTTTAGGGTGCACGAGGTCGCGCACGACGTTCACTAGCCGGCATTGTAATGTTTGGGGTTCGACATATTTAGATTCTATAAAATCGTACGTAGAACGATAGGCCCCAACATTGCCGGCGAAATGTCGTCGACATAATTCGCCGTACTTTAAACGTCCCTATTCGGTGTCGGCGGTCGCTAGCGCAGACCGGAGAGAATCTCGTACTCACTTGTCCCGGACATCTCCTACGAGAAGTGGCTCCCTTCCTTTGGCAGGGTTTTTCTTGTTATCTAATTGGCTTGGATTATCGCCTCCACTATCAACTGTAACATCAATTGAGAATTCGCCGCCGCAAAGACTATCTACGCGCGACGGCGATTGAAGTCAACCACGTGTTCGCCCTTGACGGATGTACCACACTTATATAGTTCTGAGGACGAAAGTATCTGCCCGACGTAGCAGCAAAGCAGCTAGAGTTTCGACCAGCAGGCTGACGCAGCACGTGTACGCCGCGGATTCAGTCAAGGTACAAGCACTCCGATTTTATGTAAGGTCTAGGCAACTCTTTAGTTTTCCTCGAGTGTTCCGAATTCGATATAATAGAGGGGTGTAAAACGTAGCCGGGGCGTAAGGTTCGAAATACCCTGAAGCTAAGGACCCGGTAATAAACCGGATAGTGAAACTAATTTCGATTAATCATAGTAAAAATAATTAATTAAAAATATTTCAAAATTAAAAATAAACCAAAAGGCTAAAATAATTAAAGGTTAATAGCAAATTATCTGCCGCGTGTCGCGCGGCGAAAAAGGTTCAAAGTACATCAGTGGTCGTGTCAATTATCAAGCGTGTCGATTAACTAGTGTATCTAAGTAAATAAATCGTGCTAATTAAAATGTCAATGTTAATAAACTAAAAATAGTAGTCACTGTAGAAACCTTAAAAATCAACATAGTATAATTTAATTTTTGTATCGGTCATTATCATCGCCATCCGCGAGATAAACGAGAGTGTTAATGCTGTAAAGTGATATTATAAAGTTTAAGAGAAGGAGTCTGGAAGGCGTTTGTGGGAAACATTATAAAATTAACCTTGAACCCGCATAGAGGGAAATAAATCTTTAGTTTCGAAATACAGTCTTTCTCATTTGAACGGGAAGAAGTGCGACTCCTCACAGGTACAGAACACGCCAAGTCGGCCACCAGCGCGTATTTTAATACCAGCTATTCACCACCCACCCCTTCCGCTGAGCGAACCGGATAGCTGAGCTGGTGGCCTAGGACTTAGGCAGCGGCACTGGAGGGTTTCCTCAGTGTCTGCACAGGGGAAAAGGACTGGGGACGTGCGAGAGGTAGGGAAACCTCTCGAGAGGACCTGGGTATGGCGCCCGCTCGTCCTTAGGACGGGACTCTATGACATTGCCTAAGATAGCAATATTACCCAGGCCCCCTCGAGACGCAGGAAGAAGAACGCGCGTCCCGAGAACTTGTCGCCGGACTCCACTAGGGTCGCATCACCTCATCAAGGTGAGGAGCCCGGACCACTGCAGAGTGTATACAAACCACCATGTGCGCCTTATGAAGCTTTTTATAAAATTATGGAAGATGCCTTATTCAAAATAACCAATAGTCCTAAAACAATTGTTATTTGTGGAGACTTTAACATCAATATATTAGAAAAAAAATCCTTGACATGTAACTTTTTAAATTTATTTAGATCATTTAACTTATATAATGTTTTTCTTGAACCTACGAGGATAACTGCCTCAAGTGCTACTTGTATAGATAATATATTCACAAACATAAAACCCAATTATAAATCACTAATTAATATTTTGCACTCTGATCACTGCGGTCAGTTAGTATCATTTCCTAAGAAAAGCACTAGGGTTCTAAGAAAAAATATTAGTTTTATTCCAATTACTGAGTGCCGTCTAGGGGAATTTAAATCTAGCTTAATTAGCACATTACAAAGGTTGCCAATTCATGACAATCCTGACCAACTTTATGACTCATTCTTTGAATTAATTAGAGTTGAATTTAATAGAATCTTCATACCTAAAACGAAATCGATCAGTGATCGCTTATGCTTTAGTGATTGGGCAACTGTTGGTATTTACAAAAGTCGTAATAAATTGTATGAACTGTATAATGAAAAAACTTATAATCATAGTGCGACTTTTAAGAAGTATGTAAATAACTATTCCAAAATATTCAAACGAGCCTGTTCCACTGCGAAGTCAATTTATTTGAAGAATAAGATCAAAAACTCTACAAACAAAATTAAAGCTACATGGAATATTATTAATAATGAAACAAATAGGGTTATAGCTCACACAAGGGACTTTCATTTAAAGATAAATAATTTAGACATTAAAGCGGATATGGAAGTTGCGACTGAGTTTGAGCGATTTTTTACGAATATACCGTTAATAACGACTAACGCCCTCAAGTCGTCTTCCATTTCAGCTGAGATGCTACTTAAAGAAAGCGTTTCCGCATGTGTTACCGACTTCGCTTTCATTATTGTTAACTGCAATGATATAATAAATGCCTTTAAAACAATTGAGATAAAGAAAACTATGGACCTTTGGGGATATTCTGTAAAAACAATTTCATACATCATAGAAATAATCGCACCTTATCTAGCCTATATATTCAATTGTTGTGTTACTTCTGGAGTGTTTCCTGATCTGATGAAACATAGTAAAGTTATACCATTATTTAAATCTGGCGATACTTCTGATCCCTCGAATTTTCGACCAGTTTCCGTACTTCCCACTTTGAGTAAAATTTTCGAAAAATTAATTCTTAGACAATTGCACACTCATTTTAACAAATATAATTTACTTCATAAGAAACAGTTTGGATTTACAAAGGGTTGCTCAACCATAGATGCGGGAACCGAACTATTGACAGGTATATTGAATGCCTGGGAAGAGTCACAAGACGCATTAGGCATCTTCTGTGACTTGTCTAAGGCATTTGATTGTGTACACCATGATACACTAGTTAGGAAATTACATCACTATGGCATTAGGAACAAGGCTCTTGATCTTCTTACTTCTTACTTGGGAAATAGAATTCAGAAGGTTGATGTAAACGGTAAAAGATCACCAGGATCAATGGTCACCATGGGTGTCCCACAAGGCTCCATTCTTGGCCCATTTCTCTTCTTAATATACATAAATGATTTACCCTTTCACATAAGGAATAATCACGAAATTGTATTGTTTGCTGATGATACTTCTTTGACGTTTAAAATTAGTCGAAAATTGTACAATTATGACGAAGTTAACAATGCACTCTCAAAAGTTGTCCATTGGTTTAATGTAAATAACCTACTATTAAATGAAAGAAAAACCAAAGTGATTAAATTTTCTACACCTAATGTTAAGCAGGTACAAACCAATGTAGAAATAAATGGAACTAGACTGGAGCCTGTTGCTTCAACTGTGTTTCTAGGGATAACAATTGACTCCAAATTACAATGGGGCCCACAAATTGAGAAAATGTCAGGAAAACTTAGCTCTGCGGCATACGCAGTTAAAACAATAAGGCGGCTGACTGATGTAGATACAGCAAGAATTGTATACTTTAGTTACTTTCACAGCATTATGTCCTATGGGATTCTTCTCTGGGGAAGCTGTGCGGACATCAATAACATCTTTATACTACAGAAACGTGCTGTAAGAGCTATATATATACTTGGTCCTCGAGTTTCACTTAGAGAAAAATTCAAAGAGATAAATATTCTTACTGTTGCATCACAATATATATACGAAAATCTGTTGTATGTCCACAAGAATATTGACAAGTTTAAAATAAAAAGCGACACTCATAATTTTAATACTAGACATAAGCATAACCTTGTTGTACGTGCTACTCGTCTCCACAAAATAAGCAATTCTTTTTTGGGACAATGTATACGCTTCTATAACAAACTTCCTCATACTATTAGAGAACTATCTGTAAATAAGTTTAAAGCTACCATCAAAGCAAAATTGTATAAAAAAGCATACTATACAATATCTGATTATGTAAATGACAAAACGGCTTGGGAGTAAGGCTTGGACGCATCATAAGAACATAAATTAAAAATAATATTTAATTGTGTCTATATGAATAAAGAACATTTTGATTTTGATTTTGATTTTGATTTTGAGTCTCGACAAAGACTCGCTACTCCGAAAGCGTGCGTCCACGATCGGGCGAATTCTCAGTTGTGTCATATCTATAAATAGGATAGAAAACGAATTTACCGAGTGAAATTTGTAGCACCCGACGTTTCGGTGACGTTGCAGCCGCCGTTGTCTAGGGTAGACTGAAGAGCTGTCAATCCGTTGTTTTGCGGGTAGGCCGCATACCGCTGCCGCCGCTGAGTAGGTTATAACGGTGGTGGGGGACCGGGCTCGGAGCGCGGGAATTTTGAAAATCCGTCTTGCACACAACACTCACTGTATCCTATTTTACGTCTTTGCGTTCGGCGTTCGGCGGCGGGAACATTTTAAGAAGAGGGTTCCACGTAGAAGAGAGTTTGTAACCGTCGTCTTTATTAAGGTTCGGGGTTCTTCTTATTTTAATGGCTTCCCGGATCATGCGAGGAAAGTAGAATTGTTCCTTGGATAGAACAATGGGATTTTGAAACTGTATCCAGTGGTTACTTCCCCTATCCAATATATGTTCGCAGATCGCCGATTTTTCTCGCTGAACGTTTTTAACAACTTTGATGTGTTCTGTCAGTCGCGTGGCTATGGGCCGTTTCGTTTGTCCAACGTAGGCTAGACCGCAGCTGCATTCGATTTTATACACACCCGGGGTTTGCAGTGGTATTACATCCTTTACAGGCCTCAAAAATCGAGCTATATTTTGGGTCGGTTTGAAGATCGTTTTTATATCGAATCTGTTTAGCATCTTACTTATTCGACCTGTCACGCCCTTGACGTATGGTAAGAATGCTCTTGATCTGCTCGGTTTCTGAGTTTCGTCTGTATTAGATCGTGTGCGTGTCTGATATTTTCCGTATCCATTTTTCCTAAGGACATCGTTGACATGTCAACGACATGTCTGACATGTCAGCCGCCGTTGTCATCCATGACAACGGCGGCTGCAACGTCACCGAAACGTCGGGTGCTACAAATTTCACGCGGTAAATTCGTTTTCTATCCTATTTATAAAGTCAAACAACCGCGATTGTCTTCGATTTTATATTGCGTCATATCTGTTATGAATACATCCAACTCTATTTAATCTGTGGCAGTGGTAAAGTGCAGTGTATGTAGTTGTAGGACGCGATGCAAGTAATATACATACGTAAGCGCGTGGCCATCGTGGATCATGGCCATCGTGACCATCATGACCTTTTTCGGTCACAGCGCATGATCAAATGGGTCAAAAAGGCGGCCGACAGCCCTCCCCGTTGAAGACTCGGGCGCCACGAGACGAGCTGGACCTTTTGTAAGCAGAAGATTATGGGCTAGGAATACGACAGTCGTGGCATTGGAAGGGGTAGGGTAAAAGATAGAGACATTGGATAAACTGTGGTTATTGTAATTGATGCACAATTACAAGGCTTGAGCCTAACAAGTCGGTCGGAACTTCGAACAAAAAACGTCGAAACTCAAAACTCGAGTTGGTTGAAAATTTCAATTCTATTCCTGATAACGGCTGGAAGGAATTCAACCATTTTCTTATGTATTTATACGAACAATCAGGTATTACATGTATTCATATTATCATTCATATTATTCATATTATACATAATAATATGTTCACGCCAACAGGGCAACAACAAAGAAATAAAAAAAAATGTATTTTACTACTCAAAGAAACAAGAATTATAAAGGAGGAAATCATTATATCATTATATTCTAGCTATATATGATATATCATTATATCATATATAGCCAGAATTATTGTCAAAATAACAAATTATGAAGAGGCAAAAAGTCCTCCATAGAGTACCTACACACCTTTTAATAAAAAAATGTATTTATCCATATAGATATAAATAAATGGATTACTAAAGTTCCTTTTTCGGCCAATTTGTGTGAAATGTGTCATAACTAGACTTCGTTCTTAAAAAGCTACGCAGCCCTCAATGTGCGAGTAAAACTCGCACTTGACCGGTTTTTTAAATCGGTTATCCGTGTATATCAACAAAATGCTTGAGTCGTAACTATGAGCAATAGGTCAGATTGAGAATCACTGGCGTCACGATGACGTCACTGGCATCACGAGACGTCACTGACATCAGCTGTTCTTGCGGAGAAAGTGACCATCGAGAGCCACCTCATGAACACACTAACGCGGTGTTTATATGGTTCTTGTTTCCGCATGGACAGATACCATCAGGACCGCATGAACGTAATTCGTCGCGATATTTCAACCGGATTGAGATATAGTTTATATTGAATTTTTTACACTGGATAAATTAACGATATTACCGTTGATTATACAGCGAGAGTTTTTAATTAGTGGCACCTCGAAGCGGGCGAATTACTACGAGTAAATAAGCAACTTTTAATATTCTATTTGGAAAAAAACACAAAAATGCTTTTTTTTTAATTTGAAAAATTAAATGTTTCGAAAAATAGTATAAAAAAGAGTATCAAATGTTGAGCGCATTGCGCCATCTAGCGATAGGTAAAATATTGCGAATATTGATTATTCGCGATATTTTACCTATCGCTAGATGGTTCAGCGCGCTTAAAGCTTGTCAAACTTAAGTCAATTTTCCAAATTTATCAAATGAAAACAAAAAAAAGGGCTGTGGTACAACCGCTGTTGTCCAGGGTAAAACATGGACAACGTCGGTTGTAACAGCGCCAAAAAAGGGGTGCTTCGAACTTTCCGTGGCAGACTCTGTTTTTGATTTATTATACTGAACTATCGCATTGCTGTCAGTTTTGACAGCAATGACAGCAATGACAAATTGACAGTTTAAAAATATTGCGTTTTCAAGGCATTTTGTGTATTATTGTATTTTCTTTTCTTTGTATAATTGTACATTACAGTATTGCATTTTTGTTGTACCTACTCTATTTATTATTGTACATTTTCAGTTTACAGCTTATTTAATTACACATTTAAAAATAAAGAAAACTGTCAGGAAAAATAAAATGTATTTTTAATAGTTATTTACTACGACAGATTGTTATCTTGAGCCCGATGTTACCGATCCAAGCCCAATCTGCCTAATGTCATATCTTGAAACAACACACACAATTGTGTCCTTTATTCTTACATATTATTATTCGCGACTTTATCAGCGGCATCTTTTGGTATAGAACCGAAGATTCTGCGGAGTATCAGTGCCGGATTAACCATCAAAGCCATCAAAATCTCGGGGCCCAAACTGTCGATAATTTATTAAGGGGAGCTAAGGGGAGTTAATGGGTGCCTTGCTGAGGTGGCCACGAAGACCCATTTTGTTCAGGGTTGGTCACACTCACGGGTCAACACCCATCCGGCGGCCTCCACGCATGAAGTGCGAGCCCGGGTAGGACTCTGGCCTTAGGGCTAGTTTCCCCTAGGAGTCAACCTTCTGACGCTCCTGGACGGTCTGCGCTCCGTGCGGCGTAAGCCAATCGATTGTGCATTCTGACTAACAGTCGGGGGAGTCTGGAAGCAGTACTGTTTCCTATAGAGCGGGGTTGGTTGCGGACCTTACGGCGACTGCTCTTGAAACGACCATCGGCTACCCGATCCTGGGTGAAGAGCCGGGTAAAAGACGCCGTGGCCCGCGATAGATTCGGTTTACACCGTTTCACCGTTTCGTAAGGGAGAGGACCGCGCAAGCGACCTCGAACTCGTAACCAATCGGGAGACCGGAGTAATCTGGTCGCAATTGGAAGTAAGGGCGTGAGTGTAAGCCCGCTGGGTAACATGCCTGGTTATCTCGCGGATAAGGCGTTGGCCTCTTACGGGCATGTAGCGGAGCTTGACATTGGACTGTTTTGTTCTTCTGTGTTCACTTCACGGGAGATAGAACGACTAATTGTTAAAACATCCTGGGGTGACGGGTTCGCCCGCTGTAGTTGACAACTCTATTTGAAACTTTCTTGAATGTTGAACAATTACAATAAGTAGCCAAAAAACTTTGTTTTTTTTTTGAAAACATTCTCCATGTGCTTTAATACACGTTTTCATACCGTATAAGCCAATTTGGGACATTTGTTTCCCATAACTTAAAAAAATATTTTATTAATTATCGAATACGAATAATTAAAAATTATATTATTTTTCATGTTATCGAGACATATAAATCCTAATATTAGCAAAACAAAAATATTATTTAAAATTTTACCGTATTTTTTTAAAATATCGCAAATGACCAACGAACTCTGGCGATTTTAAATAAATAATTTAAAAAATGATGGCGGCTTTTTCAATCTGATTTCTTTTCATGTAGTGCGTTTTCAATGCGTATGATTTCCGAATTAATTAATAAAATAATGAAATTTTGGAAAAAATCTAACTTTGCGTCTTTATTGACACTTTATATAAAATATATTGGATATATTTATACATCAATTTATACAAAATCTATTAAACCAATTTTCACAAAACTTGACATACATGTTATTTACATCGCCCTTTAACAGTTTTATGTATCGAAAATTTCCATACTCTACCACAAAGCTTATTGTCCTCAAAGAGTTAATAATATGTATTCCATTCCTGTGGTAACCTGAGAACCGCGTTTTCATATTCTTCGACAGGCTCTTCTGGCGATGAAAATCGTTGACTGCATAATTGATTCTTATTTTTTTGAGAAGTTCAAGTCGGGACTGTATGGAGGATTGCTTATTGGTTTTATGTTTTTGTCTTTAAACATTTGTTGGTCTGTCTAGCCGTGTGAGAGCTGGCATTGTCATGGTGCATGATGATGCAGCATTTACGATTGCTTTTACGGACTTTTCCAATAACTTCCGGTCAGCAAATAGTCGTATTCCAATCAGCAATCAGGGTACGATGATTCTCTTTGGTTGGTTTCGGCTTATCTTGAAGACCCAAATAGTGAAATACTGCTTTGTTTCGGGGTCGCACCTGTAATCCAGGTTTAGCCACCGGTTAATATGCTCCACACTAAATTTGACGCCCATAAAAATCTAAATTGACGCCCCTTCATTGAATCTGGTTAGCATGGCATTGCACAAAAGGACGCGTTCCGTTTTTAAGAGCCTCGGTCGAACTGTGTGGGATCCACCGCGAGCACAGCTTTCTCATATCCAAATGTTTTGTTGTAGGATTGATTGTACTTGACTCATGCCTATGCCTAAAGATGACCGATCTCATGCTAGGTCATATGACTGTCAGTTTCGATTTATTTTTTAAAGTATTTATTTAAGAATGAATTACATAAAACATACAGAAATAAGCTTACAAGAAGTAGGCTTACAGAAATAGGCTTACAAGAACCGAATGGCTAAACCTCAACCTTATGCTTATATGATTCTGTCACCCAACTGGAACTAGCCCGTTCTAGGGTGGACAGTGCTCTAATTTTAGAATAAATTGTGTAAAAGTTTTAGTAAAATGCTCATAAAACTAAATAGCCTTAAAATGTGGTCCTCAAAAAAAAGAAATTCTTTTATTAAATTGACACTAAATAGAACATAACATTTCGTTAAATAGAGTGTAACAGATAAAATTGACTTAAAGCTAAAATAAAGGTAAACGAAATAAACAAAGAATAATAAAAGTCATAAGAAAATATAATAATAAAGAAATTAAGATTATACGGCGCAAAGCATCGATGTTTTGATGTTGATAGCGGTGGAGAGCGACCTTGATGAAATTCGACACTAAGATTAACTAAGTTAACGCGTTTGGTGCTTCATCGCCAAAAAGTAGTTTGAAGCCAAGCAAGCCTTTGCTGCGGTATCAAATTACACTTAAAATCAAAGAAAATCATACAGCAGAAAAAAATCTCGAGTTGAATCGTCCGTCATGCAGACACACCATTTCTAAATGAAACGCTGACTCCGCAATAAATAAACAAATTATAGTAAGATGAAACAAATTTTCTTCTACAGCCAAAGAGATCCATTTTCAAATGTTGTAATTATAAAAAAAAAATGTTGAACTAAGTGGACAGTTCCGGAAACTTTCAGTATGACTATGTAATAATACCATTCATTGTTACCAAGCAAGATAAGCAAGATAGTAAATGATTTACTAATCTAATGTTACTATTCTATAAGCGACTTTTTGAGGAATGTAGATGTGTTAATTATTATTTAGATATGTTTCCGTATTGAATATTGTAAACTCAGAAACTTCAACCAA
This sequence comes from Micropterix aruncella, assembly GCA_944548615.1. NCBI lineage: Eukaryota > Metazoa > Arthropoda > Insecta > Lepidoptera > Micropterigidae > Micropterix > Micropterix aruncella. The sequence continues at coordinate 16,707,125 of OX155958.1, forward strand.
TTAAAATTACATATTTTTGTTTAATATGCACTTTTGACATATAACATAAATACGCAATGACACGAATAAACTGAATATTGAAGAAAAAGAAAAAGAAGATCAGGTGAGTATTGAAGTAATTGAGGTCACTTCGCAAATTATGACGTGCGCATAAGTCCGTCATTTCCAACGCCTCCGCTGCATTCGTGGCAGAATCCTGCTCAATAAAAGGCCTAGATAAGAACGGAATGGCGCAAATTGGTGTCGTTGTTTGTGTACGCTAATAGGTGGGCCTTTCGCAATATGTGGGCTTTACTTACAAGCGACGGAGTGTACTAAGGGGCAGTTGTTGCTGATAGTCACTGCTGGCAGCTGCTCGAATGTCGATATTTAAATATTCCATCGAACCGACAACAGTGGTTTTTTAAAAATGTATATCATAAATATTTCCAAAAATGTATGTTAAAAATGCTTTGATTGCCTTACAAATCTTTCATTTTAAAGCATTTCACTAGGCCTGACTGGCCTAAAGCCTAAGCTACTGTTCAGATTTGGTCAAAACTTGACATAAATATTACATAATTTTTTATTTTTATTTTTTATTTTTTATTTTATAGCGTGGTCATCATTAGCGCTACAACTCATTGCAAGACTTGCTTTCGATATGAATCTTATTCGATTTCACCCTATACTGTGCGTTGGTTGTTCAAATGTTTACTCTAAGTGCATTTAGGTCTTTAATCCCAGAATCTTTCAGTCTGATCGTCCGATTTTACGATACCCTTCAGGTTTTTTTAAAGAAGGGGTTGAATGGCTGTTTAGTTCTAGGCTACATTTCTATTATTAATATAAATAAAACAAATATGCATCCAATATCCTCGATTCACTTCAGATAAACAAAAAAATTAAAGATCATTTTACGATGATGCGCGCATCGGCCATACACATTTGGAAATGCGCCTGTTCAAGATTACATTATGATTATTATTACTCAGCCCAGAGAGCCAAAGAGTGGTGCATATGTCAGTCGGTCACCGTCTGCAATTGGGATCACCGTCTGCATTACGGAAAAAAATGCCTTTCTCTGTAAGTGGCGTATATATTTTGCAAAAATTCGGAGTCGCGGGATATCCCAGGAATCATGCTATTTTCTGAGACTTGAGTAGCTCTAGACCAGCGACCATGGTTTATCTGTCGTGGATATCTACATATAGTGCCCTGAACAGAGCAGGGTCTTTTGAACCCAATATAAGAGTGTATCTCTAGTGGTCCGCCGAATATTCGGCAACCACTCGGTTTTCAGCCTATTCGGATTCTTTTTTACTATTCAATCGAATACCGAATAGCAGAATTCTGTTGAATATTCGGTAGTTTGAATAATAATTGCCTTTTCTACGAGAAACGACACCTTTTTTACGTATCTAAATAAAAATTCTTAATTCGCTACTTCAAGAATAATAGTTTTTGTTACTTTGTACGTTAATCAAAAATAGGAAATGACAGATTTCTTTTCCGGTATGTACTTGTGAGCATTCACACATCACTCACCCGATTGCGCTTACACTTTTTTGTACATACTTATGTATATTATGAAGTACTTGGAGCGCAGATAAAGTAAAGCAAGGATTCCTAAACTGGAGATCCATGACTGTCCCACTGTTCCACCGCCTCGTCCCACTGCTTGTCACGTCCTACTGTTCGTCGCATATAAAACGAGAAAGAGATAGCGCTGTATAGGTAAGTACCCAAAAGGGGCGTCGATGAAGTGGAAGTGGCGGGGGCGAAGCGGGAAAATGACCTATTTTCGGGCTGGAACAGCTCTCGCCTCGGCTGTCGGTACATAAGCCAGTATTTGGATCGGTTGCACTGCAGTTGCATAGTGGGGATGGCAATTATGTACGTAATACGTTTTAGATATACGCCAGCTGTTCGTTAAACAGTCACTCATGTTTTTCCATCGAACCCTAGCTAAATGACCACGAATCCAGCAACACAGAACGACAAGAGCATCAGCATGCCTGAATTCCTCGAGTTAAATAAGTTCCCCGAGTTAATTTTTCATTTTCCTAAAGTCATTTATACAATACTAGTGGTATTACTCGGCGTAGCCCGTGTTATCTCCGGGATCAAATACCTATGTATACTAATTTTCATAGCGATCAGTTAAACGGAATATACATTGTTCTGCAGCAGCGCCACCTAGTAACGAGCTACAAAACATTTAATAGTAATGAAAATATTATGCTTGCTCAAATGTCTATGTACACCAATTTTCATGGCGATCGGTTGGGCGGTATTCAGTATTCAATTTATTCATTCAGAATATACAATAAAAGCATGAATTATGAATTAAAGCTAATTATCGCATATTAGAATTCGTCAGTTTAAATGTAGATATAAAACGATTAAAGCATAAATATTAATTCGACAATAGTGTTGACTGAAGTCGGCTTTACACGGCAGACAAATAAAATAAAAAAAAAATAGAGCTGAATCCATGTACATGAGTATACATATAAAATAGATAATTATTATAAGAATATTAATAGTCATCAAGCACTTTATACAAAAAATAATCACACAATAGGAAGTATCAAAACAAGTTATAGAATAGAAGTTGATGTGCTGCTGCGCCATCAGGTGACGAGTTAAAATAAAGTTAATACCGCTAAAATATTGTGCGGTTTCAAATGTCTATGTATACCAATTTTGATGGCGATTGGTTGAGCGGTATAGAAGTTTATGTGCTGCAGCGTCATCTAGTGGTAGGTTACAACAAAGAGGATATCATAAAAACCTTCTCCATGAAAAAAATACATATATGTGCCAACTTTATGTTTATTAAGTCTATTACGCCAAAATCTATTACGCTCGGAGCAAAAATATTTAACTGGCTTAATGCCAACATAAAAAATAGGAAATACCATTTTATTCAATAAAAAAATAAAGAAATGGCTTCTTGACGACATTGGTCGTTCAATGACAGAGAACTTCAGGAATATATCTTAAGGAATAATATACTTTCATACATTTACTATTATACTACCTAATATCATAATATAATAAATATAATCTAATATAATTCATAGGAGGAATACTGTAATACATATATATTACATCGTAATAATTATAAACATATGTATGTATGTATGTGTATATGTATGTACCTTCTGTCTAAAAAGTTCCGGGAATTTAGAATTTAAAAAGATTCTGTTAATGATTTCAAAAAAATAAAAAAAATCTTAAGTTGGTAGAACTGCCTTTATTTACTCTATGCCTAGAATGTGCGTGAACTGTGAGCCATTTTGATTATAACAGCAATTGAATTGTACACCTTAGTAGTGCGCCACGATTTTCACAATGAACCAAAGTATTGAACAAAGAGTTTGCCTTAAATTTTGTGTTGCGAACGGATTTTCGTGTGCCAATATTGTCCCTAAAAATGTTAGAAAAGGCTTATGATGAATCAGTTCTATCCAAAACACGGATCTACGAGTGGTACAAAGCATTCAAGGAGGGCCGAGAGATCGTCGAAGACAACCCTTGTTCCGGGCGACCTTCGACCTCTTCAAAAGACGAAAATATCGAAAAAGTCAAGGAAATTGTGCTCCGTAATCGCCATTCCAGCTTAAGAGAGATAGCAGGTGACCTGAACCTGAAGTCTCATGAGTCCATTCGCTCGATTTTGGTAAATAAATTGGGCATGAGACGCATCGCCGCTCGGCTCGTTCCAAAGGAGTTGAATTTTCTACAACAACAGTACCGCAAACAAACTTCTTTAGACATGCTGGATCGCGTCGATTCTGATCCCACATTCATAGAACGCATTATAACTGGCGATGAGACATGGGTCTATAAATTTGATATGCAAACAAGTCAACAGGCATCAGAGTGGAGGACAAAAAACGAGCCAAAACCGAAAAAACCACGACGAAGTCGTTCAAAAGTCAAACTGATGCTCATTGTTTTCTTTGATATTCGCGGTTTAGTCCATCACGAATTCATTCCAGAAGGACTAACGGTCAATAAGGAAGATTATTTGGCCGATTTGAAGCGTTTACGTGAGAAAATCCGTCAAAAACGGCCTGAATTGTGGATCAACAATTCGTGGATTTTCCACGACGATAATGCACCGTCGCATAGAGCAGCAATTGTGACCGAATTCAAGGCCAAAAACGCGACAAATACAATTAATCAACCATCGTATTCACCAGATTTGGCCCCGTCAGACTTCTTTCTGTTCCAAAACTAAAATTGTCTCTTCGTGGTACCCGTTTTGAGTCCATAAAGTCCATTAAAGAAATTCGTGGAAGGAATTGAAGGCTATACCGAAAAACGCCTACAAAAAGTGTTTTGAAGATTGAAAAAAACGCTGGCGAATGTGTGTTGCATCAAATGGGGACTACTTTGAAGGTTATAAAATAAACATTGACGATTAAACGAAAATTATGTGTTTTATTTAATAATTCCCGGTACTTTTTAGACAGAGTAGTATATGTGGATGTACATTATATACAAAAAAACATTTTATTGTATTAAAATTATATTAACAATAATGATTTAAATTTCAAATACCGAGGTACATAATTATAATTGCATATAATAAGGTATCCACAGTTATGTTATACGTCAGTTATGCTTCTCCACTCCTCAGATCATACGTCGTATGCCCAGATACAGGCTACATTCGGCATAGTTAGGTATGCGCTGAGCATTGTCGTGTGAATGTGGAACGTCGTTTATTTCGCCTTATTATCTAGTTACCTAGTATGACAATTTTATGTATTTACGTTGTTGTTTGAAATAAATAAACAACAAAAATAAAATTACATAGTTTCATAACTCGGGCAATCAAAAGAAGAAGAAGAATAAGAAACACCTTGAACACCTCGCCTCCACGGTCATTCTTCTTAGTAAAAAAAATGTCCAAAATACCATACCATAAGAAGTTTTAGCTGCTCTTGCGAGCAACTAACACAGCTGTAATTCATGTCCGTTACTGACGGTGAATTTGCAACGACCTCCACCGAGCGGCCGCGTTCTTCTAGATAAAGGCAACAATAGCATTGGATTGTCAATAGTAGTATACATGGATAAGTAAGTATACATGGATAGTAAGTACATCGCCTACCGACTTCTGCACTTATTGGAAAAGATAAGTGTAGTAAGTTGTAGAGTGCGCGACATTTGGGATTGCCGAAAGCTGATGAACGAGAGAAACGATAGTCTGTCTCATAAACTGTTTATGATACAGACTATCGAGCGATCTTCGGACCATCAACTAATATAATTCCAGTTAGAATTAGTTGAACCGTTTGACTCGAACCTGAAAAAGTTCGCAAGAATGCACCTTCCTACTAAATTAGGCCAGAAACTTTTTATGCCGTGATTTATATTACGAAAATAAATAAGTGCGAGTTTGGCTCGCGTGCTAAGAGTTCCGTACCTCACTGGTTTCTGAAATCGAAGACTATATTGTTTGACGGGGTAAAACAAATTTACCGTGAGAAGTTCACCCAATGTTTCGGCGAAGTTGCAACCGTCGTTGTCCGGGGTAAACCAAAATGCTGTCAATCCATTATTGTTCTGCGGGTACGCATAAACTGCTGAACGCATCATACTACGAAAATCATAACGTAGATGGAACGACGGGTTCGGCGCGCGTGAATTTTGAAAGCTCGCCTGCACACTATATTTTGTGTATTGCGTCGCTCGGCTATTGGCTTTTGAGAAAATTTTAAGAAAAGGGTTCCACGTAGTAGACAGTTTAAAACCGTCGTCTCTATTGAAGTTCGGGGTTCTTCTTATTTCAATGGCTTCCCGGATCATACGAGGAAAGTAGAGTTGTTCTTTGGATAGCACAATGGGATTTTGAAACTGCATCCAGTGTTTACTTCCGCTATCCAATATATCTTCGCAGAACGCCGATTTTTCTCGCTGAACGTTTTTAACAGCTTTGATGTGTTCTGTCGGTCGCTTGGCTAGGGGCCGTTTCGTTTGTCCAACGTAGGCTAGACCGCAGTTGCATTCGACTTTATACACACCCGGGGTTTGCAGTGGTATTACATCCTTTACAGGCCTCAAAAATCGAGCTTTATTTTGGGTCGGTTTAAAGATCGTTTTTATATCTGTTTAGCATCTTACTTATTCGATCTGTCACGCCCTTGACGTAAGGTAAGAATGCTCTTGATCTGCTTGGTTTCTGAGTTTCGTCTGTATTAGATCGTGTGCGTGTATCGTGATATTTTCCGTATCCATTTTTCAGGGTTCTTTTCATTTAAATGACTTTCCGGATTATGCGGGAAAAGCAAAATTGATCTTTAGGATGCACAATGGAGACTTGAAATTCGGTACACAGATGCGCAGTTGGACCGAAACCATATTGTGAAAATTTGGTTGGTATATCTCTTACACAAGCGAGTCATAAATGCGCCGTATTTAAGAAAATACACATATTGGAGAATAGTCATTTTAATACCAAGGAAATACTACAAATATACTACATTTGCTATCATAATCACTAGACATAATCACTATCGGGTGATGGGGTCGGGGGAGGGGGGGGGGGGCATACGAGGGGGTTTGCGGATGTGGAGAGGGTAAGTTGGCGGAGGTTGGAAGTGTAGCGCGCGGGAGAGGCGAGGGGGAGACCTGGTTTGCTTGCCGGGAAAGTCTTACGTGACACAACCGATTTTTTTCTTCTTGCTCGGTCGTCCGACCGCTCTTTCAGCCTTTATCATGGAATGTTTGATTGAAATGGAAACGAAAACCGAAAGGAATTTATTTACCCCCGATGGAAAGCAGCGCTGGTCTGCCGTCGTAAATGAAAACACAGTAACTTCATTTACTGTGTTTATATTAGTTTGGTTCTTTAAAATCACGAGTTGGAGTACTATAAGACAAATTTTTTGGTTTATCTGTCGATGGATAGTTACTGAGATACCTCAGATAAAAACACAGTATTTAAAAAAAAACAGAATACTTTTAATAAAAAACACAGTATGCATATTTTTTTAAGTTAAAATACAGTAACCTATTATTTACTATGATCTTTTTTAATACTTATAAGCATTTAAGAAATATTTTTGTTTGGTTACAACACGGCTTCTTCAGATACTGTGGTTTTAGGTAAAATTTAGTTAAAAGTTAATTTATTAATACACGAATTAATCACAGTATCTCAGTTACTGTGTTTAAGGTGCCTGCAGATTTTTATTTATTTAAAAAATATATATTTATTTTACATTGTTAGAACACAGTAATGGGTAAAATTTACCTATAACACAGTAACCACCCAGTTACGGTGTTATAGCTTAAAAATATAAAATTTATCAAATTATTTTCCTAATTTAAAACACAATATCTAATTTAATTAATTAAACAATTATAATTTAATATATATTTTATTCATAATTGAAGTTCTAACTAATTTTTAACATTATAGATTAAAAGAAATAATCTATATTGATTACTTTGTTCATGAAAACAAATATTTAACAACTGAACTTTGACCGCGTTTTTCTCAAAACGTATTTTTTCAAGTTACTGATTTACGACGGCAGTGGTATTCCTCGTCAGAAAACATCGTCTTTATACATTATAGAGTTGGAAAACGTTTCCGCGGCGCAGGAAACGTTTTCCAAACTCTTAAGCCGAATAACAGTCAAGGGGATTGTTGTAATTCCTCTCGTAATGATGCGGTACATTCGCCACGGAATAATGATATGTATAAAATCGGATAAACCCTTATAAGCCATATTGTTAACGACATCGCGGATTTAATACACGAAGGACACGGAGAAGTTGGCGGCACACTCACCTCGCTCTCGACAAAGTGATCTTGTTGGCACACTCAACTCGGACAGTTTAAAACTTGAGAAATGTCGGTCATTTTCACTACTTCGACACTCAAGTATTGTCTATGAATGCAAACATAATATGGACGATCCTTAAGGGCACACTCGAGCGGCCTACTTGAGTAGCTACTTACGTATGATTTCTGAAGAGTAATCGGCCAAGTTAGGGCGAGCTTGAGATGAGGAACCCTTTAAGTGTCGACTGTTGGCTGTGAGTATACGAAGTGTTTGAGAGAGAGTATCGTTTGTCTCGCTCTTCCCAAATAACGCGGACTATTATGAACTCTGACTTTAGTGCAAAGAAGGAAAAGGCAAGGTTAAGATTTTACAATTCCGGAAAATAAGTAGATACATACTTTTACGCTGATCTGAGAAGATAATTATGGGTACCATTTTTAATTAAACAGAAGTCGAAATAACAATACTTACAGCCAAGAGGTAGTGACAAAAAAGTATAAGAGTTTTGTAAAAGCTGATACTTTCAGATCAGACAGTACTTTTGGCCATATAATGCTGGGGTAGAGTCAGCAGGCCAGACCCCGGGACACCTAGCGCTGGCGTACTAGGAAAGGTGTAATCATAATTAGTACCCCCAAAGTGTTTTGGAAAAGCTAAAAATTTATCAGTAGACACTGGATGCAATACAGAACTTGAAACAAATGGTCAGACTGCTTAACAGTGGAATGCGTGGCGTCAGCATTACTCCATACTGGTCACAAAAATGAATTCCATTATATTGCGCGGCACATTAGACCGATGCGTAATAGTTACCGACAAATACGTACCGGCGACTTCATTTTTGTGACATGTTAAGCAGCACACGCGTTCTATTGTTAATCAGTATGACCATTTGTCTCGAGTAATTTATTTCATTCACTGTCTACTAATGAATTTTTTGCTTTTCCTAAATACTTTGGGGGTACTAATTAAATTTACACCTTTAACACTACGCCAGTGCCAGGTGTCCTGAAATCTGGCCTGCTGACACTTCCCCGGCTTTCTATGGTCGAAATACTGCCTGATCTGAAAGCATCAGCTTTTAGAAAACTGTTGCACTTTTTTGTCGCTGGCTCCCCAACTATTATATAAGGTACGATAATGCCCAAAAATGTGGTTGGTTTATCGATAAATAAAACGTAGTGTTTACCGTTTAGTATATTTAACTTCGAGTGTAATAATACGACACATACATAACCCAATGAACCCCCCTCTCTGACGCAACGCTGTTTGTCAATGAGGCAGATTATCAAAATGTTGAAGTGTCCATTTAAAACAAAGCCAAATAAGGTGGGCTTTATGCAGACACTCGAGAGCTCGTAACACTTAATCGCATGCTTGAGAATGTTAACTGAATACTTGCATCAAAGAAGCAGTTTGAATATACAAATAGTTATGTGCTTAACATGTAATCGATTCATTCGATTGTAAAGCAATTAATTCAATGGTAATCGATAACATCTTTGCAATAATCTTTGACTCAATTAAATGTGTATTTTCTCTCGCTGTAGGTATTACTCTCGTTGATTGAGTTGTGATATTTGCTATTTCGTACGCATTAAATGCAGATCTTCATTAAGCTGTACCTTAGCCATGCCAATGTTAGTCCAATTAGCACGGACAACAAGTAAATATATTAGAAAGAATAAAACACACGACTGCCGTTACAGATAGTGAACTATTGTATTTATAATTATTTCTATTATGGTTTTTTCATGAAAAATGTGTGGTTTATATATTTATCCATATAGATACTTACATGTAAATTCCTGGAATGTACTCAATCAGACCTTTCGTTTGACACTAAACACGGTATATTTATGTAATTTATTGACATTTGGACATTTAGACAACTACTTACTTAATATTTGTACAGTTAATGTACTCTATGACACTCAGGAGGACATATTAATTCAAACAATGCCACACACTTCTAAATCGGTTCAAGGGTTTAGATGTCATGGTCAAAATAAATAAACGGAAAACATACATAGATGAACACTGAACACATTACTCCCCTTTTTTGTTGGGCAGTCTTCAGTCATAAGACAAAGGGGTTTTGCCTTATAAAAGGGGGTGTAGAAACCATTTGGAAATAAGTATGCTGTTAAGGCCTAGATTGTGATAAAAACTCAAAATTTTCGACATCGGGTGCACATGCGTAAGCCGCCATATTGGATACAAAGAGGTGAAAAGTAGTTTTCAAAAAAATATATACGGTAAAATGGGATAGTTGCCTTAGGAGCCGTCAACGAACTTTATTTTTAATCAGGCGACAAGTACTATCTTCGCGGTTGCCGCTCAAACACTAGAGGGCATGGGGTTATACTTTGCTTATAAGTATTAGCTGAGACCGTATCATGTTTTCAAGTCTTAGTTTTAAAGTATAGGTCGTCTATCTTCCTGGGGCAACCATCCCACTTTTAATCTAATTCTTCTTAATCTTAAAATAATAATCGCAAGAATTGAAATCTTAAGAAAACTAATAAATAACTTAGATCTGTTATTTGTTATTGCCCTAAAACCTCCAAATAAACGTCTCTGATAGTAAGCTCTAAAAGGCAATGAGAGGAAAAGCGTTCATTGAAACAATAATATAAAAAATCTAAAAAACACACATGGGTTCAGCAAAGCAAACTCAACAGAAAGAGATTAATATAGTCGAAATATTACAGCGTAATTATTCACCGACACTTATTATAAATACATGCTTAAATAAGATTATTGATTACATCTTTCATTAACTTTAATTTTGTTCAATAAAGTGGTTATATTGAATATACACCCTCACATAACAAAATAAATTACCAGATTTTTATTTTTATAACATAATATTTAGTATTTCGATTTATTTTATAATTATTTTTGACTAATTTTATTAATAAATTGTTATTGAGATTTTTTAAAGATTATTTTGTTACTTTATTTTTTTTATTTTTTATTTATTAACATATTTTTCATAAAATTTAATTTAAAATTGATATCATACAAAATTGGCATTTTCCTTGAAGCAGGTACTGACTTGTTAGGAGTGTCGCAAAATTATTGTGTAAAATAAGTCTTATATATTTTATTTTAATAATTAATAAAAAAGGAAAGCAGATATTATTTATGCAGTAAGATAGCAAACTACTGTTTTTTATTCAGCCGTTAGAATATTGTTTATTGTAATCGATTGTTTTATTACAATGACATATTATCGACGTCCCTAAAAGAAGGCATCCGAGTGGAAGAAGCAGCCGGCAGTTTATACTCGAACTAGTCGTGGACGCACTTTCACTATCACTACTCACAATCGAACCAAGTAAACATTAAAACGTACTTCTTACATCGGTTTTTCCCGCGATATACGACCGCTATTGTGTCTCACGAAGGCCCGGATCTAGGGGGGGGGGGGGGGGGGGGAGGGGGACAATGCCCCGGGCGGCAATTTAAGGGGGCGCCAAATTCACGAATTAAAAAAAACTTGTTTCACTAAAGTGCCTAGCATCCAGAGCGTGTGTTCATTTTATTTTGAAATGCATCCTAAGTTGATTGATGTCGCGAATTCCTATCGCGTCTAGAAAAAATCCTTCCCACTGACAGAATGGGACGGAGCTAGATAAGCGTGGCCGAATATCTATACTAATATTATAAAGAGGTAAAGTTTGTGAGGTTGTAGGAAGTAATCTCTGGATCTACTAAACCGATTTTGAAAATACTTTTACCTATAGAAAGCCACGTTATTTGTGAGTGTAATAGGCTATATATTAATCCGAAAAATGTAAAGACCTTTTCGTGGTAGTCGAATTTGCAAAGTAAGTCGGAGAAAAATGGTCGAACGAAAACGTTTCTAACTAACGCTGCCTTAACGATGAGAGACATATGATTAAGTTCTAGAGCTTGTTCTTGCCCACAAAAAGTCAGCGACAGCATATGTCTTACTTTTATATTTAAGTCACAAAAAGTAGTATTTTATATTCAAAAAATAATTTAAATCGTTAGGTCATGTTTATTGGTCATAATATCAACAATTATGAATTCTTATCAAAATAAGTAAATGTATCGTCTTAAGTGTTTAAAACAAAAGACTTTTCCCTTTTACTGCATAAATGGTTGAAGAGACAAGACACTAACAAATAAGACACTCACAAGAAGACACTCACAAATAACGGTAATATAGTCAAATTGTCATACAAATACATACATATGCAATAAAAATATAACCCTTCTTTTGGCAGTCAAGAAATAAATCATAGCACTCAGTACTAACCGAACAACACTCATAATTTCATAACAAGTAAAAAGTTTTACAGCCCAACGAAGTGGGCACGGATCAGCTAGTACCGAATAAACGTCAATCGACCGTGGGTATTCATGACCGGACTGTGCGGTAACATTTGGTAACCTTTTTCTCCTGGGTCTACCTACAGTCAGTGAAGCTTTCCCTCTGAAATCCTTGATGTGGTAAAATTTCGAGATTCACTCGTCTATAGAGTTAATTTTTGTAAGATAGTTAACATTTATAAATATACATTTTAAAATAAACAATAAACAGCAATGATTAATAAAAAAAAACAAAATGCACAAATTATAATTTCTATACATAATATAAGGTAATATGTAATTTGCGTATTACAAATTATCACTGGTCTGCTAAAGATATTTTTCTAAGTAATTCTTGTGATTTTTCTTCATATAATTAAACAATTTCCTAATAAGGCACGGAATCCTCTGCGTGCGAACTAGCACTTGACAAGTTTTATTGTTTATCAACGTGCTGCCTTCCTGGCTTCGCACGAGAAAAGTGTTAAAGTTATTTTCTGGGATGACGTAGTTTTTTTCCCGATATACATAGAATCGAAACAGTGAATTCTAGCCAAAATAAGCTTAACATCTAATTAAGGAATATGAACAAATATATTGACTAACATTGGTATTTTGAAAAGAGGTATTGTTATCTTAAGATTGTCAATATACCAATATTTCTTATACCGGTGCTTTTGAATTAACCGGCATCCTTGATGAAGGTTAATGAGCAAGTAAGCAACTTAATGTAAAAACAATAAATACAATTTAGCTTACGAATATAAGTTTAACAAGCGTTGAGCGCGCTGCGATATCTAGGGGCAGGTAAAATAACGCTACTAAACAATATTAGCGATATTTTTGCGCTTTTTATGTACCTACTATTTTTCAAATATTGAAAATTGTCAAATTAAAAACAATAAATTTAAAAAATAGCTTTTTTCCACATATTCTGGCCTGTTTCCTCATAGCGATTCACCCTATCCAAGGATGCCGGTAAATTTTAAGTCATCTTATAGATGTCCTATAATATTTTTCTGTATATGTTTTGTTTCATATTTTATCTTTTTATTTTTGAAATTTTTATCTCTGCATATTTATCCCCCTATATACGGCATGCCAATACGTAAATACTACGTATGGATGTAACACGTGAAAGTTCCACATCAATGAGCGAATTATTCACAGTATGCCGTTTCACCCCTTTTTGTATAGGGTGGCAGTCTCTAGACTACTTTAGATCATTGCTGCGCAGGCTTATTTTTTTTTTTACCCACAAGGCATGTGTATTTTTGTGGAAACCGCCTTGTTGCCTATTGGTATCATCTTCTAGGCGAGCATTTATAGCATCACGCAGTCAAACAGTCAGTCGGTCACCTATCCAAGTATTGACCGCGCTGCTTAACTTCGGTAACAACTAGAAGAACCGGTGTCAACGTGGTTATGGACGCTACCGACGCTTTCAACGCCAATAACTCTTAAACCAAGGGTGATAACTATATACTGTAATTGACGTATTCCATCTACGTTCTATGTCTGAGCTAACCAAAACATCAGTTTTCTTGAATTAAGAGGTTGCTATGAAAAATATTTTGATTTTTGAAGTCGTTTTGTCGGTACGCAAAACCTTTCTCGAGACACGCTCTAACGAACAGTAAAAACAACATCAAAATCCGTATGGTGGTTCTTCAGTTTATTGCGATCAAACAGACAGACAGACAATACAGTAAGACACTTTTGGGGTCTGTGTTTTGTAATTATTGTTCTGATAAGAGAATTTGTGGTGATGCTAACAAAGAGAGTTCAAAGCAGATATTAAAGAAACAATGGAAAATATTATATTTTCACCATTTACAGCTTCCAGCTAAGTATGATGTGTTATCAATTGCTACTTATTTGAGGTTAATTTTGAGCTTAAGAATGCGTTTTTTGGTCGCTGTTAGGTATGATTTTGTCGTCTTCGGTTGTTGAGAGGCGAGAAGTTTGTCCTGCAGGAAACTTTCTGTATATTTTTAATGATCGCTGGGCTGTACTTGATGCGTCAAGCAATCCCTTCCTTCAGCATTTTTACTTTATTTCTAGCGCGGTCGGATCGTTGAAACTTTCCGCCGATGATGTATATTTAAATGGCTAGAGTTTGTGCCGGCATCGCATTATGTTGCATTCTTGCCGCTACTCTATAAATTATTAATTTATTCCTTGAATAAATAAATGAATGAAAATGATTTATAGATCACTTTATTACGCTTTATTGTTTTACGAGTGCAGAATTTAAGCCGTTTGGTAATATTTTTCAGTCAACCTATGTTCTGGCAACAGCTGATTATATTTAACACGACTGCCCAGCCAAAAAGGAGTGTACTGTGTTAGCGGTTCATCTATGTATATTTCCGTTTTTTATTCCACCATAACTTCTAAACGCTTGATCCGATTTAGAAATGTGTAGTGTTGGTATAATCACTATGTCATCTCGAGTGTCATTAAGTACCTTACATGTCCAAACATTAAGTAAGCATTTGTCTAAATGTCCAAAGGTCCAAAATGTCAATAAATTAACATAAATATATCGTGTTTAGTATCAAATGGAAGGTCTAAATGAGTAAATTCCGAAAGTTTATATGACTATATACATAACCCACAAATATTTCATAAGGAACCGCAATACAAATAATTATAAATACAATAATTCACTTTCTGTAACGACAGTCGTGTATTTTATTCTTTTTAATATTTACTTGTTGTCGATGTACAACTAGAGTTATGAACTATAACGGGCGAGCCCGTCACCTCAGGAAGTTTTAACGATTAGTCGTTCTATCTCCCTGGAGTGAGCGCAGAAGACTTGGACAAAACAGTCCACCGTCAAGCTCCGCCACAAACCCGTAAGAGGCCAACACCTTAACCGCGAGATAGCCAGGAGTGTTACCCGCCGGGCCTACACTCACGCCCTTACTTCCAATTGTGACCAGATTACTCCAGTCTCTCGATTCGTTACGAGTTCGATGTCGCTTGCACGGTCCTCTCCCTTGCGAAGCGGTGAAACGGTGTTTACCGAATCTCCGCCACCTGCTCGTAAGAGGCCAACGCCTTATCCGCGAGATAACCAGGTATCTTACCCAGCGGGCTTACTTTCACGCCCTTACTTTCAATTGCGACCAGATTACTCCAGTCTCTCGATTGCTTACGAGTTCGAGGTTGCTTGCGCGGTACTCTCCCTTATGAAGCGGTGAAATGGTGTATACTGAATCTGTCGCGGACCACGGCATCCTCTGCCCGGCTGTTCACCCAGGATCGGGAAATCGATCCTGGTTGTTGTCGATGTACAGCTCACTGCCGGATTTTACACAACCAATGGTTATTAATATACTGGATACTCGTCATGTCAGTCATACAAGAATACCCACGCAGCCGCCACGAAAATAAATAACTCTCACTTTATACTTAAGTGCGATTTCGAGCACAAGCTGCTTAACTGCCTACGGCTACTCTTTAATAACGTGGCCAAAAATTTGAGGAATGAAATGGTAAATGGTATACTCGTATACGCCTTTTCACAAGTGCGACTCCTGGCACTTAAAATGACACATCATTTTAATTCATATCACATAGAGTGTATCACAATATATTGGGATCTAGAACCATACGATGTGTAAGATTAAATAACTAGTAATAATATCCTGTTGAACAGAAAATTTGACAACATCACGGAGTACAGAGAGAAGCTTCACTGGCTGTCGTCCCGAGAGGCGAGAGAAGACACATGAGAGTTATTTGTATGTTTTTCAAGATCTTGGATGGCGTCGCTCCCAATTATCTTTCTAGCAGATTTACTGCACTATCGGCTCATGGACGCCCGCTGAGATCAACAGATAACCTGCTATTCTTTATCCCTATAGTCACAGCACTGACTTCTTCTCATCCTCTTTCGCCGTGCATGGAGCCCGTCTTTGGAATGCTTTGCCGAAAAATGTCAGAAACGCGCCAAGCATAACAAGTTTTAAAACAGACTAAGAGACATTTAAAATCTTCCACAAAAATTCCTTTTCCCTTCCCATTCTCCTCCTTTTTAAACCTTAGCGTCCTTATAGGTATCCCCTTTTTTTTGTATTTGTCTCTTTATATAGGTTAAGATGTAGCATCTACTGGCAAATAATGTTGTTACAATAGTATAGGTTAGCTCTAAAATATTGCCTGCAGGCCATACGCTCGCCTTTTCGTACGAATAAAGGGTTTTATTATTATTAGTATTTAACAATTGGTGTAGACATATAACGATAATAAATACATATATATATATATATATATATATATATATATATATATATATATATATATATATATATATATATATATATATATATATATATATATATATATATATATATATATATATATATATATATATATATATATATATATATATATATATATATATATATATATATATATATATATATATATATATATATATATATATATATATATATATATATATATATATATATATATATATATATATATATATATATATATATATATATATATTTGATTGTAAATGTGTAAATTATTATTTTTTCAAATTGAAATTATGTTTATTACTAAATAAATGAAATGATAAAATAATGAAAGGGCACTTATCTGGTCTGTGGTGACCAGGAGTGACTCCACGCCTTATTCTTCTCTTCCTTCAGCGCTTGCTAGGTGTTTCCTGCTGTGGTATTTCAAAATGGCAGCGGTAACACAACAATGCGAGACGAGAATGAATGCTGGAAAATAATAGGCGATTAGTGTTTCTTAAATATTAATGATTGTTATAAAATGTATATCAATATTTCGGCTCAGCCGTCGTCAAGATATGTGACATTTCTGCTATGTGATATATGTCAAGATATGTGACAGAAATGTCACATATCTTGACGACGGCTGAGCCGAAATATTGATATACATTTTATAACAATCATTAATATTTAAGAAACACTAATCGCCTATTATTTTCCAGCATTCATTCTCGTCTCGCATTGTTGTGTTACCGCTGCCATTTTGAAATACCACAGCAGGAAACACCTAGCAAGCGCTGAAGGAAGAGAAGAATAAGGCGTGGAGTCACTCCTGGTCACCACAGACCAGATAAGTGCCCTTTCATTATTTTATCATTTCATTTATTATATATATATATATATATATATATATATATATATATATATATATATATATATATGACGTGTCTCGACGTCAAGTCTCGACGTCTTGATTTCAGATAATCGTAGACTACAATCCTTGGTACTGTTTTGGTAATGGGAAAGTTGAAAAAATAAAATAGGTAAAAAGGCACAATTTTAGTGACATTTCAGGTATTTCTCGATGATCTCTCTCGTTTCATAAAGTCTTTATCTGTCTTATTTTTTTACACGACTGTCAAAAAAATGGTGCCATGTTTTTAGGACTCATGTATGTATGTTTTCCGTTTCTTTATTCCACCATAACTTATAAGCGCTTAAACCGTTTTAGAACATTGTAGTATTGTTAGAAGGTGTGAAATAAAGGGTCTGAGTATATATCCCGGTATCTATGTGGATAAATATATAAACCTCAAAGTCTTAAAAACCCGTAATAAAAATAATTATAAAAACAATAGTTCACTTCATGTATAGTCGTGTTATTATTCTTTTTATCATATTTACTTATTGTCATTTTATGGCCAGTAATCGTCACAATAATATGGCATACTTTCTAAAATGGACTGTTTTGTAGGCGCAAATTTGACTTCCCTAACAATGTCTCGCAAATCGTGAACAATGTAAAATCTCGATTATTGCCAAATGCTCTGCGCAGCAATCGAATCGATTGCTTTATCTCTAGACCAGCCGTCAGGCCGTGCTGCCATAAGATACTAGAATAGACCACGCGATCATCCTGAGAAATCAACAGGGGAACAGAATGAGAAAGCTGCATATGGCCCCCCTCAATCCTTGTTTAGTCGCGCATGCGCGGAACTTAATTCGGAATTGTTTATTATACTCAATTAAAGAATGATAAACGCACATGTACGACTAGACAAGGATAGAGGGGGCCCATATGCAGCTATTACTATTCCGCTATTGAATTCACTCACAGTCGACCTTCGGCCACCGAGTCGTTTCAAGAGTAGCTGACATCAGGTCGACAACCACCGGCGCTGCTTAGGAAACTTATAAAACCGCTTCCAGACCCCCCCCCCCCAGTCACTCGCTGGAATGCATAGTCGGTTGGCTAACCCCGCATAATGCGCAAGCCGCCCAGCAGCACCTGAGGTCTTTTCCCATAGGATCAGATAACACTTGTCAATGACCCAGCCGCGTCATTTATTTATTTATTTAAGTAATTCAAGAATAATTTAAAACAATTTTATCTTAGGAACTATGCATTAAATATTTTAAACATTGAATAAATAGCAGAAAATGAATACATAGCAAAGTCCAGTGACAACGCCGCCTAACTAGGCCGGGACCTGTTCTAAGGTGAACGTTTAATTTTGTGCGTGCTTGTTCATAATTGTGATTATTACAAAAACAAAATATTTTTGTAACAAAAAAAAAATTAAAATTAAAAAAAAATTAAATTGTCGTAATAAAATAATTATTTGATCACAAAAGAATAAACATGCAACAACTACCTTAAAAACTGAGTCCCATTGACATGACAGAGTCCTTTCCGGGTTCGTCCGTCTTCGAGGAGGTTAACGGGCAGGATTTGAACAATGAGCTTTCAATAAAAATATAACGGGTTAAACCTCAGTAATATTGGTACTGGTATATAATTATTGTTAAAGGTTACCTATCTTATATAATATAATTATTGGTAAAGGTTACCTATCTTATTCAGCACTTCGAAGTATGGAGCAAATATGTAGTGCAGGCCTTTTTAAAACCTTCCAGTGACTGCTTTTTATAAAAAAATCAATCACAGTAGACTCATAGACTCGAGGGCATTTCATAGACGAATACAATTTACTAGGAAGGATTGATTTGATTGATGGTCTCGCAGGGTCTATCAAAATTTTCGACTGTTATTCATAAGAATATCGCATTTTTTCGCCCAGATAATGTCGTTTCTCCGACAATCTGTTTTCTATTATAACATTATTCCATCATATTGAGCCATTCTTATGTTGACTTAACCTGTCTGGCCTCATATTTCCTAGCTACATTATTGTGTGCCTGCAGGATTAATACTTGATATGTCTTTATAAATGAGTAATTTCATTATATTGTCAAATAATCCACGTGGTTGAGTGTCACTTTTGTTTTTGATTAATAGCGGAAGAAAGAAGACAATAATTTTATCCGTCACTTTATAATAATGGTGAAGGTTGGGTCAGCACGCCTGCAACCGACACGATAGGCATTAACCGATAACGCGCTCATGGGCTATACGAATAGGGTCACCAACAGTTTTACAACGCTTCTCAAAAATATAATATTTTATTGTATTACTGACTGACGTATAGAAGCATTCGAGATGTGGACATACAGACGCATGATATCATGGACTTAGAAAGTCACCAATTAGGAAGATCTACGGCGTTTCGGCCAAAAACGCAAGCTTTGGCAGACCTTCAAACAGCGCAAAGCTGCATACCTGGGTCACGTGCTTAGGCACGACAGGTACGAACTCCTGCAACTTATTATGAAGGGAAAGTGGGGACCTAGCCGTAGACGAAAATCTTGGTTGTGAAACATTCGAGAATGGACCGGGATTACGAGTGTCGAAAAATATATCCAGCAATGTATTAAAAAAACTATTTAAGCATTTTCATATTGGCATCTGGTAAAAGAGAATATCTGCAAGTCTATATTGATATTGGCGGTAGAGGGAGAATGTTTTGTAGTTTTGGAATAACTTTAAATTTATATGACTATGCAGAAATCTAACGAATAACCAAAAAAAGGATGAACACTATTTAATGGTAATTTAGAAAATTTTATATTCAGGCACTTTGAAAACTACTCAATGAAAATGAAAATTGTATCAACTGTGGAAATCTCCATTAGATACTTGATAAATTGTTAATTCATAAAGTATTCGTCAAGGCAGATGTTTACTGTTTTGCTCAAAAGATGCGAGACGGAGATCTTCAATATTAATCATTCGGGATTTCGTAAGAATGTCACTAACCCTTAAAAAGTTACATAACTAGTTTCGTGGGTCCTATGGACCTATATTTTTTTTTGATGCCTTTAAAATAATATTTTATGGTGAATCCCAAATTAATTGTGTTTTTTCCTGGGAATTCATATTTACATTTCAAACCGAACAAAGCGAAAAATTCATATCTTCACATCGAAATTTTTGACATAAGACTGTAACGATGAAAACTTAAGATTTGATAATATTGTGCTAATAGTAAAATTTTGTTTTATGCTACAGTATGCCAACTATCAGTTATTTATTTATTCATTTATATTTAAACCAGTTGGTAGGAATTTCTACTCTTGGTAGAGTCAAAATTAACCAAAACAACTACTTAAATATGTATAATATATAAACCAAAATTACTTCCGGAATATGTATTTAAGTAAGTACTTACATTATAAGGTATAGAGATACATGAAGGTTGAACATTTAAGCGCAGATTTTCTAGGTTATTTATAATAAACAAATTTTTTCGATATCATTTAAAAATCTTCAATAATTTCCACAAACTTTTGTATGTACTACCGTACATATCTTAGTAATAACCATTCAGAATTATTTGATGATTTTACCAATTATCATATAGACAGTAATAAAACAATAAAAAAAATACAAATTTTGGCAAAATACTGATGATGGTAACAAGTCATTCGGCAATAGTCAGAATAAAAATTCACGATGATATAATAGTCAATAATATAATGAATAAAGAATAAATATAGTCAAATAAGTAAACACAACTAAAAAAAAAACGATATTGTCAATTCCTATATTTTTATAATCACTAGATATTATGAAATTTACCGTTGGTAAAACAAAAAAAGAGACTATTCCCAGTATACATAGATTGTAAATTTTAATGTTTTCAATGCAGATGTGTGAAATTTTAGATTTTTCAGCTGGAGAACAGATATTTCTAAATTATTACAGGGTTATATTATTAACACCATTAACATCATTAACACCAGAAAAGTGGGTGATTTTTAACATATTAAAATATTAACATATTAACATCATTAACACCAGAAAAGTGGGTGATTTTTTAAAAATAAACCTAAAATTAAAGGAATCTTTTTATGACTTTATCTTTCCTACTTTACCGGCCTACAACCAACAAGCAGGTAAAGTATTGTGAAAGTGCAAAAAAAATATTCGAGGTAAAGACGGATATATACATTTTGACTCCCACCGAGACGATTATTTCCAGACTGCAGTCTGTCTGTGTGTCTGTGCGTCAATCTGTCTGTGTGTATTCCTCCACGATAGCACCCAAACGCTTCATCTGCTTAAGCTGAAACTTGGTATTTGGCGTACAGGTTGAAATCGGTCCACCAGAGGGCGTGCTAGTCATACTTCATTCTCGAATTATGGACTTAGAGACATGAAATTACAATTATGGTACGCAGATGCCTTGTTGGACCTATATCACGTTGTGAAGTATTGCTCGTATACAAGCAACACAAATAATGTTTAAATTCCTTTATATTTACGTAAATAATATATAATAAAAAAAAAAACCATTTTAATAGCAAGGAAAATAGTACAAATATACTACCAATTGGCGTGCGGTGGTAGGTTGGGTTGGCGCGGGAAAGTAGGGGGGGGGGGGTTGGCTTCTCTACTTTCCGGAAAAGTCATGAGGTAACACAACCGTAATTTTTTCTTAATATAAGAGAAAATAAAGATTAGACCTGGGTTCCTTGTACCCACGACACTAGCTAAGGGTTAAATGTGGTGATCACCACTTGGTTTCGGCAGAAGACGTCCTACAGATACTCCTTAATTATAAAATTACATCTTGTCGTGTGTATACTAATTAAGGAACAGTCGCCGAGCCGCATGTGGCAACCCTGCAGCAAAATGGCGACGCCTGAACAGCATTTTTGTCCGCTTTCTTTTATTAGCACGCCTTTCGATTTTAATGGACACTCGATTTATCTCGAATCATCGAGAGGATGATGCACACGGCAATGTCTGCAACTCATTATAATGCGACAAATAGAGTTGCTAAACTTAATATTAAAAAATAAATAAAATTGCTTTAGTCACCCCAAGACTTCCGGTAAGCAGACTAGGCCTCCAATCCCCCAGCGCGCCAAACACCCCCAACCCCCAATCCCCCAACATCCCCCTCCCCTACCCCCCCCCCCCCTCCCCTCGATAGTGACTGTGCCAAGTAATTATGATCGCAAATGTAATACATTTGTAGTATTTTCGTGGTATTAAAAAAGCTATTATCCAATATGTAGTATTTTTTAAAATACTGCGGAATTTAAAAAAAAATGTGTCGATTTCAAAATTTCACAATGTAGTTTCGGCTTAACTACGCATCTGTGTGCTATTCCGATTTCAACCACAATCTTTTAAACTCTTGCCATGACGCAATGAAGGCCTGCATGCCAAGATTCAGTTCAATCGGATGAATCGTCTGGGCTCTATCGTGGAGGTTCACACCCACACAGACAGATTTAAATCTGGAAATGGTCTTAATCGTCTCGGGAAAGGGGGGGGGGGGGGTCAAAATGATTATTTCCGCCTTCATCTCCATCTCCAATAATTATTTTAGCGCGTTCACAATACTTTCCCTACCTGTTGGTTGGCCGGGAAAGTAAAAATAGTGCGCCGCGTACTGGTATGATCGTAAAATCCTCATTTCATATGGGAATCATATATTATAAAAAAATAACCTGTTTAATTTCGCACCGTACGGGTTAATAACCTTCCGGAAACTATTATATAATCGTTAGAAAATAAGTAATAAAATAAAAATAAATAACTATAAATGTATTCTGCAGTGCATTATTATTGAATGCGTTGACTGCATTTTTATTAATCGGTTTCATTATTAGAGTGGGTGTTCAACCCTGACAAAGTATTATGTCTTATTTTGACCAAAACTAAATGTTTTCTATTACATGTGGCCTATCATTGGAAAGGCTATAAACTGCAGAACTTTTTTAAAAAAAAACCTGAGTTCAAAATACCCTTTAGTTGTTTTTTAGAACTTGTCAATTTTCATACATTTAAACATTTTGAACATTTTAGAAGCTTATTCATAAGCTTTATAAGAAAATGACTATATATTTGTATATTTACATATATATATATATATATATATATATATATATATATATATATATATATATATATATATATATATATATATATATATATATATATATATATATATATATATATATATATATATATATATATATATATATATATATATATATATATATATATATATACATATATATATATATATATATATATATATATATATATATATATATATATATATATATATATATATATATATATATATATATATATATATATATATATATATATATATATATATACATATATACATATATATATATATATATATATATATATATATATATATATATATATATATATATATATATATATATATATATATATATATATATATATATATATATATATATATATATATATATATATATATATATATATATATATATATATATATATATATATATATATATATATATATATATATATATATATATATATATATATATATATATATATATATATATATATATATATATATATATATATATATATATATATATATATATATATATATATATATATATATATATATATATATATATATATATATATATATATATATATATATTTATTTAAATATATAAGCTAACAACGACCTCAATCATAACTTATAGTGAACTCTTGAGGTAGGTAATGGGCGTTTTAGAGTCGACAGCCCGCTTTTGACTAAATTACTAATCACGATTTATATATCGTTTAGCTTGGCTGATTTAAAGGTTAACGACGATCAAAATGCCATTCATAAATCGAATAAAAAGGTTAATATTGGCAATGGCGCATACCAGTCAACATTATCTTAAATCATTATTATTATCGAACATGATTGACATTAGATCAATAAAGAAATAGGGGATAAAAAGACCGACAAGAAATAGATGAATTCACATAGATATAAGATGTTATGTTTATGGTTGTACTTCTTTTGAGTGCCTGGTAATAGTGTTTGATGGGTGTCTAGTAAAGGTATCTTTGGTGGTATGGAAAATTTTGAGGAGTGGACTTCCAAAGAAAGCAGCACATCCTCAGGCGTGGGGCAAGGCTGGTCGCAGCGCTTGAGGACCTTTTCATTTCAGCACCTCCACGCTGTTAATGAGACGAAGACGTGAGCTCCACTTTGTGACATTCCTCCATAAAACAATGAAAAGAAATAAGCCTTGTCTTCTACTCATATAAATACTCTCAGCTGAAATAGTCACGAAACACGTGACTAGTAACGAAACACGTGAAGAATAGTCGTATGGTACGACGACCCGCGGTGATTTCGCGGTAGTTCCTAGTCGCAAAAAAAAAGTGAACAACAACAATCTCACAATAGTCATGGAAATCTTATATTAATAAACAGAACATCCTGTAAATCAAGCACAAGGCCTCAACATGTCCCTTTTGATAGTAGTATTATCGATTTAGATTTGCGTAGTCATAATTTATTAAATATACTTAAGTTAATTTAAATGTTTTAATGTTATCCAAAATTTTAAACTAACCTTGTAAAAATTACTATCAAATAATGCTATTATTATTAATATCATATACTTTAAGTAACTACTTCAAGCTGTAAATTTTCGAAGCAGGTCAGGAACCGTAGATAAAAATACTGACTCCTGACCATCATAACTATAAACATAGACAATATAAGGCATTCGGGGACCAATGTCCACCACATCCTTTAGCGGGGAAAATGGCAGTAAACGTAATTTAAGCTACAGTCGTTCTGCCAGGAATGTGAAACTAAACTCTACTAACCGTATTTAGGGTAGTTTTATACTAACCAGGGTAGCGAATGGCTTCGTGCAGCTTGGGCCATAAGATTCATTTTGTTCTAGGATCGGCTCAACTCACGATTCAGCTCCTATTCAGAAGCCTCCACGTGCGGAAGGCTACCCCAGGTAAGACTCTCGCGTCTCAGGGCTCACGGCTGGTGGACCGGTTTCTCCTAGTGGGATTGCATCCTGGTGCTACTGGACAGTTTGAGCACCGTTCGGTGACGGTAATCGGTTGTGCATTCTGTCTAATTACTGAAGGAGTCTAGAGACTATGGAAATATACTCTCTCTTAAGCAGCGATGGTGGATGTCGACCTGTTATCATGCCACTCTTGAAATGATCTTGGGCCACTGGATCCCGTTTGGCACTACTAGCAAAAGACACCCTGGTCCGCGATTAATTAAAACGGAATTACCGCTGTAATTACAACAGATAGAGGCCGCGTAAGCGACTTCGGACCTTTAACCAGTCGGGAGGACGGAAATATCCTGAAGGTTAATTCCAGACGGAGATATCCTTCCAAAACTGGTAGTTAGGGGGGCCGCTGGTTACCTTTCGCGGTGCCTCGCCGTAAGGCGTTGGCCTCTAACGGGCTTGTTGGCGGAGCTAGACAGTAGGTTGTCTTGTCTTTAAGTCTTCTGCGCTCATCCCACGGCTGAAAGAACGATCACATATGGTAATACCAGCCTGGGGTGACGGGTTTGCCCGTTGTAGTCGACACCGCTCTACTACTAACCATATTAAGGCAAACATCTAGCTAATTGTTAAGTAGCTTAAATAGACATTTAGGATCAGTTTCCTACGAAGGTTGGTGAGACCACGCTGTACCGATTAGAAAGTAGAGCTGACGTTGAAAGCTGTACAGGGAGTGCCGGAATTTAGGTACGTTATTAATATTGCCATTTATTTTAATGACCATAAAAGCTTTATTTCATATTAAAAAGTCTTAGTAGGTCTTTAGAACAGATGCCTAACACTCTATCAGATCATGCCTAGATTATAGTCTAAATGACGCATCGATGTATGGCTCATTCTGACGCCGACCAAACTAATCAGTTATAAATTAAATGACTTACCAGTTGCTGTCCAAAATGGATCTGTGTCTTTTCCTTTTCATTTCTCGAGGCAATTGAATTGTTCAGTGAATACAGACCGTGTGCTTGGCGCACACTGTTGCACAACACATCGCCTTGAACGCACTTTTTTACACTGTTATGTTTTTTTAATTTGGAGGCTTCACTTAACACCTTTTTCTGTTTGATCACTTTATTGCCACACTGTTTCGAGTGCGGCGATGTTCCCAATCATCCAATGTGGATGCTGCGGCGCCCGACGACTCTGAAAGGCAAGAGAAAGATTATATGTAGTCAATGTTCCGAAGTGTCGTAAAGATGTACACGAGCCTTCATCATTGCTGGATGTAAACCACATAGGAATGTGTGTGTTTATTTACAAGTGTTGTTTTGATAGAGTTTATCATTATAAGTTTGATGGAAAAGGTATAGAGTAGAATGGTAATAGTTCGAAGTTGCTTTTATCTACACGTTGTAAGTGTGTTTCATCTTATACACGTGGTGCCTTTGCCTGCATTAATCACCAGGATCGGGTGACTAGCGGGTAATTTCTAAGGATATGTGACAACAGGTCAACGTCTACCTTGCTTCTTAGGAAACTTACATTTTCAGACTCTCCCGGTAATTCTCCAATTGCACAGATTTAGTTCTGCCTAGCGTACACAACCACCCAGAGTCGCCAGATGCGATCCCCCGGCGCACTGTGTATTACAACTGAATAAAACTGCAGGCAGAGTTTATTGGGGCCTTCCACGGTAGTTTCCCCTTCGAGGATTCTTCCAGCTCTCTTCAACCAGATGGAAGCTGAACCAACCAAGCTGAACCAGTTCGGCCGACCAACCACACAAATTGGCCATCAGGGCCAGGCTGCATGGAAACGTCGGACTCGTAAGACAGTGGGGTAGATGATGACTTGTGACCTTCCTTAAAAATGGTCCATTGGCCAATGATCCCGGTAATTAGTGAGGGACCGCCACAGCTTGTAATTCTGTGACAAATTCACTCTATGTGCTATATATAAATTCACTCTATGTGCAAATTCACTCTAACTACAAGCCGTGGCGGGCCCTCACTAGTTACCAGGATCATTGGCCAATAGACCATTTTTAAAGAAGGTACAAGTCAGCATCTACCCCACTGTCTTACGAGTCCGACGTTTCCATGCAGCCTGGACCCGATGGTTAATTTGTGTGGTTGGTCGGCCGAACTCATGGTTCAGCTCCCATCTGGTTGAAGGGAGCTGGAAGACTCCTCATTGTATAATTCAATTGTGAGAAGTAGATTGGAAACGAATACAGTTATATGGAATCCACATCAGGATCATTATATCACTATGTTGGAAAATATTCAATAATGTTTCTTACGCTTTATATATTTCAAGCAGTACGGATATTATCCGTACTTATACCCTACTAGTTTTTTACTAGGAATGGTGGGCTATAACTCTTAAGTTGCGTAGAGAAATGCTCGCCATGGCCTACGTTTTCAAGCTGATCCGGGGAAGAGTTAATAATCCCAGCATGCTAGCGAAGAGTTATCTCTTTGTTCCAGACAATTACAATCGTGCTCGCACTCATAATCTATTCGCGGAGCCGTCCTCGCGTACGAAACTAAGTCGATGGAGTATGCTTATCCGAGCTTTGCGGCACATAAATGCGCTATGTTCGACAGCGTCAGACCTTGACATTTTTACAGCGAGCCCGCATCTCTTCAAGGGGCATTGCGCTATTTGTTTATGTCTGAATAAGATATTTCTTTTTCATTTTTTATGTACTGTAAGTTAAGTTGTTTTATTCCTAATGCCTGTATATGTATTTAATGCTTATTTAAACATGTTGTGTATGTACCTGTAAGAATTTTAATATTTTTTATATTTATGTAATATTGCATATCAACCGATTGGTATAAACTGTTATGTTGATTTGCTTATGAAATAAATAAATAAATAAATAAATAACGGCGGCTTATTCAATGGCAGGCTTCAGAAACAGGGTTTTACCGCAGTGGAGGGAGAAATAGAGCCGATAATTAAATAAATACAGAAATAATACGGACAATACGAAACACGTCGTTCGGCGTGCGTGGCCACCCAGGGGTTAAAAGTATTATTCTTTTTCGATTGTTCTTCGTTCCATTATAATTTAAAAATAAACCTTTATTAATAAGGTGTGTATTTTTAATGGCCGTTGATTTGTATTTTTAGTGGCCGAAATTGAAACATTTCCATTTACAAATTTTATTGATAGTATTAAAAAATGCACTGTTATCTTGTAAAAGTTGAAAATATATGTTAAACAAAATGGCTCACCTCGTTCTCCATAAATAATTATAATTTATTGTCTATTGTTAAAGGTCGAACGGCAACTAATAATTAATATATTGTTGAATAATTTATTGTCTAGCTGCATGGTCGAATTCTCTATATAGGTATGTCTATTTATATATTGGTCACAAATTCAGAAAATATCACATAAAAAGGCAATAAAATTGATATTTAATAATCTTCTCATAAAAACACGCATACGAAGATTGGAAAGACTTCGGGTTTGAAGTTATATTAACTCCAATATTAACGCTTACACTAACTCCAAACTCAATGCAAGCTACTAAGTGAATAGAACTTATTCGAAATGCTTTTACTTTCCTGGCATTTCGATGAGGGGAGGAGGGGAAAAGGGAGGAGAGAGGAGAGAGAAGCAGTGGTTGGGGGAGAGGTGTGGGGGAAGGGAAGGAGAAAGGGGGTGGATGGGGGCGGGGGGAGGGCTTTGGGGGTGGTGGTTATGAAGGGAATGGAGTGGGGGAAGGGGGGTCAGGTTGGGAGGGTTCGAAGAGGGGGGTAGGGAGTTTAGCGCGCGTGGGTTGTCTGCTTGCCGGGAAAGTCTTGGGATGACACTACCGATTTTTTAAATATTTACACATGAGCTCTTTCACCTGATTTAGCCTGTACGGCATATGCACATATATGTAAGGCCCAAGACTAATGAAGGAGTTCCAGATATCAATTCCATACTTTGTTAGAGGCGTCAGAATCATCGAAAACGCCCAAGAGGATCCACTAAAATATATAACACAAGGATTTCACAATTAGAGCTTGAATGGTTACAGGTGAATGGGTTGAAGTTCGTCTCTCCTGTATGGTCACCATGTTACGGTGTTCATTCCGATAGTGAAGCGTATTCAAAAATAGTAAGAGACACCTGTGATGTAAAACATTGACAGATTCTGTCCACACTCTAAAAGATTTGATCATTTTAAGATAGCAGCACTGGATGCAAGGAGAAGGGCGAGCGACGTGGTAGGTACTATTGCACGACATAATTCTCTATGGTTACAGAAGTAAAAATCTGTCTATCAGTACACGAGGCACGTCGAAACATGCAATGTCGTCATTTGCTGTGAGATAAACAGTCCATATTTCGCAGGTTATATCTCCCTCGGAATTTATTTATTTATTTATTTATTTGCAGCTGTTATAAAAAACATATACAAAAAAAAAACAAGAACACACAGATTAAAAATTAAAACTATAAATAGACAAAGACTATGAAATAAAGCTACAAACGCTGCAAATTAGGGGTATCCTCAGGATATCTCTTATCCTGGTTTTCAGGACACACCTATTAATTATTGATACATAGGTATATGATTTTTAAAATAAAATAACCAAATCAAATAAATCCTAATCAAATCAATCCAAATAATCATAATCAAATAAATACACAAATCGAAATAATCAAAATCAAGATATTTAACATCAAATGATATTAAAAGAAAATAACGTAATTACATAAATTTAATAATCTACATATAATAAATCAAAAATAATCAAAATCAAAATATTTAATAATAAATAATCAGGTTACAAATTAATAAATAAACGAAGACAATAGTAATAATCCAATTGCAATAGTTATTTTAAAATAAAATCAAATTATGACATCTAAATATCTTCCTTTAATAATAAACTTTTAAAGTGGTCCTTAAATACTGCAATTGATTTCGATCGCAAAGCCATTCCCAACCGATTCCATACAACCGCAGAATAATACGAAAAGCTGCACTGGAAATGTAGTTTTGTGCTTGGGTATTATAGCAAGTTGTTCACGTGCCCGTGTTGAATGGACATGCCGGTTACGGGACCACGTCATAATCGAGTAAAGATATCGCGGCTGTTTATTGCGTACTACCTTGAGTACAAGGGTCGCAAGATGGAGCTGCCTTCTTTTACTCATATTCAACATGGAAGCTTTCGCAAGGAATGGTGACACATGATGACGTGGAGGAATCCTAAAGCAAAATCTTGCGCAGGCATTTTGCAGTCTCTGAAGTCTCCGCTCAGTCTTCCTATATAGACAGGGGCCGTACACACATATATCCCCTAGCTAAATGTGCTATTCCTTAAATTTAGTCTGTATATAAGAATAACTATTGAATACATTGTATCAACCTTTGAATACGATGTAAACCTCGTAGGAATAATTTGACAATTCGTTTTAATAATTTAAAGTCGTCTACCTTATAAATAGCATCGTGTGAGTAGCCAGTGTTTAATTCGATATTCAATTTTTTTTGGATCAAAATAATTTTTGGTTTACAGGAATTACCGCAGACTCATATGAGGTCACTTACAAGATTCTGTGAATTAGGTATATTAATAGTATCACACCACTTATAAAGTTTAATATCAGTGGGCCGATTAACATTGACGATAATTGGCAACAAAAAAGAAACACCGAAATTGTTCTATTATCTACATACTATTTAAAACATCGGTAAATACATTTCACGAATATTTATTTAAAAACCATTTGAATATGGCTCCTTGCCAAAACACGTAAATAGCTTTCACTTTCCGTTAACGTTTAACTCTAGTGCTAACGGAATTACTTCCGCAAGCTTTGATACTTGCTTATCATTAGACTGTCATACGGAGGCTCAATCCTACGCTTCGATTAAAAATAATGTATTTTAAAAAGGATTTTTTTCTCAACCAATGGTCGGCAACCAGCAACCGGCAACCGGCAAGATTCTTGCCGCAACGCACGTGACAGACGATATCATACACAACGGAGTTTAAGGGAATGAGAACGGAGAGAAGGGATACGGTTGCAATCTGATACCATACTTAAAATAGATTTTAGATTTCTATGGGAGTTTGCCATTTGAAAACTTCAAGGAATTAAAAAGGTTTCTTCAGCAAACTATTATTTTTGTTTGGTAGTAGGTACATATATTTGAAAGCATTTAAAAAAAATCCATATTACCCTAAAAACACTGTTTTCTGTTATCAGATTCATATTTAGACGCCATGCACGTTTCTACTTCAAAAATGCAAGCTTATATAAAAAAAACTTGCAAGTCATATGCATCCACAAAAATATATTTAATTCTATAAAGTACAATAAATTATATATAAATGTTATAATTTATAACACAATTTATATAATTAAATACTATTAATAATTTTAAAAACGAAAATATTTGTAGGTACACAAATATGTAGGTTACTGTAATGACACATGGCCTAAGTGCGACCCGCACTAATTCCAATGTAAAAAATATGGCCCTCTTAAAACAAAGGATATCAGTCATAGGGGGGGGGGGGGGGGGGGTAACTGCCCAAGCGGCTAATAAGGGGGCGCCAAATTAGTGTTTGAAAAAAAAACTGTTCAACTAAAGCGAATGGCATCTTTATTGGGAAGAATTCTAAGTTAATATTTGAACACGTGCGCAGTGTAGGTGATGTCTCTGCCAGGGGAATTCCCGGGGCTACATAGTTGTATGCATCCACAAAAATATATTTAATTCTATTAAGTACAATAAATTGTAAATTTATACAAAAAATACTTACTTAAACACAAAATACAAAGAAAATGTACTTTATACAAAAAATATATAATCAGTTAAAATAATCATGTAATATAATAAAAAGTATCAAAACAGGTAAAAAAAATGTGGCATGGCAGTATAGCGGCGCCACTATGTATGGCGCTCTAGACACGCCTATACCGTATCCTACATGGAAATAAAATAATAATACAATACCAAACGATTTTTAAAATTTTATTTTTTTATTATGATTTACATAAAAATACATTTTTTATATGATATACAATTTTTAATGCGTAATAATTACGTACTTTAATATTCAGATGGACTAATAGATGACATTTCATCTCTCCGTATTATTAATCTGCCTATATACAAATGCGATAGAGAGCACTAATAAATGAAAGTTATTATTGTTATAATTGAATACATTATTGGTTTTTTATAATTAAACAGTTCTTTATAAAAACCATGAATTATCAATGTTATTGTCGATGGCCAAATAAATTGCTGTTAGTTTCGCCGTACAATGCGTCATCCTCACCTGCATGTTGCGGACGCAGAAGGTTTGCCAAAATGTACCATGACGTTAAGGTAGCGAATGGTTTCGTGCAGTTTGGGCCTTAGATCCAATGTGTATTCGGGTCGGTCCATTCAGCTCCTATTCAGTAGCCTACTCGTGTGAGGGAAGGACTCTCGGGAAGAACTATCGCGTCTCAGGCCTCACAGCTGGTGAATCGGTTTCCACTGGGGAATAGCCCTCCGGTGCTACTGGTCGGTTTGCGCGCCGTGCGGCGTCAGCCAATCGGTTGTGCACTCTGACTTATTACTGAAGGAGTGTGGAGACTATAGAAATATACTGCTTCCAAACCAGTGGGGGTGGATGTAGACCTGTTGTCAACCACTCTTGAAATGGCCAAATGGCTACCTGATCCTGAATTCAGAGCCGGGCAAAAGATGCCAATGGTCAGCGATATATTAAAACCGAATCACCGCTGAGTATACGGTAGGTAGACGCCGCGAAAGCGACTTCGGACCCGTAACCAGTCGGGAGGTTGGAGATATCCTAATGTTTAATTCTTGATCGAAATATCCTGATAAAACTGGTAGTCAGGGGGAGAGTTTGCCCGCTGGTTCACCTACCCGGTGCCTCGCCGTAAAGCGTTGGCCTCTGACATGTATGTTGGCTTTGCTGGATGGTAGATTTTTATCGTCCCTTAGTCCTTTACGGTCACCTCACGGGAGACCGAACTATCATTATCGTTAAAACTTCCTGGTGTGACGGGTTCGCCCGTTGTAGTCGACGTCTCCAAATATGGAGGTAATGAATCTAATACCAAAATAATCAATGACTACACCTAGACGGTAGCCAATACATTAAAGTGTGGACTCCAGGAGAAAATCAAACCATATACATTTTATTTTGCGCATTCAGAGCATTTAGGAAAAACAAGAATGCAGGTCAGACCTTGTTCTATTTCAAATATTTACAGTATGAATGGAGCCTTCTAAAGATTTATTCAACGCTTTTCTCGGAGTCGTAAAGGAGTTCTTCTAACTAAAAGTTCATATAGCGTGTGTCGGCTCGCTTGGCGCGGGCGCCAGTCTCGTGGGCAGGTTGTGAAATGTCCGTTATTAATGGGGATATCATAAAGCAAAGCCGCCGTGTTGTGTTAATATGACGGCACTTCATATATTTCACACAAATCCTCTCACTGCTGCACCAACCATGGAATTCCATTCGACTAAAGTGCCAATGATTCACATTAAAGCGCGAGCGAAATTAATTCGAGGCGTTCTCGTTTTATACAAAGTGGACCAAAAAGTATCGCTCTAGTCGTAAAGGCCCACGTCAAAGTTTGTTTAGTTGTTTCTACTCTTCATTGTGAAATTTCACAATGGGCGGGTTTATTATCATACGACAATCTCTTACAAACAACCCTACTATTAAGTGTTTATATTTATGTGTGCGTGAACACTTGTGTAAGTTTGTGTCTGGTTATTCCATCCGATCGACAGAATTAAAATGCAATTTCATTAATTTTATCCCGACGGAGAATGATGTCCCAGCCGGGAATAGAACCCGGGACTTACAATGTAAGATCAGGCGATCTAACCAGTATGCCACCGTGTCGACGTTACATTACATTACATTTTCGTCGTGTCCAATTGACGGCTAAAGACCGCTCTTGGACGTGTCAAAATAATAGGGTTATGTAGTAAGTTCCGTTACTACTCTTTACTGAACATACGTAGGTAGTCAAGAATTAACTACTAGATTATCAAACTATAAATACAAATAATCAAAATAGAAGCCTAATATTTGAAGTAGTCAGTAATTCGAAAAGATATGTAGTGAAATTATTCATCGTAATATTTAAATTGTCAACAAAATGTTAAATAATTAAATTAAAGCTACGCGATGCATTTAAAAACTAAAAGTACAAATAAAAGACCATATAAAATAATCGAAAAGATATGTAGTAAAATTATTTATCGTAATATTTAAATTGTCAGTAAAATGTTAAATAATCAAATTAAACCCACGTTATGCATTTTAAACTAAAAGTACAGATATAAGACCATATAAAATAATCGGACAATAAGGCTCTAGTTTTTTAAGTAATTTAAATGGGCACAATATTTGAAAAATCATGGCCCTCAAATTCGACCAGACTATAGAAAGGGTGGCCTATCAGCATCTCCTTGATGTTTTTACTGAATGTTATGTCCTCCAGCTGTTTAAATTTTGTAGGGAGTAGACGTCATTTCTTTATGACAATAATAGTAATCCAGAAACAACGCTATCCCTAAGAGCCTCACTAAACATCACGGAAGGTTGCCTCTTCACACGTAGATCAAACAGGGAATGCAGAAAGCCGTAATAAAAATCGTGAGAAGATTTCTGCATGTAGTAGCTGTAGCCAACCCCGTATCCAACCTTGGATCTAAAGGGGGGGGGGGGATACCTGCCTTGGGCGGCAATTTAAGGGGGGCGCCAAATTAATGTGTTTGAAAAAGCGTATGGCATCTAAAGCGCATGGCATCTTTAGATCGTTCATTTGATATTGGGTAGAATTCTAAGTTAATATTTGAACACGTGTGCAGTGTGGGCGATGTCTCTGCCAAGGGAATTCCCGGGGTTACATGGGCGGAGCCGAATAAACCCGAACGGCCGAGCTTCAAGCGACGGTCGGTATTCATGACGGGGTTAAACGTGAGGAGCTGAATTAACCAGAACGGCCGAACGTGAAGCGACGGTCGGTATTTATGTGGCTGATTAGGTGTGCGAGTTATTCGCGTTGGTTTTCTTTGTTAACAACTGCTATTTCAAATTTGTTACATAAGTATTAGTTTATGTGGTAAAAGATTGTTTCGCGGAAAGGAAAGCTTCGCGTGTAAAGCTAATTGCATATTGATGTCACATGCATAAGAAAAAGTTATTAGCAAATAGGTAATAAGGAATTCAAATTTATTTAAAGGACAGAAAAAATCCCACCCAGTATGTTTTGTGATTTTATTCTTTTCTAAAAGCGCTGCGTATTCTTAGTTTTAACAGTTTTTCACATAGAATAGTAATATGCTGCATTTAAAACAAAGATCCTTAGGCCGCTATGACAGACGCACAGACGTCCTGCAATTCGTGATTTTGTGTGAGCGGAGGATGGTCATACTGAAAATATGGTGTGTCGATGACATGGTAGGTATTCTGTTATAATATTATACCATATTTATTTTATCAGTGGTTACCGGTATCTATCTGCCTCCAATATTTGATATAAAGTTGCTAGAGAGGAATGGAGTAACTCCGCGGCGGGAAACAGAAACTCGCACAGGCCTTCTGTCTTCTCGCCGGCTTAGTGCAGTCACTTTAGGAAAAATAAGGGGTCAACCTCGGTATGAGAGATAGGCTGGAAACTCGTATATACCTTCATTTTGGCGTTGTAAAAGTTGTCTCAAAAGTTTCATAAAATCTCGTGTCTGCGTCGTAAGTTATTCAAGGTCAAAGGTCACAAAAATCGGGTTTTCGCGATTATATAGCTCTAATGATGTTAACATCTATGATAAAAATTGTAGAGCATACAATTTGGACGAATTTTATTCTAAACATTTTTTCATGCGCTCAACTGTTTTTGAGATAGGGGGCGGAGAGCGCGCAGCACACAGCCATACATACTGTAATGCCGTCTCTAGGGTTTTTAGCACCCTAGGCGAAAACAAATTCTGCGCCCTCATTAAAAAGCCTTCGGCTGGCTCTGCCCGGTATGGAACTATGGTATGCAATGGAACTTGAAAACGTTTTCGTTAATAATTGTTATAACAAATAATTTGATTTTATAACCTTTCAGCAATGACTGGGATATGTAAAGAACACGATTGTCAATTTTACATAAAATATATATAATTTTATATCCACAAACCTCAATGTGTCAAGTTATATAAAAAAGTAGTCCTAACAATGGCTTTGAGACTTAACTTATAGATTAATAATTAGAAATCCAAAATAGTATGAGAAAAGCTTCATAACGCCCGGTTTTACATTAGGTTTATATGGGTTTAAATGTTTTATGATAGCATTATGTACAGATTTCTCAATAACAAACAGAAACTCCCAGTTAGATTACAGAGAGTGTGTTTCTGTTTTTATAGCACTTAAAAAATACACACAGAGTACTTGATATTTTTTGATATTGGATTATTGAATCCCAAATAAAAAAAACCCTCAATTTTTGCGCCCTTCAAAATTTTGCGCCCTAGGCGGCCGCCTAGGTTGCCTCTATGGACGAGCCGGCCCTGATGCAAGGTCAACTGTGAATCTCGGTGAATAATACCATGTATAAAATTATTAAATATGGTATCATTTTTGAAACGATCGGCTTATGAAATCCACAATAATGTTTTATTTTATTGCATATCCTGAAACTTAAACTAAAAGTTCTTAGAGAATCTGAAGCTCTCATTTGCATTTGTATTCTAGCTGCAATTCAACAATTGTGTTCACGTAACAAGTAAATATATTAAAAAGAATAAAAAAACGACTGCCCCTACAGAAAGTGAACTATTATATTTATAGTTATGTTTAATATGGTTTTATTGTGAAATATTTGTATTTTATGTATTTATCCATATACATACATGTATATGTCCAATCAGACCTTTCATTTGATACTTAAAACGATATATTTATGTTAATTTATTGACATTCGGCCATTTAGACAACTACTTACGTGATATTGCGACAGTTAAAGTACCCTATGATACTCGAGATGACATATCGATTCTAACAATACCATACAATTCTAAATCGGTTAAAGCGTTTAGAAGGTATGGTGGAATAAAGAAACGGAAAACTTGCACAGATGAACCCTGAACACATTACACTACTTTTTTGTTGGGCAGTCGTATAAAAATACATTTAAAAAGAGATTTTTGTTCCTGTGATTTTTATTTATTCCCTAAAGTTATAGATATGTACCTATATTCATATTCATATTCATATTCATTTTATTAGTATACTGGTATACAATTCAGATACAGATTCAGAACATTCATACATATTAGCAAACAAAAATTTTTTTTTTATCGTAAAGAAAAGATAAAATAAACAAAACAAAACGAAAAAAAACACAAGAATAATGTAAAAAGAAGAAATATAACACAAAATGCAGAGATCATTAAATACTTTAGCCACCAAAGCATTTTAGACTTCACTCGAGTAATATTCCTCCAGTGAGTAAAACGCCTTATCTGTAAGGTACCTCTTAAGGCCTCTTTTAAACACGTCAAGAGATTGCGCCTGCCTAATGTGCTCGCTGAGTTTGTTGTAAACCGCTGGGCCGGCGATATAGGCTAGCCTCTCCAACTTGGATAATGCATGACTTACCGAACGTAGCATGCTATGGGATCTTGTTGGATAGTGATGATACACACCATTCACTTCAAAATCGGCTAGATTTCTGCGAACGAACAGCGCTATTTCCATTATATAAATGGACGGCAGCGTCATGATGCAGAGATCTCTAAACAGAGGTCTGGCTGGCGTATCAAGCGCCACACGCGCTATTGTGCGGACTGCACGCTTCTGCATGACGAAAGCCCTTTGCCTGTCGGCTGCTCGCCCCCATAACTCCGCGCCGTACGTTAGCAGTAGATGAACGTATGCAAAGTAACACATGCGCAGCGCGGATAAATCGAGAAATGAAGCGATGCGATAGAGTGCATAGCACGCTCTTCCCAATTTATCACATAAGGAATTTATCACTCAGAGGAATTCCCTTTATGAATAAAGAAAAACCAGTATCGGCCCCAAAGCGTTAAATGCTTCACACAATGGTTCCATCCCATGCAGAAGTATATAAGCCACGGAAAATACTTCGGAAAGCAGTAAAATAATTTATGTCTCTTTATCTGGATTAATTCTTAAAATTCTAAAAACTTTCAGTCCCCCACGTAAGATACTAATTCACTGACTAATACATAATGCACAGAGGAAGTAATAATATTCCGTAGCATGTAATTACGCACCTAAACATATAGCCCAATCGAAATGGCGAAACTTTTCTAACGAGCCAAGAAAGAAAGCGAAAACCAAGGCATAATAAAAGGTCTCGAAATAAACAAATACATAACAAAATTTATGATCCGTCGCTATAGCAGTCTTAGGTGGCCTGGGCTTATTTTCTGGTCGGGAAATTCTGAATACTGTATGGGGGATTGTTGCAGTATGGCTGACACCTCGATGATTGTAAGGCAGCGACAACACAGGATCTATGATTTTTTCGAGCCGGGGCAAAAAATTGACATTTGCGCCCCTCCTCGAGAGCGTTTAAATAAAAATAAAATACAAACGGAGCTGCCATGGAATTCACCGACCGAAGTCGGGCCCATCATATAGTGTTATTACACTTCTGGGGGGTGAGCAGTGGATTCCGGACTAACGACCGGCTGTGGTAGGTTTAGCACAGCTGTCTCGCCACATGTGAGCGTTCACCTTACCACCCATTCACCCCCCCTTCGAAGCCATTAAAAAAACTCGTAAATCAAATATACAGGGTGGGTTTTTTGTTGTGACGTGGAATAATAACCTTTAAATATGTTTGCACTAATTATTACCTATTTGTTAATAATGTTTTCTTATGTGTGACATTAATATAGAATACACACAACCAGACTAGACAAAGTACAAGCCAGACTGTACATACACCTTCAATCCTTAGAAATTTTACTATCTAATCTTGCTGGCACAGCTTTACACGTCGATCCTTCCTTTCCGCGAAAGAATCTATTACCACATCAACTAATGATTATAGTGACACGTTTGAAAGAGTAGTTGTTAACAACGAATATCAACGCGAAACATAATCAGCTACATAAATAACGACCGTCGCTTGACGATCGGCCACTCGGGTTTATTCGGCTCCGATCGTGCAGCCTCGTCCCCTTCTGTCTGTGGGGAGGACTTTTTCTAGACGCGACGGGAATTCCCCCCGCGTTTAAAAATCAAATTTGGATGCGTTCCAAAATCTAATGAACAATCGTTGCGACCTGGATGCTAGGCGCGTTAGTGAAAAAAGTTTTTTTTAAACAAATGAATATGGCGCCCCCTCAAATTTCCACCCTGGGCAGGTAGCCGGGTGTCTTCCCCTTCCTTAGTTCCAAGCCTGAGAAGAGATTACGAGAAAAATGAATTCAAATAGACGTAGGCAATAATTCATTTATCCTGGATTAAAATAATAGACAAAATTTTAACAAAAAGAAAAACCGACTCTAATATTTGTTTATAAGAACAACAGCCATGTCATGGTGATACTTAGAACGGGCTATCACAATTGTGCTGTTGACCGTTGAGGAGTTCCCTCGTTGGAAACCAACCCTGGACCTTGCGCAGACCTTGATGAAACTTACAACGGGATGTCGTAATTGAATACATATACAAAATTTTGTGTCTGTGCTGTTGACTGTTGAGGAGTTTCCTAATCGGGAGCCAACATTGGGTGCAGCAGCCATGTCATGATAAAACTAAGAACGGGCTATCATAACTGAATGAGTATACAAAAGTTGGGGTCTGTGCTGTTGACCGTTGGGGAGTTTCCTCGCCGACAGCCAACCCAGGGCGTAGAATCAGGTCATGCTTACCAATAAAAATAAATGAATTGTCATCGGAAATGAATATTTTCAATTTAAAATAACAGTATTTGAGGAGTTCCCTCAATTCCTAATGGATCCCATCATCAGAACTGGATTTTGATAAAAATGGGACCAATCTGTAAGTATATTCTATCGAATAAAAAAAGATTTTTTTAAATCGGTTCATAAATGGCAGAGTTCTGCGGTAGCAAACATTAAAAAAAAGATACAACCGAATTGATAGCCTACTCTTTTTTTTGAAGTCGGTTAAAAATACAATAGTATACATAATAAGAGTAAGAAATTCTTGAAATTGCAATAGATCAATCAAACGTTGATTCCAAATTACGCTGGTAGGCATTCACATTACACTTATGTTTTGAAGCCAAGCTTGTTTTGTGTCTCATCGTCCCAGGCGGAATACATATACATGGTGAAGTTGCAGTCAAATGACTCAGCCAAGAGGTAGACTCGCTGTCGCCGGATTTTTTGGTAGCGAATGATTTCGCTTTAGCGTTGTCTCCTAAGCAACGGGGTGGATGTTGACCTGCTGGCATGCCACTCTTGACATGACCTTGGGCCACCCGATCCCGTGTGACACTACGGGCAAAAGACGCCCAGGTGCGCGACAGTCAAATTGAATTACCGCTGTAATACAGCCGGTAGAGGCCGCACAAGCGACTTTTTGGAACCGTAACCAGTCGGGAGGACAGAAGTATCCTGAAGGTTAACTCCAGACGGAGATATCCTTCCAAAACTGGTAGTTAGGGGCTGCCCGCTGGGTACCTTTACCGGTGCCTCGCCGTAAGGCGTTGGCCTCTAACGGGCTTGTTGGTGGAGCTAGACAGTAGATTGTCTTGTTTCTAAGTCTTCTACGTTCATTCCACGTCTGAAAGAACGATCACATAGCGTTATACCAGCCTGGGATGACGGGTTTGCCCGTTGTAGTCGACACCGCCCTACTATCGTCGGCTTTTCAGAGAAGCGAATTCTATTACCTATTTATTAATAATTAATTAACAAGTCCATTTTAAGATGTCTTCTATACTTAAGAAGTTATTGTAATTATTTTTTAGTTTTTTTTTCGTTACATCCGATTATTGTATAATATAATTTCTCTTGCAAGTTTTAAATATAATAGAATAGCAAAATATTGGAGGAAAGAAGAGATCCAAACAATATGGGATAAACGAAAATGCAAAAAAATGACATACGTCGCTGGGAAAACGAAAAGGTTACCTACTACAATCAGAATGGTTAAATATCAAGGTTGCTTATTTACAGCTGTATATGAACAAATCGGTATGCTCTAAAGCATCATAACTTGAACACGAACAGGTCAGGCAAATCTGAGCAAGATACGTTAAGGACAACATACATATATAGTAGCAGATTCAGTCTAGAACTGTATTAAACAGCGTTGCTGATATCCGGAACAATGATGCAAATGAAGCAAGCAAACAAAAAGCAGAAAATCCGAAAACGATTCCCAGACTTCTACTACAATTTTCGTTTTGGATTTCGAAAACTAAATATATGTCTGAAATTGAAAATGCGTGATTACAAATAGCGTGTGTAATATTTTTCACGAAGAGGTGTGATATTGGCGTTGTTTTAATTTAATTTTGTAGTATAAAATAATTCTTTATCGTCGTAAATCTTGTTAAAGTCATTTTTTGTTAATTGAATAAACTAATTGATGGGATAACGATTAGTCTGATCTCTATGATGACAATAGCTCCAGGTATATCATACGCATTGAAGAAAAAGGCCAACTTATCGATATTGAGGAATTACGAAAGATACATAAAAAGACAAATTCTCAAACTAGATTAAAACCTGCCACCCAGAACAAAGATGGTCATACAGGATGAATAATTATGGTTATATCATTCGCAGATAGTCTCCGCATTCATTTGCAGCCGCATGAACATATTCAGCAGGCAAACGGACAGTAGGAAGTCCGATATATGTTTGTCCACATGGAAAGTTTCTCTTAATCATGACATGGGATAATTTGATAAAACTAGAGATGAATGCGAAGAATTGGCACGAGACAACTCCAATTATTATACCAAATGAATTCAATGGATACGGGAACGAGCGAGGAGGAATAG
Source organism: Micropterix aruncella (assembly GCA_944548615.1). Taxonomy (NCBI): domain Eukaryota; kingdom Metazoa; phylum Arthropoda; class Insecta; order Lepidoptera; family Micropterigidae; genus Micropterix; species Micropterix aruncella. Next base: position 16,749,451 of record OX155958.1, read on the forward strand.
ACAAGTGAATCACCGAAACAAACACCAAACAAACGACTAGATAGAAAGTCTAAAATAAACTAAATATGGATGAAAGAAGCGAGATAGATAGACACAAAAAGATTAATTATTATTTACTTAATAATAATTCTTACTTATACTTACTTACTTATATACTTCTTACTTATACTTATAAAATATTCTTACTTACATAATACTTAATAACATTCTTAGATCCTCACCCTTCTAATTTCCTTATAGGATTTAGGTTGCTATTTAATGGTTCATTGATTTGCCTTTCCATTCCTTTCCTAAATGATGTTTTTATTTAAAATAAAATTAGTAAAATCTACTTAAAAAGTAGCGAAGGAAATCCCAGCTTGTATTGGGAAATGCTTATGTTTGAATGAGATACACTTACGGATGTGCACGACTTTCGACGGTGCAATGTAAGTTTAAAGGTCCTTTTGCAGTCGACTAACGATCACTATTTATCCATATATCTCATAAATAGGGCTTATCCTTATGCAACACAAAATGCCTTCAATTGAGACGAATTAAGCGAAAAAATAAAAAATTAAACTATTGATCACTTCGGCAAAGCCGTTTTCTAAATGAAAATGACATTACGAAATAATTCAAATTTCGAATGCAACCAACATTTAAAATATGATACAATTGGCTGAGTTTGTTATCAACGAGCCATTAAATCGAAATAAAAATAAAAAAACCTCCATATGCTCAATGAAATATATATATCTCAATATATGTATATATATATTTCCTTGTAAGATACACTATCTTGTATACTTTCAAGCTTGGCCTTGCTAAATGTAGGTTCATTCTTTTCCCCGGTATTGTGCTCTTGTTTATTTCCCACCTATGGCACATTGGCTCCTGTGTATGTACTTCAACATACCTCTTTTCTTTGTGCTTGGTTTTATTTATTCAGGCCCAGGCTTGTTTCGAATTCTGACTATCCTTTTTCTAACGCAGCTTGATAGCTGTCACAATAATTCAGCGAGAAAGACGATTCGGCAGCTGGCATTTGGACGTACGCGCAATTTTAGTCACGGCGCGTGACATTTCATCTCGAGAAAGTTTTCGACTCGACTATAAATTGTCGTAACTTCTCGCCTCGCCATTTCGACATGCACCTACAAAAATAGTAGCGGATCGTTGTGCTCTTCGACCAATGAGGCGTTTTAATTTTAGGTATCCCTAATACATACCGCGGTATCCTGACTCCTCAAGTTAATACCGTGGTTCCCAGTCCTCGTCCACGGCAACCAGGGTGTGGCGGGCGAGAGCCGGAACTAAGCCAAGCGGTTGGGGAACTAAGCCGGCTAATAACCAGGGGAGTCTGGAGGCGTATGTTTCTTATGGCAGCGGAGGATAGTCGTCAACCTAGGGTCTTCAACCCTTGAATCGATACGTCGACCACCCAACCCTGAGTGATCATGGCGGGCAAAGGGCGTCGCGGATCGGAAAATATTCAAACTGAATAACCGCTTACGTTAGGTAGAGGCCGCGCAAGCGTGACCAGACCGGGGGACGAAGAAATCCGGCCAAATCTGGTAGTAAGGGCATGAGGTTGGCCGCTGTGTTCACTTCCCATATACCTGGCGGAAAGGCAACAGCTTTTTACAGGCCCGTTGGCGGAGCGGGACTGTGGACTGTGTAGTCCCCAAGTCTTTGTGTAATCTCAGTAATTTTTGAAATGTGATTAACAAAAAAATATACTTTTAATGACTTCAAAAGGACTTACACCACTTCAAAGTCAGTCAGCAAAAAGTAACAATCCTAAATTTACAAAATATTAACTACAGGATCTCAATCGAAACAAACCAATTTCTTTTTATGAAATTTTTATTAAATATTTTTTAAAACTAGCTGTACCCTGCGCGCGTTGCTACGCCAAATCGGTCGCATTCGAAATTCAAATTCGCCGCTTTAAAATTCATTCGACTATAAAATAAAAGAAGAACTCACTTCTGTCTTCGCGGTCGCATTCGAAATTCAAATTTGCCGCATTTTGGTTTTATTGAGGACACAAAAATTTTTTCTTTGGTCCGATCGGCACCAAACTTCACAGGAACCATCTCTAAACTAATCTAAAGTTTCCCTCAAAATTTCATCAAAATCGGTCGAGCGGTTTAGTAGGCCATAGCGGACACACAGACAAACATTCATTTTAATATATATACTTCAACAGTGAAAAATAGATACTTCAACAGTAAAAAAATCAAAAATAAAAATGAAAAGGCTAAGGAGTGAGATCAGTTGGCATAGTCTTTTACGCCCGAAATCAGACACAGCAGTTGACGAAGAAGATGAAGAAATCATTATGTTATGCGTTTCGCGTGCGCTACAGGTGTGCATCGCCGATCGAAGCAATGTCACCATCATTTTCGCGCGCGCACGCGCTTTGATATATTTTATTTGGTGGTTTATGTCATGTGTAGCACGGACTAATAAGGCTATACGAATGCAGGCTTGCGCGCGTCTTGTGCGGGGTGATTCACACCATCTAATGCCCGCTTAAGGCCGCCATTGAATGTAAATGGCCGGCAGATCGCACGGCGCGGGCCCACTTCGCACGATCCAACGCACCGCATCACAATGGAACACTGCCATAAAGATCGCTCGATAACCCGCGGATCATGGAGCGGCTTTAAATGAATATTATTACGTTGTATCGTATGCGACTTGGAGGACACACGGCGGTGCAGAGCTGACTCCGCCTTGAAGAATCGGCATATCATCCGATATGTATATATACTGCAAATTCGTGAAAAATCTAAACGGTTCTCAGTTTAGTTTTATTCAACCCTACTAACCAGGCCCGGACTGGCCAGGTCGGCTGGTCGGCTATCGCCAAGGGCCCCCGAATCTAGGAGGGGGCCCCAAATTGGCCCCAAAAGAGTGGTTTATATTTTATATTTATTTATGTAGTACTTTATTCATATTTTTTTATACATATAGCCACATGTTATAAAGTAACTCGGAAAAATTTAACACGCAAATGTAGCAAATGGTCAGTGTCCACCTAACTAGGAATGTAATGTCCTGTATCTAGACGGGTCAGAGTAAACAATTAAAATTAGCGATTTAATTTATAAAGAACTAAATTGACTAACGTTTTATTTTTAATAATGGTAAATGCACCTAATTAAAATTTATTATATAATATAATATAATAATCTGTATAAATATTACAATGTATATACCTATCATATTTATGTAATAATATGGTAAGTACATAGATACCTAAATTCGATTATATTAAATAATAAATATATTATGGTATAAACATATTTATATTAGTATACAATTATATAAATACGATTATAAAAATATTGGGATAAATAGGAAATACTATACGATGTATTAATATTATATGCATAATACTTTATGTATATGTATACGATATTAGCTTTAAAATCAACCATTATATAATATACGCTATACAAGACAAGTTGTCGGATTTAGACCTCCCTAATTCAAATAACCATTTATTTATATTATAATTAAACTGTTGAATGTTCTTTAGGTGTTTCCATTTCTCTTCTATGTCATTATATAACCTGGGCCCAAGGAAGAAAGCTTGTCTTTGTGCAAATGTTGCTTGCACTCGAGGAATAAGGAAATTTTGTTTCCGTGAACTCCAAGTATTGCAGTTTTGTTGACTTTGATCATGCCTATCTTTATATTTATGAAAAAATATTATCACATATTTTAGAAACAATTGCTTGACGTCCAGGACTTTAGATTCTTTGAAAAGACGCTCTGACTGGTAGTCATTAGGCTTCATATAAATTATCCGTAACATCAGTTTTTGCGTCTTTATTAGTGGGTCCAGGGCCTGTTTCGTGCAAGCACCCCATCCTACAGTCATCCTATTACTCGGGTATTTTTTTACTACAAGAAATACTTATCAACAGATCATATTTGGAATCCTATTTATGGCTATTGTTTTACTACATTTACTTCTAGTCACTTCTCCTGTTTCAAAATATTGACAACCAAAAAACCTTTAACTAAGTAAGCTTAAAAGGATTGAAACAAAAACAAAATATTATGCAAGTTCTAATAGCAGTTTATAAGTTGCCTAAATCTAAAAGTATTTCTCATTCTCATTTTCAAGCTATCAACCACTTGTAATTGATTACTATTTATTCTAGTGCGTACCGAGTTTAGATGTAGGTAATGATAATAATAAAAAAAATGTATGTTAGTGTAATTAAGCTACAACAAAAAAGTTTAATTTTTGGCAAAGATCTTGCCTTTACTCAAATACTTTCAAGTGCCAAAAATGTGGTTTTCAGGGATGTAATTTTGAAAAAAATCCCGAGGGAGGACCCCCTCACGGTCAGGGGGCCCCTCTTTAGTCTCCAACCGAGGGTCCCCAAAGGACCACTCCGGGTCTGCTACTAATGCATAAAAGAAAGCAGGGACTTACTTCTACCTACAAAACCAGAGATAGGTAATGATCAGTAAGGTCACAAAATAAATTTTAAGCTCAAAAAATAAATCATACAATCCCAAAATAAATCACAATAAAATAGGGGAAGACAAATATAGCAAATGGAGTGGTTCCCCATTAGACAATGTCGGGATTTCCACATACTCGCCCTACTCTTTTATGTGCTTTATTCAAACATGCCTTCTTATTTGTATTATCTCTTCTCTCTGCTTTCATTCCATGGCCTTCCATTACGCTCTTAGAAAAATCTATTACTCGCTATACTTCAGCATTCATCAACTTTCATGTCCAAGCTTTTTGCAGTGCAGGCGGCCCAAATATGGAACTCTGAGCCTTTGCCCCTGAGGCAACTTGAAAACTTAATCGGGTTTAAAAAACCTATTAAGAGACATTTACTAAATGTATTATTACCACCCCCCTCCTCCCCCCCCCCCCCCTCTGCCTCCTAGGTTGTCCTTATATCCCATCCCTCTCTTGGATACTAAGTTGACATGTGTTATTATTTCTGTCCTATTACAAAAGACAGAAAAAACGATTTTACCGCGTGAAGTTTGTAACACCCGACGTTTCAGCGATGTTTCAACCGCCATTATCTACGGTAGTCTACCCTGGACAAGGGCGGTCGCAACATTGCCGAAGCGTGGAGTGTTACAAACCACACAGTAAATTCGTTTTTATCTTATTTATAATGTCAAACAACCGCGATAGTCTTCGATTTCATATTTCTGTATTTATTTATACTTTACTTATACTTTACTTATACTTAACCAATACTTTACTAAAATCACAATTTGTATATATTACCTTGGTTGCATAAACATTAGTCTCTATAACCCTGATGGTATGGTCGTAAGATATTGCCACTTGGCAATAGTCCCACTATATTGTGTGTGCAATAAAGTTTTTCAAACAAACAAATTATTGGGAATCTTTCTAGACCTTAGTAAAGCGTTCGATGCGGTGTCGCACTCCTTACATGTGTCATCTACTCCACTGGACAACAAATTCCCATTGTCATCTATTCAATGCTAGAAACAAAATAAAAAAATATATCATGACAACAACAGTACCAAAAAAGTGGCTTGGATTTCTTTGACGGTTATTTCCAGGAGAGAAACTCGTAGAAACACAAAACGGTCAGGAAAAAAAATATTATTATCTATTGACGCTCAGCATGTACACTCAATGTTGCAAGGTTGAAATAAAAAAGACATTTATTATTATTTCACTTTATGTAAGTACTTATCAACAGACCTAATGGCATAATCATTCAGCACAAAGCAATTGAATTGTTTAAAAGTTACTGGACGATCGAGTCTAGCTAGTAGGTAACGGTCATAGGTGAAATTTCCAGTAATCCAACAGTAAAATAATTGTAGTGTACCTAAAGGTAACATTCTTAGCACGAATCTTTCAGGGTGCTTTGCTCAAATAATCACTGTGCTGATGACATGGTGCTCATGGTCAGAGTCACTCCTGGACTGCGACGTTTGCTGATGCAGAGACGGCTAATATGATATGTATTGAAGCTTGAATTAATACGTATTAAAACTTTTTTTTACCCACAAGGCATGTGCCTTTTTGTGGAACCCGCCTTGTTGCCTATTGGTACCATCTTCATCTTCTAGGTGGGCATTTATAGCATCGCGCAGTTAAACACTCAGGCGGTCACCCATCCAAGTGTTGACCGCCCCCAGCGCTGCTTAACTTCGGTAACAACGAGGAGAACCGGTTTCAACGTGGCTACGGATGCTACATACTTGTATATCAAATTAAAATTGTCATCTTTATGTAAATAATGTTAAAATAATAAAAGTCATGATTTAAAAATTCGTTTGTTATTTTTTTTTTAGATAGATAAATTTGAGATAGATATATTGGGCTACCGAACATAAGATAAGGTTCATCAATTTTGGAGTATCATCTGTGAGTGTCACATTGTGAGTGTCATCTACGCGTTGCGTTTCATAGTAAAATCCTACCTGCCAAAACGTCGTACGGCATTAAGCAATCTATTACCCTTTATAATCAATGCTAACGTCGACGGCGTAGCCGGTAAACTGAGAGACTTTAATCTTCAGATCCTTAATCATATAATTCATATAAATCATATAATCTTTCTTAATCATACAAAATCTTGAAATCTTCGACAATAGAGTATCTATATACAGATTGGATTCTGGAGGTTGATTCGGTCTCTAAGCAGTATAAATTCCCTGAAAGTCTCGGATGCACAGCCCTCCGTCCAGATATAACTCTTTACTCTCTATCTCGGAAGGTGGCTCTTATTGTAGAATTAACTGTTCCATGGGAATCAAATATCCCAAAAGACCACGAGTACAAATTAAATAAATACCATGATCTTGCAAATGCCGTAACCCGGAACGGCTTCACTGTTCACCTTCACGCGGTGGAAGTTGGCGCTCGTGGCCTGCCAGCTAAATCTCTATTTCACCTCTTTAAAGATCTTGGCCTTTCCAGAAAAATAATCAACTCTTTCTTAGAAAAATTATCTAAAACTGCGATTTGCGCATCTCAAATTCTATGGCTTCGAAGGGGGAGTGAATGGGTGGTAAGGTGCACGCTCACATGTGGCAAGACAGCTGTCCTAAACCTACCACAGCCGGTTCGTAAGTCCGGAATCCACTGCTCACCACCCAGAAGTGTAAAAAAATAGTATTATGATGGGCCCGACTCCGGTCGGTGAATTCCATGGCAGCTCCGTTTGTATTTATTATTATAAGTAAACAATTAATCGTAACTTTCCTTATATGCAAATAAATCGTGACGAGCGATAGTTACGAGTGTTACGACCGCATTATGACAACTTCGACGATTGAATCGATCTGACAGGCAAAAGGCAGTCGGCCGCGAGGAGCATCTGTTTGCTGCTACTCGTACATTACATACGTAACACAGGCTCAAAGAAATTACCATTATATAACGCCATATTTGCAATTGCTTCTGTACAGCGACAACGACTTGAGACTCTTTAGACATCAACGTTACAATAGCCAAGAATTGAAAAGAGTCGTGAGCAATCCTTAATAGTTGGAGAAATGTTGTCATTCGAATGTTGGATAAGAAATTACACGTTCTCCTTCGGTAAGCCCTTAATAAAGCCTTACTTATTAGCCACAGCGCCAAAAAGGGGTGCCCCCTAAAGCTACAGCAGAACGTTGTTATAGCAGTAGTACAAGGAGCTAGCAAGAAGAATAGCACACAAAGAGACTATTTAATAACAGACATTTTGCGAAAAAATTTAATAAGCTTAACAGTAAGTACCTACATAATTTAATTAGTGTAACGTAATTATTATATGAATAATACGTCAATTTACCAATATGTTTTATTTTAATACTAGATGACCCGGTGAACTTCGTACCACCTAAAATTGATTTGATTGTAACTCTTTATAAGCGTTTATTAATCCTAATCAACCTTCCAAATCCAATTCATTGAAATCTATAATATGGCCGAATCATGCACGGTTTGAGTTTCGTTTGGTGATTAAATGAAAGTCGTTTGTAATTGAAATACATTCAATGTATTTAAATTACATGATGAAATATAAGAGCAGTACACATTCAAGACAAAACATTCTGGTTAACTATGTTTTTCGTTTTGTTTTCCGGCGCGTAAATAAACAAAAATTATGGCTTTCCGACCGATGGCTTGGCGAACACGGGACATACAGTTGTCCATGCACGAAATACGGAAATTCCAAGTTAATTCCGCAAACTTCGTCATCGCGAAGGCAAGACCCACGGATAATTGCAGCCGTTTAAAATCGAATGGCAAATCCGTTGATTGATGTTGATTGTCGAGTTTGATTGATGTTACGCGGCATGAAATTAGGCTCAGTCATCAGACTGAGCCTAATTTCTATTGCAAATGTGGCAATCCAGGCAATCCTGTGGGATAGTTGACTACTTCATCCTGGTTGATAATTGTATATATCGATTTGATGGCAAACAACTGTCCCTGAATTAAATTTTAAATGGTCGCGTTGAGGTTATTGACATATTAGATTTTCACCGCTAATTGGGTCGTTCGGTCAGCTAATTATGGTTTTTGAACTTCTGCGCTACGTTCTGAAAAACACGCCAATAGAGTTCCTCCTTCTTACTAATGTACAACAATTGCTTTGAAAACACATCTGCATTTCGATTTTGCTGCAAAAACTTTCGCATGTTAGTCATCAATCGGAGGGTCTTCACATGTTGCCACAAATTTGATGATTTTAAGCACGCGTTTAGTTCGTCAGCTACAGTTCAACGTGGAATAACTGGAAGAGTTTCAGACTTTTCCAACTTTTTCGACTTTTTCAGCTTTTTTTACTTTTCCGTCTTTTTCGACTTTTTCCCATTGTTTTACTTTTATGACTTTTACGACTTTTTCGACTTTTTTATTTTTTTGCATTTTTCGACTTTTTTGACCTATTTGACTTTCCCGACTTTTTCGCCATTTTTTTTTACATTTCCGACTTTTTGACTTTTTTCCATTCGACTTTTTTGTCTTTTGTGACTATTTTGACTTTTTTGTTTGTTTTTACCTTTTCGATTTTTGACTTATCCGACTTTTTTTCATTATTTGACTTTTCGGTCTTTTTTTTCTTTTCGACTTTTTTTACTTTTTTGACTTATTCGACTTTTTTGCATTTTTCGACTTTTCCAACTTTTTGACTTTTTAACTTATTTGACTTTCCCGACTTTTTCGACTTTCGCCTTTATTTACTATTCCGACTTTATCCCATTTTTCGACTTCTTAGCTTGTTTTCTTTTTTTACTTTTTGATTTTATTGACTTTTCTGACTTTTTTGCCTTCGTCGACTTTTTTGACCTATTTGACTTTCCCGACTATTTCGCCTTTTTTTTTACTTTTCCGACTTTTTTTACTTTTTCCATTTTTGACTTTTTTGACTTCTGTGACTTTTGACTTTTTTGTTTGTTTTTACCTATTTGACTTTTTCGCATTTTTCGACTTTTCAGTTTTTTTTACTTTTGCGGGTTTTTCTATTTTCCGCTTTTTTTAACTTTTTCCCCTTTTTAGATTTTTTTGCATTCTTCGACTTTTCCGACTTTTTGACTTTTTCGACTTTCCGCCTTTTTTTACTTTTCCGACTATTTGGCTTTCTCCCATTTTTTGACTTTTTCGACTTATTGTTTTTTTTTTACTTTTCGATTTTTTGACTTTTTTGACTTTTTTTGACTTTTTTGAATTTTTTGACTTGAACTTTCCTTTTTTTGACTTTTCGACTTTTTGAAAATTTACACATTGTACGGAATGAACAACAGTTATGGATAGCGCAGCTGTCAAACAATACGATCGCTGCGGTAGCCATCTAGAAGTGGCCAATGTTCCCAAAGTGGCCAATGTTCCCAAAATGACCAATTTCGATTTTCCGTTGTTTCTTTGAGTTTTTCCTAAATATTACTTTCCTGACGACCTATCGGAAAGGAAAGTATTGTGATCGCGCTAAAAAAAAATTTTGAGATGAAGATGGGAATATATATTTTGAGACTCCCTGAGACGATTGAGACTATTTCCAGACCGATCTCTGTCTGTATGTATGTCTGTATGTCTGTATGTTGTATGTCTGTGTGTCTGTATGTCTGTATGTATGTATTCTTCCACGATAGCGCCCAGACGCTTAATCGGATTGAGCTGAAATTTGGTATATAAGCTTCTGTTAACCGTCGGAGGAACCCATTAGTTTTTGGAGTCCCTACGCCCTACGGTTGTGGTACCTCCCATACAAATTTGGGGTTCCCGGCGAAAAAATTGTTTCCGCGATAGCGCCCAGACACTTAATCTGTCTAAGTTAAAATTTGGCATAGAAACTTCTGTTAACCATCGGAAGAACCTATTAGTTTTTGGGGTACTTACGACCAACGTTTGGGGTACCTGCCATACAAATTTGGGGTACTAGAGTAAAAAATGTCGCTGTTTTTTCGCACCTCCCCGGATACTAGTCAGGAAAGTCTTGGGGTGACACAACCGATTTTTTTTTGTAAACCAACCCTGAATCAAGCCAAACAAAATAAAAGAAAAATAATTCAAATCGGTCTAGTCATTTCCGAGATCCTGCGAGACTAACGCACGGCGATTCATTTTTATATATAAGATAACATATGAAATACCGGAGTATTATCAAATATCGCTTTTGGACATTAAAATGAATGAGTATTCTGTAATAGATTATTAATACTTGTGTAGAAATAGAAATAAGCTTAAAATAGAAATTGATATTGTTAACAGTAATCAAGTCATCAAAAATGTCGAAAAGGAAAAAAAACTAATTATTTAATTAAAGTAAGGTAAAACAATTAAAGGGTTACTGGAAAAAACGAACAACGTCATTTTGTTTTAAATGAGATGCATTTTTTTGAATTGAATTAAAATGTACTTTTTAGAAACTCAACTATATTTGGTGTGCAGATAAATGTATGTTTTTGTCACTCAAACAAGTTCTAGCTAAATATTCATATTTAATTTGTAATTTAAAAAATGGAATTAACAAAAAAACCTTGATATTGGCATTGATTGTTTTACGGCTAGGCACTAGGAAGGTAACCCAGTGGCCACCTCGCCCCTGGCTACCAGTTTTGGCAGGATATATCCGACTGGAATTAACCTCCGGGATACCTCCGTCCTCCCGACTGGTTACGAGAACGAAGACGCTTGCGCGGCCTCTACCCGTTGTAATATAGCGGTAATTCAATATGAATTTATCGCGGACCTGGGCGTCCTTTGCCCGTAATGCCATTCGAGATCGGGTGGACCATAGGTCGTTTCAAGAGTGGCATGACAACAGGTCAACATCCACCCCGCAGCCCCCCGCCGCTGGTCATCCACCACAGTATATTTCCATAGTCTCCTTCAGTAATTAGTCAGAGTGCATAACCGATTGGCTGGTGCTGTACCGTGCGCAAACGGCAATCCCCCAGAGGAACCGATCTCCCAGCCGTGAAACCTAAGATGCGAGAGTCATTTCCGGGGAGTCCCTAACACGGGGAGGCTACTGAATAGGAGCTGATTAGTGAGTTGGGCCGACCCAAGAACACATTGGATCTTATGGCCCAAGCTGCACGAAACCATTCGCTATAAATAGATGACAGTGGAAAAATGTGAGTAGATGACACATGTAAGGGGTGTGACACCGTATCGAATGCTTTATTAAGGTCTAGAAAAATTCCCAATCACTCGTCTCCTTTATGCTGTTGTGGTTTATTTTGTGACCTCAAGTCTATAGATAGATAGTTCTATAGTTACTGATGATTGTCCTATATCTGGTTTTGTAGATAGAATATACATTACAGAAAATAAGGAAAACAATGAGCTACAACGAGAATAATCAGCATATTCAGGGGATATAATTCACAAAGTATTAATAAATCATAAGCGCCAAGAGTTTACCAGGTGGTTGGCTTCTGTGCATGTAAATTAAATTCTCGTATTGTGTCGATCTGCTCTCTGGCGTGAAGTAATTCGTTTCGAGTTGACCGCCATGGTAATGACTCGAATACTTTTAGCATGTCGACTTCCACATATCTAGCCTTGCGTGATATTTTGGACTCGAAGTGGCAGCAAACCCATTCGCAACGCAGCGTTCGCTCATAACAATCTGTTATGATAATTGCACGGACTTGAGATAAAAAAATACGCGGTCTTTTGAAACACTTCGCCATATTACAGCTGTATATTTTTTTTATGTAATAGCAGTATGTTCGACAATTACTCGCATTTATTTTCTCTCGTATGTTGTTTTTTATCGTACCTATTATATCTCTATTGTGATTATTGTTAATTTGTTATCTTACCATGAGCTATCAAATGAAATTAAATATTTATGACATAATTCACATATAAATTTAAATTGTAACAGTCTAACCTAATTAAATTTGCACAATTAATGGGACTTAAGGATTCTATGTTAAATATTCTATATTAATATCACACATAAGGAACAGTTACTATAAAAAACTGTTCCTCGAGTGTGATATTATAGCAAATAGGTAATAAAGTGCAAATTTATTAAAAGGGTTCATATTCCCCTTAGGGGTCACAAAAGATCCCAACCAGTATATTTGTTTTTTGATTTTTAAAAATTAATAATCTCAAATGCTGGAAGGAAGCGGCGGCAATACAAGTTTTTGCCCCGTTTCGGAAAAAAATGTAGATCCAGGGCTGCTGAAGGGTAGGATCCGATAAACGAAGAAATGTCCTAGCTTAGAAAATGACCTGAGTAGGTAGGTTAGGTCAGGTAGAACGAGGACTACACCATGAATGCCAGCCATCAAAGCTTCGCTTTATGTCTTAATAGACTGTCCCTCAGTGAGGACAGAAATGTCTAAAAAGGGACCTCAGTTCTGTTGTGTTACATATTTTAGCGCTATTCCATACAACATACATATTCCTTTTGTAATTATCAGACATTTTAAACTTTAAACATTTATATTTCATTCTAGCTCTAAATTTGACGAAACGTAGATAACCTGATAACATTTAAATAAACGCTTCACGATAATATTTGAACACAACTATATTACTATATTAATTTCTAGATAATAGTTCTGATTATAACTCTTATTCTTCTTCTACTCTAGTTCTGATGATTATTATTCTTGTTAATGCGTCTAAGCCTTAATTAATACTTTTCGGATTTATTTTCGTTCAAATTGCGATGTGAACATTTATTCAATTATAGTAAAATAATTTTTGTATACGTTATAGGTAAATTGTATAGCAAATAAAATTGTACCTATCCATATTGTATGACCTACATACAGTTCGCAATAAAGAAATTATTATTATATTATTATAGAGGCTGAAATTAATATCATAGGGCCAATAATCAAAAGTTAACATATTATTTTTTTATCTAGTATATAAGGGGAGGCCAAAAGTGGGCGAAAACGAAATCAATTGAAAACCTCCAATTTGCATTTTTGTAGTTACCAATTTAATTATTAGCAGTTCTTGTAAAATAGTAGGGTAATTCATTGAAATTACGTTTCAATGAATTTAAGAGATAGGAAAGACATATAATGATACATACCTTCACCCAAAATTAGATATAAAAAATAACTGATATTAAGAAATAAATAATGTTTCGTATTTGTCAAAACAGAATATCAACAGCGTTTCAATACATTGGTAATATATCATAGATTAAATGATATTTTCTTTTATATTTTATATAGTACCTACTAGTGGAATGCTCGGGTATCCGTTTCCTCCTCTCCCACTCTTCCCAGTCTTCTCCCTCCCCCCCCCCCCTTCCCTAAAGGTGCCTATGTTACTCAACGTTGCTTCAGCAACCTCTATTCAACAAATCTTATTATCTCCTCGGTCCTTTTCATGTTTCACTTTCGCATTTATAAAATTTTCATGGCGATCGTTTAAACGGTGTTTAAGTTGATGTGCTGCAGCGCCATCTGGTGGTGAGTTAAAATAAATTTTGTAGTGCGAAAATAGTAGGTATGCGTCCTCTATTTATTTATTTATTTATTATAAAAGGTACACAAACAATACTCTAATATTACATGGCTATCGCTAACATTTTTACTTTGTTTCTAATTAGGGTATAATATTATATGCGTACTCCGCTTGCTTAATTTATAATTGCGTATGTGCCGTATCTCATGATTTACAAAATTATCAAAATTATCAAAAATTATCAGCACAAAAATTAATATCCTTAAAAATTATCAAAACAAAAATTAAAAATTTTAGAAATAAGTTTACAGTGAATTCTGAAAAACAATTAAACAATGAAATGGTAAAAAATAGATCAAATATTGTCTGGAATAAAATAATAAAAACATAAAAATTATCAAAACAAAAATTAAAAATTTTAGAAATAAGAAATAATCTATGCGTCATCTATGTATACCAATTTTCATGGCGATCGGTTGAACAGTGTAAAAGTTGATGTGCTGCAGCGCCATTTGGTGGCGAGCTACGATAAAGATAATAAACCAAAATTATAATGCGGGCTCAAATGTTTATGTATACCAATTTTGAAAGCGATCGGTTGAGCGATATAGATGTTGATGTGTAGCAGCGCCATCTAGTGGTAAGTTACAACAAAGCTGATATCATAAAAACCTTCTCCATGAAAAAATACATATATGTGCCAACTTTCATGGTGATCAGTAAAACAATGTCAGAGTCTATTATGCTCGGACAAACAGATACATACAGACAGATTCCAGGCTCAGGCTTATCGGGAATTCACAAGATTTCATAGCGTTTACATCAGGCACATTTTCCTTGGTGATATATAGCGGTGTTTAAATTGATCCTTGTCAAGATGACGTCCTATTATTATTATTAACCTTAGCATAAGAAACTATGATTATTACCGCTAATGTCTAATATTAATGTCGCGGTCCAAGCGCATATTAAAACGTGTCGAAATCGCAAATGATAGTTGCTTTGAAGCACCAAATTGCTTAGCTTCCATTGAGAACGTGTTCGGGGAGTGTACCATCTGCCAAGCGACGAGATTTCATAGGTTAATCATCATTAAACTAGATTGATAGGCAATTATTATGATTTACTTTCACTCATTTTTAATATCTATAATGTATGTACTGGCAGATGATAGATAATTATACAGATGATCAGAGCTCCTGAAGGGGGGGGGGGGGGGGGAGAGGGTCAGAGGGTGTCATGACACAAATCAACTTTCCCCTGCTTTGCTTTCCTCCAAACCAGGATCGCGTACGCCGTACAACAGCCTCGACTGAAGCACTCATGATATACATACAGTCCCTTGATGTTAATTTGGGTCCAACCCAATTTGGGTCCAACACAATAATTTGGGTCCTTACCTATGTAATTGATTTTTTTTCACACTAGTCAATTTGAATTTCGATAACTTGGGTTTCAGTTGGAATTTAAAATTCAAGTAAATTTTAGGTCAGGGCCATGTTATTCTATTTTAAGAATCAGCTGTTTATTTGTGTTTCCTTTGTTTGCTTTTGCTCAAATATTTTCGTTTGTGCAACCATGGTAAAGTTGAAAATTTGCATTATTTTCAAATATGACATCCTGTGCCGGTGTTTTCTGTTACAGCTTCTTGCAGTGTGGCTATACAAAAAACGTTAATGTGTACTGTTAAGAACTGCAAACAATGATGGAGTATCTCCTGAAATAACCGAGCTTGGTCAATCGCTCGTCGCCACTGCTTCTGCATGACAACGTATAACCACAGATTTCACTGCAAACAGTCGCAAAGTTACAGGAGTTGCGGCTGGAGACTCTTGGTCTCCCACCGTATTTTTCTTAGAATTTAGATAACTTTTTACAAGGGAAAAAAATCTACTTTGAAGAGTCGGTGAAAAACGCCTTCAAAGACGAGAGTTTTACAGCGGAGGAACGAACACAAAAAATACATATCTGCATAGATAATAGGAGTCAATATGTTTTTGGACTAAAATCCTTTATTAAATTATACAATCACGTATGTTAATATTAAAAATAGTTACCACTATAAAAAGTGAAACGGATCTCACCGCATAAAATAACAAAATCCTTAAGTTTTCGTCAGAATAACATTCGCCTTCCGCACGGGGAGAATGGTAGAATTGTTAAGATCGTCTCTCATTATTATTCTTATATCAAACAACGATAAGGTTACTAGGTCATATTAATTTTGTATATTTATGTACTTGCTTTTTAATGAATCGCTAAATCTGACATAAAAAATATTTTTGCAAAAAAAAAACGGAAACATTTTTTTTTTAATATATTGCTGTAATTTGTCGTAATTATTTATACTTAAACGTTATAAATAAGTACTCTTTCAGGTTGGTCAAAACCAAAACTGCAAAATTTCAAAATAAAAAAATCTAAATGTTTTTTATTTAAAATTTTAATTGAATACTGACGCTATCCCCGTAAACCCTGGAAAAATATTGAATGCTAAATTAATGTTTTTTTTTAAATATTTATTCAAATAAACAATACGGAGACCTGAAAGTAAGCACTGCTAAAAAGTTACATGCTAAAAAGTTACAAGCTATATAAAGTGTAAATTTCTTCTGAAATGTACGGCGGGTCTAATAATGTGGCAAGGTGGCCGGCCGGCCTTCGGAGTCAGGAATTTAATATCGCTGATTAGAATTCAGCAGAGACAGAAATTTCGGTGACAGCATTGAGTTTGGGTAGCGAAAAAAATTGATCACGTCTCTGAGTATAGAAGCAAACTTCATTGGCTTCGAATACGTGAACGTAGAAACATGCATATTATTTTCCTTCTTTATAACATCCTCAATAATCCTACCGCTCCCTCCTACCTAACCGAAAAATTCAATCACTTAGGAAGTCATGGTCTTCCACTCCGTTCCAGTCAGGATAGTCAAATTGCGATTCCCAGTCATAATTCTTCATTTTTTACTTACTCCTTCACCGTTCATGCAGCTAGCAGCTAGACTATGGAACCAGCTCCCGTCAAACATCAGAAACGCACCAACGGTTTCTACCTTTCAAGTGTCTCTGAAAAAGTATTTCATGTCCCTAAATTCCTAGTTATCCTAGGTCTTAGTTATCCTAATTATATTTTAAAAATAGCATTTTTGTTACTTGATTAAGTTTTGTTATGCAATAAATGTTTCTTCTTTTTTTTGGTAATGTTTATCTCTTGGCACCTAAATTTTTACACTTCCACGAAGGTTGACTGTAAGAGGTTGTATTTTAGGCAATAAGTCCGCCTTTTGTATGTTTTTGTTTAATGTGCAATAAAGAATCTCTATCTATAATGTAGGCAAGTATGCCATGCAAAATACTGATGCCCCCCCCCTCACTTCAGAATTCAGCGGGGGGGTGGGGGAGGTGGGGCCAAAATTCTGATGTAGAGTTCGAGTACAGGATGCAGTTTGTTTTGGATTAAAATTAAGTCATCTAGAGTCCTGGCGAAGTCCGTAAAACACGTTTTCGAGAAAAATCTCGTTTTTTGTTGTGTATATTTTTACACGCAGTGTAAACAAAAAATTATAATATGTACGTGTATATGATATAAGGATAGAAGAATTCTCTAAATCTTAATTATATTTAAAAAAAAACAGCTTGTCCCTCCAAATCTTTCACTGCAAATAGCCAAATCGCTTATGGAAGTATTTTGTGCGTGATGTCCCTTCGGGAAGGAGGTTGACCTGATTGAAAGGGATAGTCTCCACAGCGGCTCCGCGCGGCTTCACATGCCTTCCTCCTCTTGACGTGCATGACGTCACCCCTTATATAAATATGAATTTATTGTCCCTGAAGCCGCGATTGATATTTTCCTGGACCCCGCAAGATACTCGTCTCCTCTAACCGCCCAGCGCCTCCTGGACCTTCCTTCACGGCTCTCGAAGTTTTGCGCAACCAATTCTACTAACCATATTTTAGCGATTTTGTATTTTCTTTATCGTTCCTTAACATTTGATGCATGTGTATTATTTAGGTATTTTTTAAAATAATAACTTCGGTTTGTGTTGGGTTTAAAATTCAAATAAATTTTTAATCAAATCTGTATTACTTCTTTTCCAAAATGCGTTCATTCGGCGGTTTATATTGTATACGTTGTGAAAACCAAACTTTCCAAGAAGGCTAATATTCGTCGGAAATCTTTCCATTGTTGCAGTCGTTCTGACAGGCGCAGAGCAGCGACACAGCGTAGCGTGGGAGACGCAAAAACTGAAACACCGAGAGATGCTGAGATAGTACAATCTGGGGTCAAATGAACCCACGGAAAATCAAACACTCTGCCCCTGAGGATGGTAGCGAATGGTTTCGTGCAGCTTGGACCATAAGATCCATTGTGTACTTGGATCGCTCGAACTCTCAATTCAACTACTATTCAGAAGCCTCCTCGTGTGGAAGGCTATCCCGGGTAAGAATCTCGCTTCTCAGGCCTCACAGCTAGTGGATTGCTTTCTCCTGGGGGATGGCCTCCCGGCGCTACTCGACGGTTTGCGCATCGTTCGGCGACGCCAATCGGTCGCGTACTCTGACTAATTGCTGAAGGAGTCTGGAGACTATGGAAATATACGGTCTCCTAAGAAGCGTAAGTAGATGTTGACCTGTTGTCATACCATTCTTGAAACGACCTATCAGCTACCCGATCCTGAGTGGTACCTGCCAAAACTGGTAGCCAGGGGGCGAGGTGGCCCCACTGGTTTACCTTCCTATTGCCTTGCTGTAAGGCGTTGGACTCTTGCAGGTTCGTGGCTTTGATGGGCGGTAGGTTTGTCCGTCCCAAAGTCCTACACTTACCTTACGAGAGACAGAACGATTACATACCGTTAAAACTTACTGAGGTGACGGGTTCGCCCGTTGTAGTTGACAACTTAAGTTATATATTTACATTGCCTTGGTGTGAAAGAAGATCTATAGGGTTTTTATGTACTTAAAAAATAGTACATCATGTATACATAGATGATGTCGATATTGTGGTTCACCCTGCATTGGTTCAGTTGGTTCACCGCGCGCTACATGATCATGTAACATCGAATCTATCATTAATCGAATCTATCATTGGAGTAATTATCCTTTCAGTATCAGTTCTTAATTACAAACCACCCATTTTAAGGGTTTCTAGTGGGGGTATGGTTCATCACAATGCTGAAGATCGTGTTGTAACAACCAAAATTTAGAACGGACCAGTATAATAACATTAATTAGATGGTAAGTTACAAAGTGCGCGGAAACGATTGATTTCAAGCTAGTGGTTGCATTAAGCGCACTCTACTGGAGCTATTGAAAGCACATCTGTCAAATACACATCTACATCTCCGATGAGGCGCATTTGAAATTTGCTCCCTTTAGAATAGAGACGTCATGACATCTCCTTGCAGCGCGCTCTATTTTACACGGAGCGAATTTCGAATACGCTCCCTCGGAGATGTAAACATGTGCATCTGACAGATGTGCATTAAGTCATAGTATACCAGACAGTAGGGTCCCTTAGAACAAATTTGAAAACAAAGCGAGGTACGTCACGAGTCCGAGGGCTCGCATATGGCCGCCACATGTCGACTACTCCGCCAACTCAGATGGTCAAACGTTTGAGAAATTCGCCAACCTTCTCACGCCCGTAACGCTAACCAAAGGCCTTCGTCGAGAAGTACCCCTCTGCTCACTTCCCTCGCATCCCATCCCCGCAATACCCTGTCGCTCGAGAGTGCGTCTACTGTGCTCTATCGGTATACTGTGGTCCAGTGGTATAATTAAATAACTCTAAATGCAAGCCATTGTCTTGCATTTGCTGCGGACTTTGTAACTTGTCAAAATAATCGTGGATATATCCACGTCACTTTTTTTGAACACAGTGTCTAAACAATGATAGTGGGATGGATATTTTCATTTATTTTTCTATTTGTTTACAAAATCCAGTTATGGATAAAAGAACTAAAAGATCATATAATTCACACAGTTTAATTACGAGTACATACCTAACCCATTTCTTAACTCAAACGCATATTTAGATTAATTAGAGTACATTACATAAGTATAATATATATTATATACAAACAATGCTAACAAATAACGTTAGTTTTGACAACGCCTTTAGTATAAACTAGAAAAAAGAACAACGCAACTAAAAATTGAGGAAGATTACTTAATATTTTGACCCCAGGTTTGTCTTAGCATTATTTCAGATGATTCTGCTACAAATTGCATGAGTATTTTGCTAGCCAAAGATCCAAGTCCCGATATAAACAAATATTTATATCGCAGTACATGTATCGAGAAATACATGGGAGAAATTTGGTAAATAATCTCACAAGGCTTTTCCTGTGGGTCATCGCCACAGATTGATAGAATTAAAATCCTTTTTTTTTAAATATCAGTCAGAGCTAAAGAATACTCTTAACTAATTGGAAACCTTTCCAAGTCGCCTAGTTTTTCACTAAACTCGATAAAAGCATCTTGATTTTATTTTTACGGAGTTCTGAGTTTCTGCTGAAAGTTTCTGCCAAATTTTACTGAAAAATAATGCACTATGACTATTTTTTAATCTTTAGACCATTCATTGATTATTGACTTATAAATTAACAGTGGGATATAATATTTAAAATCGGTTTCTGAATACCATTATTGCTATTTTTGCTCGTTTTATCGATATTTCTCTAAACATTTATTGTAATATAAAATTATGAGCAATAAAACCTTAATCACATAAAATAAACATTTTATGTCATGCAACTGTATACCTCTATCAAACTATTTGTATAACATTTGCAGTCAAAACATTTAAAATTATACCATTTGTTTTTACTTTCCTGACGACCTATCG